>WBMY01009729.1:448717-483352 GCA_013397315.1 Donacobius atricapilla | reverse complement strand
TTTTTTTTTTTTTTAATCTGGCATGGAGGAGGGAGCTGGAAAAAGAAAGATCCATGCTCAGAGGAATGATGAAACTCAGCCCAGACATCCACTAGAATAGAAACAAATGGGAATTTTGGGCTCAGTGCAGTGAAACATGATGAAAGGCATGGGGGAATTGCGGCTCTCTGGCTGCAGTGAGTCCACATCAGCCTGGGTCCTTATAATTGAATTCCAGAAAGGACCTTAAAGCTCATCGAGTTCCAACCTCCCTGCCACGGGCACGGACACATTCCACTAGACCAGGTTGCTCAGAGCTGCATCCAATCTGGCCACGAACACTTCCAGGGACGAGACAGCCACAATTTCTCTTGGCAACTTGTGCCAGTAACTCATCACCCTCACAATAAAGAATTTCTTCATAATACCTAAGCTAAACATATTCTCTGTCAGTTTTACACCATTATCCCTTGTCCTGTCAATGACTACAGCAACCTCCTGCAGCCCAGGACAGCAGGCCAACAAATCCTTTCCCTAGATTCCCTTCAGACAGGAGTAGAGCCAGGGACACAGGTGGGTTTCTTGGATCATCTAAGTCAATACCAACATCTGTTTCCCCAGCCATGGGTGCCAGCTCAAGCGGAGCACAGTGAATGTCTGCAAACCCCCAGTGCATACCTGAGCACTCACCAGCAGCTCATGCTGTTCCCACTGCTTGCGTGGCCACACTATAAATCAACTGAGACAGGCAATTAGGGATCTATATTAAGGCCCTTATAAATATATATTGTACCTCACCCTGGAACATTCTGGCTGTCTGGCTGCTTGATGGGCTGAGCTGTGTTGAGACCTACAGTATCCAAAGTGTCCCCACATTGCTCTGGGTGAGCCTGGCAGACTCTGACACGAACTTGGATTTTCCTATCTCAGCCACAAAGTTCTGAACTTCACCCTGGTATAAAACGTAATTTCTATTAATTTACTATAATTGGTTTCAAACCAGTCTTAATTAAAACCGGTGTGCACTTGCTTAACTCCATTGAAACCAAACTGAAGTAAGATTGGAGCAGAATTGATTCCTTTCCGAAGTGAGCTAAAGCTGGGTAAGCTGGTTAAAGAGTATCCACAAGGGTATTTGCGGTGGTTTAGCTAAAATGATTTACCGCAATCTCTAATTGAAGCAATTTCAGCTCGGATATAGGAAGGGTAAGCTAAGAGTTGGCGAGGCCAAGCATCCTTCCCACCCGAGTGCTTTCCCCAAGGCATCATGTTTCCAGCTCAGCTCAGAGAATGATCTCCCTCTGCTCCTCTGGGAGCAACAGGGATAAACCCGGCGGCAGCCGGAGCTGGTCCGTGAGCCTTCAACCCGCCTGAGCACCAGCAGCGCGGGAGTTGGCACTGCCAGATGGTGCTCGGCGAAACCCCGGGCAGCGACGTGGGAATCTGCAAGCGTCTCCCCCCGGCAGCCTTCCCCAGGATGTTTTGAATTTTAGCTTTCACAAACACGGAGTGGTGAAGCCTCGTGGAGCGGGATAAAAATAGAGCCGTAAAAAAGGCAAATCCTCCCCTCCTCCTCCCAGAAAGCCGGCGCAGGGCGTAGCGGGAAACAGATGTGAACATGTCGGCAGCTCAGCTAGGCTCTGGAAAACCTCCACCCTCCCCTCTCCAGAGCACGGGATGCTGCTGATGAAATAAACCCATCAAAATTCTGGATTGCATGGCCAGGGGCTGTGCTCAGCCTGGTTTTGCCTGGGCACAGGTGGATGTTTCTCCCCTCCCTACCTGGCTGAAGAGCCATGGGTTTGTAGCTCCTGAGACTTCAACATCTCAACAGAAAGGGGGTCCAAGACATGTTAGGGTACATATTTTGATGACAAATGAGGCTTTTGCTGCTTCTGGTTCTCCCCACCTTATGCAGGGTCTGTGCTCATGGCTGTCTTGGAGAAAGGCAGCAGGCAATGGTAATCCTGATGGTTTTCCTAGGAAGGTTAGCTGTCCATTACTGCCTCATTTTTCTTTGCTAAGGTAAATCAATAAGCAAAAATGCAGCAGGGGTATAGATCTGCCATTGCTATGCACAAAGTACCCAGCAGCAATGCAAACCAGGAACAGTTAAGCTTCATGGTGAGCTTAGAGTGGGTTGAGGCTCCTGCACGGAAAGGTGGGAATATATGGAAGATAACCTGCAGGAATGAGCAGCAATGGGCTTTGCTGGGCCATTTCCATACCAATATTCATTCTGCTACTTTGCTTTTCACTTCATTCCTCACCTCATCCAACAAATTCCTCACAACATCTTGGGGAAACTGAGGCAGCCCAGCAACTAACTCCAAGGGAGGGCTTGGCTAGGAGTGGTTTATCTACACCATCAACTTCTTCTTTGTCCACCACTACAAATCAGTAATCCCAGCTGTTATTTGGGAATCCCCAGGCTTTCTGGCTGGCTGTATGCTGTGACCATCTCAGGAGGGATGGATACCTGGAGGCATGCCAGGCAAGTTAACGCTACATCTGGATGGTCTCTCCTGGGGTTTTCCACAGCATCACAGCTCTCCTATTACACTGCATCCAGGAAAACACATCACCCTTTCCTTCGAATTCCTCTCCTCCCCAGGAGGCAGAACGTTTTTGACAGTCAACCCTCCTGAACAGCTTCATGCCAGTAGGAAAAGAGATGCCACAGATGCCAGCCATCAGGAACCAGAAGACCGCTGAGCTTGGAGCACTCAGGAACAGCCCTCCTTTCTCTTGGCTGCTTGGCTCCTCTGCTCCCTGCTGTCACACCCCTGATCCTGCAAAAACTTTTGGAAACTGACTCCTTCAAGAGCAAGTGGTTTGTGATGTCAGCTGCCTCACTGCCTTTTGTGGGGAGGATGAGTAAGGAAGGGTTTTACTTTTATCCTTCTCTAACACTGGAAATAGCAGTTTAGCAAATCTGAGCCATCTGACAAGAGGCGACCTCTCTTCCACCTTTCATGGACCTCCTGCACACTACAGACTCTCACCTGATGTTTGCAGAGGTTGCCCTAATATTTTACAGACTGTCTGGAGCTGGGACCTTGTCATAAGCTACCCCCTCTGCAGATCTATGATTACACAACTGAAGCAACAGACAACGAAAAGGGAGTGGTTTGACTCACTGAGAATAAAATCCCCCCCACAAGGTATGTCAAAAGCAAACCCCTAGCACAGAATATCTCCATTCTGGAATGTTGCATGTTCTTCAGGGGGGATACAGCAAGACTGAACTCAACAGACTACACATTTCTCAGGGATTTCTAGCAGTCTCATCCAGAGTAATCCACTGACTCCTGGGATATCCAGGGTCTGCTGGTGGAAACCGATGACCTCAGGCATATTAGTGAATCCACATATGGAGTCAGACTGCCAGTAAACATCCTATAGTGTGAGGTACTCAGAGGGTACAGCACTGTCCCCACCACCTCCGGCAGGAAGCCAGGCGGGAGAGACCAGACCAAGCTGGAGAGGAAACAAAGGGCTGTAACTGCTTCACCTTACAAAGCTGTGCAGAAAGGAAGGAAGAGACGTGTGCAAGAGCTACCCTGTGCAAGGCAGCAGCTGGGCAGGAGAGACCATAGTTTTGGAATAAGCTTTTGTCTCTCGTGCAGAGCAGAGCTGTAGACCAGGCTGGAGGGCTTTCACCTACGGTATCATGGAATGATTTGGGTTGGAAGGGACATTTAAAGGCCATTTAGTCCAAATCCCTTGCCATGGGCAGGGACCCACTAGACCAGGTTGCTCAGGGCCCCATCCACCCTGGCCTTGAACACTTCCAGGGATGGCACTCCACATCTTCTCTGGGCAACCTCTTCCAGTGCCTCACCATCCTCACAATGACAAATTTCTTCATAATACTTAATCTAAAATTACTCTCTTTCAGCTTGAAGCCATTCCCCCTTGTCCTATCTCTCCATGTCTTGTCCGAGGTCCATACACAGTTCTTCTGGAACTCTTTCAGGCACTGCAATAGGCTCTAAGGTCTCCCTGGAGCCTCCTCCAGGCTGAACAACCTCAACTCCCAATCTGCCTCCTTAGTAGAGGTGCTCCAGCCTCTGATCATCTCTGTGACCTCCTCTGGGCATGCTATGACAGGTCCATGTCCTTCCTGCGCTGAGGACCCCAGATCTGGATGCAGTCTTCCAGGTGGGGTCTCACCAGAGTGGAGTAAAGGCACAGAACCACCTCCCTTGACCTGCTGACAACTACTCTCAGGTCATTTGCTACTTGTCTCAACTTCTACAGGGTTGGAAAAGACAAAGCAGGCAGCTGGATTCCCATTGTACTGACCAGATTGGCATTTGCACCATCACTCCAAAGACCGGGACGCTCTTGGGCACAGCCCTGCAGCCCTTGTCCCTGGAAAAGTGGGCAGAAGGTACCAAGGAGACACTCCTGGAGACCAACACCAGCCACCCTCTCCCAGGGCAGTCGGAGCAGGTCGGGAGGAGATGTTGGGGCTCCTTGGCAGTGCTGAGCTGGGCTGGCCCCAGCTCATTGTGCTTGGAGAAGGCGTCGAGGGCAGCTGACCTTACGTAACCAGAGAACAAAGCGGCTAAATAAAAACTGGAGCTGGGAACGGGCTGCGGAAGTGGGACACGGCTTTCCTGACTAATCAACCAGCATCTGAAGGAAACCGAACTCAATGGCAGGGAAACAACTGCATAAACACATCCCGAGGGAAGAAAGAGAGAGAGAGGAAGCGCGGGGAAGACCATGGGGGCACTGGCCCCTTCCACCTCCACTCCTGCCCTTACTGCTTGGCTAGCAAAGCCTGGAGTGCCAAGACAGAGAGCACAGCAGGAAATCTGCCATGAGCTCAAGGATTTCAAAGGGTGACCTCGCTTGTTTACCTGCAAAGCCACCAACTGCACATTTGGAAGGGCCTCTGGGATAGGAGAGGATTGGGGCCGGGATAGCTCAGCAGTTCTCCTCCCAATGCCGGCATCAATGGCAACTCAGTCTGAAGTGGATGAAGGGAATGGAGAGATTTAACCCTGGGAAGAAGAGCTAGAACCCTGCAGCCCCCACTCTAATGGGGCAACAGCATCCATCCTACTGCCAATGTGGTTCACTGTCTGAACCACAGCACCCTAGGGAACCATCCCATATATCACAGTACAAAGCCAGTGACCCTACAAAGAAGTACACCCTCTCTTTGGTGCCAGTACCTCATGATTTTTGCCTGGGAAGGGCAGAGTTTTGGCTCACTTGCTCTAATCACCCAGGACCATGCTCAGACATGGGGATTACTACTGGCCACTGCCCTGATCCAAAAAGCCTTGCCTTCAAGCAATCCTCTGACAAAAGGAGTATTTTTCAGGAGCCTCTGATTTTCCAGGCATAATCCAGGAAGGTCCTGGCCCAGCCGTGACCCTCAATTTCCCTGGGGAAATTCCCCAGCAGCCCATCTAGTCTCAGCCTTGGGTGGTAAAAGCCAGATGGGACTGGGGCCATGATAAATGTCCAAGGCCAACAAACCAGCTTCTTTTTCCCTCCCCAAAAACATCTGCCTTTGGTTAAAAGCCAGTGACCTACAAGGCTCGGCCTCAAATAAATTCCTAAGGAACGATTTTCTGGTGATTATAAGGAAGAGGAAAATGGGTGAGGAATCCAGAGCCCATTAGGACCTATGTGAGGGCAAGTTGTCCCACCTTGGGACAACGGGAGCTCTGGCTCCAGCAGATCTACTCCAGGAGGAGAGAGCCAGACTCTTTTAAAAGGTTACACTTGAGTAAGTGAAGCCAAGTTGCTCTTCCAGATAGCTAACGGGCCACGGCAGTCATTAGGATCCACGCCATCCAGCCTGCTATTTTTAGATCATCCAGAAGGAAGGAAACCTCAGACAACCATCAGTGTGAGCTGAACTGCAGCTCCTCAGCTGCTTGGCCAGCACTGCAGGAGCCACTCCACCCCGGCAGTCTCAATTCTGACAGTGGGAGGATGGATGAGACTTGCAGAGGGCTTGGGGAGGTCACCAGCTCTGCAGCCCTCACCTCTCCATTGCAGAGATAAAGCTGCCAGCAGGAAACGGGTAGATCTGCAAAAAAAAAAATCCCACCCTGAACAGTCCAAGACCTGAGCTGGTTTCTGGTGTAGACATTTATAAGACCAGGGAGGGGCGAATGATCCAGGATCTTCAGAGACAACAAAGCCTGGGGATGGGAAAGCAAAGCCTCTCTCTCTGGTGGTGATTTTGCAAGTCCCTGTGGCTGCATCCTGCACAGGGAGAGGCAGCCTTGGCTCGGTGCTCGGGTTGCAATCCAAAGCTCACATGAAATGTGCTTTTGGCTGGGACGACCTGGCCTGGGGAGTATAACAGGGAGGCCCTTAAATAGCAGCGGAGGAGGAGAAGGAGCAGCCAAGCAACTGTTAAGCATGAACCACAGACAAGAGAAGGTGAAAAAAATTTTCCCATGTGCTGGGATAATTACTGAAAGGTTGTTTTTGTTTTTGTTTTTTTTTTTAATCTCCCAAGTCCCCAGAAAATAGGATCGTCCCTCTTCATCTCTCTCCTGACGTTTTGCCAGACACTCAGAGCAATATAACAATTCATAGCCAATGTGGGCGGCCTGGCACAGGGATCCCTCTGCAGATCTATGGATGTTTTGGAGATCTGGGATTGCAGCCAGCATCTCATCCTGTACTGATTCTAGGGCTCTGAGGGCTTTTACAAGGAGAAAAGAGGCTGGAACCCAAGGTCCCATAAAAAATAGGACAACAATGACATCTCTCCACACTGGCCTCTGGAGCATCCTGCTGCGAAACTGAGCTCTAAATCCCCAAAACATGAACTAGGGGAAAGGGCAGTAAAAATAAAAGCAGCGCCCTGGCTTGCGCCATGGCAGACTCGATCCCCAAACTGCTCTGGGTGGGGTTGAAGACATTGATTTATTACTGTAAAAGAAGCTTCTCTTTTTGCCTGAGCAAACCTGACTGGTGCCATGGAACATGGAGAGAACCCAGGAGCAGGGAGGCACAGAACTGTGGCACAGGGGCACTCACTGGAGGAGCTCAGCTGGCCAGCCCTGGCTGGGACATGAAGCTCCACTGGGCCAGGTCGCACATCAGAGCCATCAGAGGGACCATGACCCTCCTCTGTCTGTCCGGCTGGGGAAGAAGCGATCTCAGCCAGCAATTCCAGGTCCTTCAGGATAACCTGTGGAGAGAGGGATGGCGCAGGGTGAGCTTTCCTTTCCAAATTGACACAGAGAGGGTGAGGTGGGAAGCAAATACCAAATCCTAGCAGATTGAGAAAGGTATAGTGAAAGAGGGTTACCTACAAAACTCCAAGTAGAAATTTCAAATGCTTGCAGAGGGGTGGGGCAGGAGACAAAAGAGAAAAAACCACCAGTTTCTGCTCTGAGAGTCTCAAGGAAACATATGAAATGAAACCAAATTTACACAACCAGGAATAGAGCTTGCTTTCCTTTGTCCCACTTTGTGGAAGTCTGGGTTTTGTATTCCCTTAATGACCACAGATTTGGGACAATCCCAGCCAGAGAAGAGGGATGTTCTGGGGGCACACACCAGCCAGCTCCCCTCTGCAAAGTAGCATCCCAGGGAAGGCTCAGCTCAGAATGTCAAGGCAGAGCTGCCATTCGTATTTCACAGCTCTTTCCAGAAGTCACCAAATCAGTCTATATATAGCATTTCTGGAGAAGTTATTACTGGGTGGGTTTTTTTTTCCATCCTCAACCCTTCTCAAGTCTCAGGCTATTTTGGGTCCCCCTTCATTCAAACATCCTTGGGTCGAGATGCTTCATCAGCCGTCCCTGATGTTTTAAGTGCAGCAGGGCTGTGCAGAGCAAACGGGCAGCCAAAAAGGGTCGACTGCCATGTCTTTACTCCTCAACATCTGGCAGAGCATATCCCAACCACCCTTTGCCCACCAGCACAGTATCCCAGGCTTTCCCGGTATTCTCACAATACATCTTTCTGAAGAGCTGCAGTTATATAGGAGTTTTAGTTTCTGAGCTAATATAGAAAACCCCTCCCCTGGAAAAACAAAAAGCCAATTCTGTCTTTTTTTATATCATGCTAGAAAACATGACCCTTGAAAATCAGAAAGAGGAGCTCGTGTGTTTTTATTTTGCACAGATATCTTAAGCTAAGTGCATTTTTGGGGTTTTTTTTTGTAATTAAGGCAGATTTTCAAGCCTCCAGCAGCCTCAGAGCAGTAGAGTGGGGCCTAGGCTGTGTATGGTGTAGAGACAGTGGTGAAGAAGCAGCCTGCCACAGGTACTACAAGGCTCCAGCACGCTTGGCAAGACCCTGTGCCTATAAACATGATTAAGCCTCAACCCACAGCTCCCAATGGCAGGGAAAAAAAAGAAGAAAACAACTAGAACTGCTGTCCCTGAAGAATATGGCACCTCCACGATGCTGTCAAGGCTGGGGCTCACTGCCAGCCTGTGAAGACCCTACCATCACCAGCCTTCATTCTCATCCAGGGAGAGAGAGGAGTCTGTGGTCCCTGGCAGAGGGAAGACCTTGGTCCTCCCTCCCTGCCTGGATTTCAAGCACCCGTGGCTCACACAGAGGGATGCTGGCTGTGTTTTGTTTGAAGTGGAGAATGCCTCTGAGCAGAGCTCAGGATGCCCGGTCTCCTGAAGCGCTATGTGGATTCTCTAGTGGCTAATCATGTGACTCAGCTGAACTTGCAGCCTTTGAACAGGCACCAACTTGGGTCTCAGGCTCTCATAATGGGGAAATAACACTCGTAAAGGTTTCCAAGTCATGTTGGCTGAAACTGGCAAAGGGACTCAGGGCTTGGCTATGAGGGCTGGCAGTCAGGCAAGAGCCAGGACTCTCATTCATGTGGTGCATTTTGACAAGCCCAACACAGCCTGGAGCTGAAGCCATGAGTGGTTGATGTACAGCATGACCTAGCCACTTGTGACTGCCTTGCTGCTGTACTCACTGCTGCCCTGGTGCCCCCACCCAGCTACAACATCCAGCTTAGTTTTCATCATCTGCTCCCATGATTTGAGGAAACATGACCAAGTCCCTAGGCTAGGCACAAATCAACTCTGCTGCCTCCTAAAACTTTTAGTCATGACTTGAGGTCAGATCCTTAATCCAGCCTCTCAGAGCTGTGTGATGAGCCCCATCTCTGAGATCCTGCTTGGGCTCAGGATACCCTGGCCAGGGCAGCAGTGACGAGCACCACTGGAGGGTATGCATGGACCTCTCAAGCTTTAGAGAGGTTACGGGGTATCCCCCCTGTGTAGGTTACAGGCAGGAGGTGGAGAAAGCAGCATAGGTTGAATTTCGCAACTGAAAAACATGGAGAAAGTAACAAGCAGGAGGGATCGGTACATGAGAACTGGGAGGAAGAGCAGGCAGCCGCCAAGACCTGGGGTTTTCCAGCCGTGGGAAAGAGGCAGGAAGCTCCAGCTCCCGCTGCTTCTTCCCCGCATGCTCCGGAGAGGGTTCCCAGCTGGGGACAGAGGAAAGGCAGGAGTGCTTGGTATGCACTGCACATCCCTGTGCTAAGCAAAGCTGGAGCTGGCGGCTGGCTTTGTGCGAGCCAGGAGGCTGTAAGAAAGCAATATCCTGCCATTGCCATGGCAACGACTGGCTGCGCCAGGAGCGAGCTGGTCCCATCCGTCAGGAGCCCAGAGGCTGGACCTGACAGTGCTGGAGCACGAGGGCCGGAGCCCTTCCCAGAGGGAAAGTGAAGGTATGATCCTGACAGCCAGCCTGGAGCATCAACCCCCAAGGGCCTTTTCCTGATCCTGAGGGGATTTCTGGGAAGGTTTCCCACTGGTGATGAGATGCAGGACAGTGTGCCCTGCTCTGGGCAAATGTGTGCCTGGTTAGTGTAAATAGGAAGGAGCAGGAAAAGCAGCATCATGATGGATGGGGAGACCTGTCCAGTGTCTCAAGCCATTTCCAGCACAGGGATGAAGAGCAGCATGGAACAGGACGAGCTCTGGGTGGCTGGGGAATGAGAAGCAGGTTTTCAGACAGTTATAAATAAGCAGCTATTTCTCCTCTCTGAGAATAGGCAAGATTTCTCCCTGCATTGCCTCCAGAGCATGGATTTTGAGGGCAAACACAACTGTCAGCTTCTCCAGATCTAGGTCAGGTTAATTTGCCGCTTGTTCTGGTTGAATGGAGCCGAGAGCAGCTCTGCTGCCAGCAGCACGGGGGAGAGCAGCCCCCGGACGGGATGCACCTCCCTGTGCGTGCAAAGCCCTGCCTTGGTGCTCCCGGAAAAGGGGCCGCATTTGCCTCTCGTCAGAACACTGGGCTGGCCCCAGCCCAAGGCAGAGGAAGGGGAGGTGACCCCAAATGTGCTGCAGACCCGTGGGAGTGAGACTTAGCATCCCACAGCACATGGTGACTACGAGGACACCAGAGCAGGCTGCAGCAGCAACTCCTGGGACACATGCAGTGGCAAGGATATGGACTAGCTCCTCAAGGTGTTGTCCTTGCTGGTATTTACAGATAAGCTGGGAGAAAAAGCAATAAATTAAAATGCTTGTGTGTAGCAGGGAGATGCTCCCGGGTGGCCTTGGATGTCCTAGTGGACATCTAATATTCCCCGGGCAATGAAACGGGGCACTCAACATCAGGTTATTCTTGCCAAGGAGAAGATGGGAATTCAGCTGAAGCACGATACTACCAAGACAGAAAACAAGAACATTAAGGGCTGCAAAGCACTTCAAAGGGGCCCAAGAATCTGGGAGGCTGGGGAACACCCCATGGCATTTCCAGGACAGGCAACACAAGTGGTAAAGAGACACAGTGGGAACAAGGAAAAGCCAAGGATGCTGCTGGGTGCCTCCTTCTTCTCCACAACATAAATGCAGCCCCATTTGTCTTACATTTTTCCTCCTTCTAACACTTTTAGCTGCAGCCAGGGAAGGAGGTGAGCATGGGCAGGCAGTCCTGGAACCAGGAGTGACCCAGAGCGAGGCTGGTCAAGCCCCAGACACACAGTGTGAAATGCAAACTTGCGTCCTCCCTGCCTCCACCAGCTTTAACAACAGAAAAAGAAAAGAAAACCCACTATTAATCTTCCCACACCAATTTAACCAAACCTCTTTTCAGGTCCCTGACACAGCAATCCTCTGACCTTGCCAAGATCTACTTTTTTTTGTCTTTCCCAGGAGAGGATGGGGAGCAGAGGGAAGACAGAAGGCCTGGGGGATTCTCCTCTCCTCCCCAGGGCAAATCCTGCTAGGTCACACTGATACATGCTCACAGCACCAGCAAATACAGCTGGCAGTGGGGGAAGGAATTTGGTAATAGAGCTACAGCCATCCCAAAATAAGCTGGAACCTGAAAACTCCCTGCCTACCCTCCTGCTTTTGTAAATCCCTCATTGCCCCTGCTTCTGGGGGTGTGAGGGACAGGCCTGCAGCACCCAACACTGTTACAGCTCAGAGCACCTCTTTAAATGTGTTTAATTAGCACACAGGGAACTTAACATGCCACCTGATGCCAGTCAGGGCAGGATGCCAAGGAGGTATTTCACAGAATCATAGAATCCCAGAATATGCTGAGTTGGAAGAGACCCACAAGGATCATTGAGTCATGGAATCCTTAAGGTTGAAAAAAAAATTTAAGATCACTGAGTCCAACCACCACGCTCACAACCAAGCCATGTCCAAGTGCTGCAAGTGCTATTACTTCATGCACTCAAGGGCAGGGAAGGAGACAACACCGGTCCAGCCGGTGGGATAGGGCTGGAACAGCCCTGGAGTATCCCTGCAGGCCGTGCTACGGGAGGCTAGATGCCTACAAACCCTTCAAATTCAACACCTGCTGTCCCAGAGCTTACGACAAGCAAAATGTTTGTTTTTATTTGCTGTCTCCCACCCACCAGATTCCCTCTCTGCACGCAAGGAACCAGGCACCCAAAGCCCAACTCACCAAATCTTGCATCCTACATCTTCATCCCACCCTAGACCCTCTCCCAGTCATCTCCCCAGGACAGAGATTGCCTGTCCTCCATGGCAGACAGGTTTTCTGTGGTTTTAGTCCCCTCCGTAAGTTCACCCAGGAATGTTACAAGCACCTCCTCAAGCCCAGACTGACAGTTTACCCCACTTGCTCATTGTACATATAAACTGCATACGCATATGTATACACAAGTTAGGAAATTGCGGTCTGAAGCTGGGGCTAAGCCAAGAAGCTCCCTATGGATCACACTCCCCACAAAGAAACTTCCTATTTCTGCAGGATGCAGCACAGAAATTATTGTTCAACCAGGTAGTCTTGAGTCCTCTGGGAAAGCATCACCTCACTTCTGCTTACAGTCTGCTTCCATTTATGACAAACCAGGCTAACTGCATTTTCCACTATCTGACTGGAATTATACACATTTCTCTATATCCCATTTCAGTCCCAAGCTCACCCTAAGGGTAACTTTCCTCTTGAAAACCAGTCACCTCCTTGCTTCAGTACCTCATAGCTTCGAGTTTCCCTCTGGAGAAGCTTTACCAACAAAAAAAGTTTAAATAAAGCTGGGCGTACGTGTACTACCATTCTCCTCTTTGCAGTCTCTAGCTTACACCCTCTGCTTTGTATCAGGTCACAGAATTTTGGCTGTGGCAGATGAAAGGCCAGGAGCTGGAGGACAATGCCTTTAAACTCAACAGAGCAAAGCTCCAAACCAAGCTTTGGCACATGCTTTTGTTCAGCTTCATTGTACTGGGATTGGGTGTGATAGGAGAAGTTTGCTGGGATTTAGTGCAACAGCAGAGCTCAGAGAAGGGCAGAGACCTGGCTTTAAACCCTGCAGTGCTGCAGCGGGACACTGCAGCAGGACATGCAAAGGAAGGAGATGACTAGCAGTGTATCACCATCTCAGGGTTTTCTTTTCTTCTAGTTTAATACTGGAAACCCAAGAGAGGGCAGAACATTCAGCTTCTTGTGGGAAGTTGGCTTGTGATGTATTTGAACCTCATGTAGAGGTTCAAATACATACAGAATCACATAATGTTTTGTGTTGGAAAGATCTTTAAAGATCAGCTGGTTCCAGTCTGCCTGCCATGGGCAGGGATACCTTCTGCTACGTGAGGTTGCTCAGAGCCCCATCCAACCTGAACACTTCCATGGATAGGGCAGCCACAGCTTCTCTGGGCAACCTGTGCCAGAGTCTCACCATCCTCACATGGAAGAATTTCTTCTTAGTAACTCATCTAAACCTGTCCTCCAAAGTCAGTGGCAGCTCAGGCTCAGTTCACTCTCTCTAGAGGTCATCAACTCTTGAGGAGACTTGTGAAGGATGCACTTCTGTACTCAAAGCCTTGGCCAGCCACTGCATAATGAGCAGGTTTTCATGTTAGCAGAGTTGAGGAAGCCAGAATCTATCCTGCTTCACATCAGACACCAGCTCCACCTCATGCGTCATTCCTGCGTGACTCAGACAGAAGTCCCAGCACAACTTTCAACTCCCAACAAGATTGAGGGGAGCAGATAAGCAAACAGGAACACATTCAGTCATAAAGAAAGTTTTGGAGCCGGATAAAGAAAACAAAGCAGAGAAAGAAACCGAGCAGTATCACTGCTTCACGGTTTTCTCAGAGATACCTCAGCTCCTGTTGTGTTCACTTCAGCTCAGCGCCTGGATCCATTCAGAATTCAGGGAACTGAAAGACTTCATCCAAAGCTGCCTTTACACAATGAACTTGCAGAAGGAAGCAATTCGAAAAACATGTTTTCAGCATTGCCTATCAGCAGTGGTGCCTTTAGCCTGCAGGTGGAAAGGTCCCACTCAGTGCTCCCAAACAGCATTTCCTAACTTTTCATCTTTCCTAACATCAGTTTTTCAACCAGGGCAGCAAGACGACTACGGATGAACCAAGCAGACAGTGTAGAAAAATCCACTCCCAGCAGGATCCAGTTACATCTTGTAAGGAAGTTTCCAAGCACATCAAATTTTAAGCAGGGCTTTTGTAGACTGCCTTCAAAACCAGGTCTCAAACGCAGGACGGAACACTTTGTCAGGGAAGCACAGGAAACAGCATGAGGTGACGCAGTGCAGCAGCACAGCATCTGACAGCCAGGAATCCTGGATCCTGACTTGTCTACATATCAAAGGGAACTGCCTGCTTCAGCTTTGCTCCAACTTCTCTGTGATGCCTTTGTGAATCTTAACTAGATCTCTTGACCATTTATTTACTGGCACAGGAGAATTGGGTAGGAAGGGGAATAGGAGAGATGGCAGAGATGACTCAGGACACTGCAGATGCATCATGAGATACTGGTCCCTGTTCAGCACAGTGGAGGTGGTGCAATACCCTGTGCTACTTGAATGACAAAAACAGGAATGAGAACTTAAGGGGCACGGATCTGGCTCCGTCCAGTGTGAGTTTTTCTTTGCGTTGGGCTTGATTATTTATGGCAAGTGCAGAGAGAGACCGAGAGCAACTCAGCAAGACAAGACCTTAAAAATCAGGAGCCTGAGTACAGTCTTTCAATCTGATCCAAAGCCAGACTGTCCTTTGATGATGAGCTGGTGACAAATAACTGCTCCAGGCCACATCAGCAGAATGACAGGTAGCCTCCGAACTGTGTAAAGGGACCAGGGGAATTCTAGGAACTGCAGAAGGATGTTCAACCTTGTTGGGAATAAAGATGCTATCAACACTGCTGCCCAGCAGGTTCCCTTAGGGAAGGCAGCATCACAAGACAAAGAGCACAAAAACCCTCTGAAGATGTGTGTAATACCTTGTGCTACACCACACAACGTGCACAGCCCTATCTGGAAAGAGGAGGGAGATACTTCCTCATCAGAGCTGATGCATGGCTCACACAGGCCCTCATGCTGACCAGGTGATCCTCAGGCCATTTTCCAGGAGCTTCTGGAGGGGATCACAGTCTGCAGGTGACATGGGACAATATGACTGTGCACACAAATATTGATTGCACTGGCTAAGCAAGCACCCCACATCCCCTTTCCTAATAGGCACTGACACAGCAGGTTAGTTAGCTCAGAGTGTCCTCATCATTCCCAAAAATGTCCAGCTCAAAATCCCCCTACTATTTCAGTCATTTCTATTTCCTCTGCAGAAAGCAGCAAATCTGGTTGACAGCCAGCTGAGTGGTGGTGTTTAATGGATTGACTTGTCTACGGATTTCCTTAAAAAAAAAAAAGCCACCTCCAAACATTTAAATAAATAGAAGCCAGGATTAAATAAATCAGCTTAAAATTACTTTTGAGCCATTCCCAGTTATGTCACATGGAGGAAATGCATCACCAGGGTCCTTTCTTCACTGTTTTTTTCAAATATTAATAAGCAGTGTAATTGCAACATGACTCACTGAGATCTCCTGCCAAGCTGGAGAGACTATCTGCAAGATGCAGGCTTTCTAGAGCGTTGCAAAGGCAGATGTGTGCTTGGGGACTCTTTTGGAAAGGTTTGCATTGTAAGCAGCAGGGGATGGAAAATGGCCAGGCAGTTGCTTGCCTTTGCAAGTCATTCCCTCGCTTGCTCATTCCCTTCCCTCCTCTCTTAACGACCTCCTCGCACATGGGAATTATTGCAGGATTGGAGTTTGGTGCTCTGAGCATATAAGGCACAGCATAGGCTGTGTTTTTGATTCCATGAGGAAGTCCTGTGATGAGAAACCAGACAGGATCATTTGTAGTTCCAGGCAAGAGGATCTGATGGTGGAAGCTCTACCAGTGCCTGGGCCAGCTGTGGGCTATGCTGCTGGCCTCCCACCCAAGCACTAAAATGCTCCAGGGAACAACTTAGAGAGGGGTAAGACAACAATGACACCAAAATTGAGATGACTGGAACCAGAGAAGAGCGGTGAAGAAGCAATTCAAGTAAACAGGAAAATGGTGCAGCACCTTGAGAGATGAAGAGCAACAGCTTTCTGATTATCTTTGCCCACTTCTAAGCTGAGTGGTTCCCAGCCAACCTGTTGCCACTGGGCATCTAGTGCAGCCCTGCCAGGCAATGCTGCTGTTGCCCTCCAAACAGTGGGTGCTGCTTAAATGCCTCATGAATATGGATTTGGCAGCATCAGCTTGAACACAATTCCCCTTGCATTTTTACAGAGGTTGTTGCAAGGCACCCGAATTCCCACTCAGTAAGGCTCTTACTATGACCCCAGTTCCACGGGTGAAGCCCCATCCGTCTTTCCAGGCAGGCAAAAAGGATTCTTAGGAGTTGGCTTTGAAGGATCAGCTCTCATGGACGGAGAATCACATTTATACATCAGAGAACCACCAAGACAGCAGCATTTTCAGCTGGGTAAGTACCTGCAGACCTCAGCTCTTCCTCAGTTTGGCCAACAGGGTAAAACCCCTTCATGCCAACACCGGCCAAGCCTCACATAATATCTCAGTTCCACCAAAAAACCCAAAGCCCAGCTAGATGTGGAGACAGTAATCTTCCAGGATTTTTGCAGCACCTACCTCATCCGACTCATCTGAGAGGGTCCGCAGCAAGATGGGGAAGAGGCTGTCAGTGTGTCGGAACATCTGGAAGCAGAAGGATGGGTGGCATCAGTCCTACAGGCCTGGTCATGCCCAGCTACAGGACACTTGCCCTGAGGGAGGCTGCCAAGAGCTTCACCAGCATTTTCCATCTGAGCTGGAGAGCTCTTCTTCCTCAAGCTATGGGATATCTGGCAGCCAAAGCCTTCTCAGAAAAGGCAGGTGGACAAAAAACACATTTGCAAAACTACCAAGACAATTACAATTTGTGCTGCTATCAAGGCACAGTGGAACAGGCTGGGAGCTGACAAGCTCCGCTGAATGCTGAGTCCCCAACTTACCTTACGAGGAGTCTTGATGTACAAGTGGTAAAGCCACTTCAGGACTGCAATTCTGGTCATCATCCCAATGGATGTATCACTAAGGTGGTAGTCCAGCACCTGAACTATTCCATCCAGGTTCAGGGTCACCTGTATCCTCTCACAGCTGCATGGAAAGAAAAGAGACTGGTTCAGTGCTGTAACATCCAACTCATTCCTCCCATGGTGGGGAAGTCTACAACACTCCAGAGGCTGCATCAAACACCTCAGCTCAAACCCTCACTAGATGCAACTCACTAGATCACGTTGCTAGTCCAGCCAGACCTTCAACATTTCCAGAAATGGGCCATCCACAACTTCTCTGCAAAACCTATGCCAGTGCCTCACCATCCTGAGTAAAGAGTTTCTTCCCAATATCTAAGCTAAATCTCTCCTAGTTCAAACTGTTCCTGCTTATCCCATCACTGTCTATCTATGTAAACAGTCACTCTCCTTTTTTATAATGCTTTGGAAGCAACAGAAATCTTCGGTACTTCAAGGGTCACCACTTTTCCCAAAACAGCTGAAACCTACACGTGGGAAGGCACCGCTCTAAATGAAAACAGTAGAATGGCTGTGTGAGAAAAGGCTCCATAGTGCAGTTGCCAGATTTGGAGTTCAAAGATTAGAGATCCATAAAGTGCACTTAGAATCCACCTCAAAGTTGACCATCTTAAACAGCTTCAGAGAACATTAACCCATGTGTACTCAAACTCCAGGCTGATGAAGGCATCCAGGTTCCGCTGATCCCAGTGGATTTGTGCTGAGAACTGCAGATGCTGCCCTATCTGGCAGTGAGTTTGAGATGCACCTCTCTGCTACAACCTTGCTTTGAGACGTTCATCTTGCTTCCCAAAAGACATCCCAAAAGACCAGGATAACCCTTCATCATTAACAAGAGATGAAAGGAAGTAACTCCCTTAGTTCGCCAGGACATTGTCTCTGTTAGAAATTGACTGTTGCTGTAGACTCTTAGCTCTTGGTCTCCCAGTTTTTCTCCCAGATAGCTGGGACCTGCACTGGGACATGTGACTCCAATACAGAAGTTGTCATGATACAGCATTTTTATGTTCTGATTGTGATCCTGAAATCTTGACAGGTTTCCCACCTCCTTGACAGCAAGAATATGGGAAGTATCTGTCACAGGAAACTCATTTAAGGAGACATGATGGTTAGAACCAAGATGGTTGGAGAAGACCACCAAGAGGAGGCTGCACTCAAGAGCCATGTTACGCCTCTCATACCCAAGCTACTGAATTATTCAAGGCTAGACCAGGCTCTTGCCGATTTTTCCAGTGTGCACAAAGCTGCCGTGCATCTTGTTTGATAAGAAATCCTAAGGGGCAGATTTCTCACGGTATAATTTGCAAGTAGAGCTGTGGCTTAATAGGATTTGATTGTCCCCAAGACACACGTTGTAAGGGCGAGACAAGGAGGCTGCAGCCCCTCAGAGCCCTGCAGGGATCTGACTGCTTGATCTGCCTCACGTAACCGATGCTGGGGGCTGCAAATTGCATTTTACTTTGATGTTGAAAACAACAGCCGAGGGCCAAATGCTCAGACACACGGAACTGAGGGGAAGGAGGGATCCAGAGCATGAGAGTTTGGAAGAGATGTCCAAGGGAGCAGCATTCCAGTTCATTTAAGCCAGGCTGAATGAAAACTGTATTTGGTTTTCCTACAAAACCATCTCCCATGGCAGCTGCATAGCCTGCCATGTTCCCAGTACATTTTCAGATGGAAGAGGAGAATGAAACTTTGACCTGGTAACACCTCCATGCCAAATATATACATTACCTGCACAGGATGGAAAAAAAGAAATCTTAGGGCAACGCATGTTTGCAGAGGCAAGAGGCCAAAAGGACAGCACGGAGAATTGGTGCCCAAAGCTGGGCAGTTGGGAGGCGGCTTTGACAATGTCACATGCCACCAGCTCCATGCTGCTGTGAGGTAAGTGGGCAGGAAGCAAGATGCCATGGGTTGTCACAGCACTGTTGCCTGCTGGTGCTGTATTTCTAACAGCACTGTAGAAACCTGCTTCTATAAGCAATTGCTAATCTGGTTTGTGCCAAAATCATTTGTGAAAATCCCTTTTCCATCACTGCTTGTGATCAGTACCTGGGTAGAGCCTGGGTGGCTCAAGCCAAAACCCACCTGAGTGGACCCCAGGAGGTGGCTGGGAGCATTGGGCTGACCTGGAGCCAGGCAGCCCCCAGCCACACTGTGCACCACTGCCCTGTGGCTCCACTGGGCTCAGCTCCCACTAGGAGGGATTGCAGCTGGGAAAAGCTCCTCACAAGTTACCCTCTGTCCACAGCTGCCGAGATAAACCTTTCAGGGGGGTTGCTGGTGGAGAAGCAGATCCTTTACTCAGCACAAAACCCAGGCACCACCATGAAAAGTGAGAGGTCTGATGAACACTGGAAAAATGTCTGATGAACATGTAAAACTGAGCTTAAAACCTCTCACCCATCCTCTGGGATAGAGTGGCACCAGACTATGATGGGCTACCCCCATTCCATGGGTTACGGCAGCAGCTGAGCACTGCTGCAGCTCCAGAGTCGGGCTCGCAGCTCAGCCTGGCTCTCCCTAATCCCCAGGCAGGAGGGGGTGGGAGCAGCAGTAATGGCATTGCGTTAATGTGATCCTCTGGGGCTGCCACGCCGGCTCCCAGTGCCGGCATCTGTGGCAGGGCAGATGTCAGATGCAATCACTTCCATCTAACCCACTACCCCAGATTCTCCTCCTGAGCATGAGCGTGGCCCTGGCACCGCCCCTGCTGTTTGCCTGTGACAGTGAGAACATGCTTTTAGGGCAAACTGAGCAATGATGGGGGCGTGCCAGGCTCTCACCTCTGGATACTGGGAGTCTTTGCTTAAGCTCAGTGTTGGGGAAGAAGACCCATCCTCCAGCACATCCCCTCATCTCAGAAAGCATCATCCAGAATGGGAACTGACCTTACTTTCCCACTACATTCAACCCACAGTATTGTTCTTTACTCCATGACCTTTATCAACCCATTTTCTCACTTCTCTCCTTTCTTCAAGGGCTTCTGCCATCTCTCTCCTCAGCAGTCGCTTTTTCTCTGCCAATGCTTGAGCTGTCATCTTTCTCCTGGCCTCCTGCCTGGTGCAGCTGCTTTCCTGACCCCATTTTCAGACAAGGTTAAGGTCCAGGCCAGGCTCTAGCCTTTAGGCAAGCCCAGCAAAATGGCCTTGCCAAGGGTGGAAATATCCAGGTTCTTTCACTGTGGTCCAAGTCACAAGGGCAGCTCCCATACAGGCTGGCAGCTATGCTGCTCAACAGGCTCGAGCCAGCGGCCAGGAGGTAAATAGCTCCTCTCTGCTATTGGTCCCACAAGTTGTCACTTGCTTGTCCTTCATCACTCTCATTTCAGTGCTCTTGGCATCCTTCTGCTTACTACAGTTCCCAAGATCTCCCAGGGAAGCGATGAGGCCAAGGTCTAGGCAGAGGCATCCAGTCCAACAAGCTGTAGATCACTGTGACAAGGGCTGGGGCAGTGTGCCTGAGGTTCCCCTCCAGCTCACCCACCCAAGCATGAAGTGGGAGCAGCAAAGCAAAGCCATCTCCTCACTCCAGGCTGAAGAGAAGGGCCAGGAAGAGCCACCCTGGACCTAAAAGCTGTGCAAGACAAGATACCAAGGAATGGGATTCCAAGGCAGGCTTGGTGCCTCAGCTCAAAGCAAGCCATCATGCTGCCTTCAGCCATCCCCTGGGTGCTGCAGAGCACTCAACACCATTCCTATCCTCCACCGAAGTATTCCCACCTCCATGAGCTCCCCATCTGCACCTTCAAGGTGCATCAGGCTCTGGGTGTGGGCAACTTCCAGTGTAAGACAAGCAGCAGCTATTTTAGCTTTGCAGTAAGCACTATCACATTTAAAACTCTGGTTTAAATGCAGGCCTGGGAAGTTCAGCCACGTGGCAGCCACTTGCCCTTTCTGCAGAGCAACACATGACTTTACATGTCCATGTATTGCTGACCACCACCTAAAGCATGAAACCCTCTTTTTCATCAAGAATACCACAAAGGCTCTTCTTGGAGATTTCATGTCCCTTATCTAGTTTGGTGAGGGACTGTGATCCCATCAGCCTTGTCCCATCATGGAGACAGCTTAACACTGACTGCTTCCAGCTGTGCCTGACCCTCTGCCCAGGAGCACCATCAGGAAGTTGTCTCAAACTGTTCAGGTCTTGTTTTGAAACACCAATGCCATTACAAAAGCCTAAAAATCACTTTCCAGCTGTTTTGGTCCACTGACACAGGACAGACATCTGGGTCTTCTCCTGTGGCAGCTCAGACTGACGGAAGGAAGCCCGGGCTCTGCTCCAGCAGCCATGATTCCACCTCCCCCTCCTGATCCAGGCTCACACCAGCTAAAACAGCAGCAGCATGCTCAGCCAGGCCATGAGAAGGATCCAGTGCCTTTGAAATGTGGTTCTGGTCCACTTCCAGTGACAGTTTTTGCAGAAGCTACAAGTGGGGCGTCCCATCTGGATGGGGAACCCCAAAACCCCTCCAGCCCTGCACAGCCAGGCTCTCCCAGCAGCCAGATTCTGTCTTGGCACAGACATGATCTCCATTTCCTAGTGGATGCCACTAGGATACTCCCTCCAAGTAAAGCTGGCAAATATTTGGGAAGCATTTTGGAGCATGTTGTAGGAGCAAGGGCATTGCATGTGTCAGTTTGTGGCCACAGGAATGTGCCCAACATCCCTGTACTGAGCATTCAGGCTTTGCCATCTTCTTGGATGGCATCTTCACAGAACACGGTCCTCTGCAGATGCCAAGCTACGATCTCCTCTGCCCCCACTGACCAAGGTCCTCCATTCCCTGCTGCTGCAGCACTGTCCCTCTGCAGCCAGCTGGGGAGGGCAGAGGAAGGGGGCGTGAGAGCTGCATGCTTGGCACTGGGCCATGCTCCATCACTTGCGCGCTGGGGGAGGCTGGGGGAAGCAGGGAGGGGGGAGGAAACGAACAAAAACAGAAGCAAAGAGTGACTTCATCTTAAAAGGCAGCTGCAACTTCCTCTGCAGGCTTTCCAGCTTTTCCCAGCAACAGAATGGCTTCCTGCAGTCCTGCCTTGACACCCAGTGGGCATTCAGCGCGCCGGCAGCTGCCGCTCCCCAGTGTGAATTATGGCTGCTAATGGCCACGGGTGCCAGCTCCTGCCTTGCTCTGCCTCGAGCGCCAATCCAGACAGACTGAGTGATGGATGGAGCACCAGGCAGATGTCCAGGGCTCCCATCAGCCACATACAGCCCTACCCCAAATCCCACGTCAGTCCCCCACAACAAATGCCTTGGTGAAAATGTTTCCGGTCCAAACACGGACAAGCAGAGGTCACATAGGGCAGGTAAACTCCATGGTAAAGTCTGGGGTTTCCTGCTGAAAAGGGCTTAGGATAGCTCTGCAAAACCAGGTCTCTTAGAGATATGGAGGGTCTTGCCTCCTCTCCCAGATGGTTTTCCATCTTGAGTTACTGACAGAACATTTCAGCTCAAGCATCTGTTACCCTTCCAGCTCTCAATGACACTGGGACAAGTCATCCCAGCTCTCCTTGCTTCTGTCCCCCTTCAGTTTTCACTCCCTCTCTCCCTCATGTACAAAATCTTCAGCACAGAGCCATGGCTATCACTTGTCCTCCCGACTCGATGCCTCTTCTTTTTCTTCACCCACCCAGTTCCCCATTTCAGCCCTATGCACATCCACTTCTGCACTTGCTAAACTTCAAGGGTTGAGCAGGGTCAGAACACAGCAACCACAAAAAAGCCACAGAAAATCATTTAACTGCTATAAACCAATATTTAGGTACAAATGAAATGACCTGTACTTCAAAGAGTGAAAAAAATTAAGGGCATCATTAAAACCAAGGAGTAGCTGGGCTGTGCAGAAACGCAAAACAGGAACAGAGAGTACAGACCATCAGCCTGAAAAGTTGACACTTGCACTGCTCTTGGCTGTATTGTGATGGGCATCATGCTGGTAGGATGCAGCTAAAGCAAGGCATCCTATTTTAGGTATCACAACAACAAAAAAATAAGCATCAGCATAATGAAAGTGTTGGAAATCACTGCCTCTGAGTAAAGAACTGCAGGCAGCAGGAGGAAAGGAAATCTATTAGAACAGATCGATTTGTCCCCCAATTCAGATTGCTGGATGAGAAGAAAGGTATTTGCAGGAGAGATCATGCTGGGCACAGAACTGGTGCAGGGCTGACAAATGTCACAAAGGGCTGGCAGGAGGCCAAGACCTGTGCAGCCCTAGGTCCAGCCCCATAGACCTGTGCTGTGGTAGGCTGCCAAGACAGCAGCATGGAAGAGGGTCAGTCTCTTCAGGGAAGAAACACTTCAGTTCATCATAACGTCAAGACATTTTGGTGCAAATACATCAGAGAGAAGCAGTCAGCTCCTACAGCATCCCCAGTCATCCACCCTATTGGGACCCAAGAGACCTCAACCGCCTCCCAGCCCAGCATCTGTCAGTCATTATCTGTACTCTGAGAAGCCTTCCCTTCTCAAGCCCCTCTGAAGCAACAAACAGACCCTACCTGGTTACTGTGAAGACACCACTGTTGCTGGAGTCACCAGATGCATCCAGAGAACCTGGGGGCAGAAAAACAGGAAACACAGCTTAGTGGGGTGATGGCGAAGGTAGACAGCAGGACTGGGAGGCTGGAGAGCTGCATGACCTTCTGCAAAGACATCACCAGTCGTTGCCTGAGGGTCCAGGGACCCAAGGAATCCCTTCTGCTGTCAGTGAGCATTTTACACTCCTTGTCAAGCCCTCCTCTGCTGCCAGACAAGCTGGTACAGAACTGCATTTACCCAGCAAAATGCAGATGGGCACAGCTTCAGATCTCTGCCCCAAACTGGGTCCCCTCTTCTATAAGAGAGACTCAGACATATCATTCTGATGGTTTCAACCATTCTCAAAGAAGTAGCTCAGAACTGCACAGCTGCCTTGGAGTCTCTTGATTTCAATACCTAAATATACCACATGTACAGTGAAGGTAGAATCCAACTCAGGACATCTCCACTTGGTCATAGCCTGACTCTACGTTAAAGCCAAGTGACTCAAACAGCTTTCCAACCTCTGCTCTGTACTAAAACTGTCTTACAAGCACGGTGACAAAGCATTACAAGATGAACTTGACTCTTTGTGCCCCCTTGTGCCAACAGCCTCTATTCACACAAGCAACATCACCACATCAGTACAACCAAGGAACACAGCTGAGTTTCTCATAGGAAGGCATCACAGTTTTATCTGATCCTGACTGCTTCAAGGTGCAATCTGACACCAGAGGGGCTGAGAATAAAGCTATGAAGCTTTCTGTTGATATTTTAAAGCTCCTCTGTGATAGATTTTAATACAGTAAGGTATTCTTGGGAAAATAAGGAATAGTAGTTTTTGCTGCTGTGCTATGGCAGTAAATTTTTCTGCTTTATCTCTTCTAGTTAAAATAATCGTACAGAGTTAGGTAATGAAAGCTTTTGCACCTTTATTGAAGACTAAGATGCTCAGTTAGACTGATATTTTGAGGCGCTGGGTCCACGTTGCAGATGGAAACAAAAAAAAACCCCAAGGAAAACAAATGTTGCATTGGCCGGGAATCGAACCCGGGCCTCCCGCGTGGCAGGCGAGAATTCTACCACTGAACCACCAATGCTGCCCTGCGCATCACTGCCTGCGCCTGCGGCCTGCTCCTGCCACCCCAACTGCTCCCCACGCCCCCACCCGCGTCCCTGCTGCCACCCACACCCTGCCCGGCAGCTCCCCCTGCAGCTCCTTGCTTCCCCTGATGCTGGACAGGGAAATCCTTCACTCTTAATCCCATCCTCCTGCTCCCTCTCACGGCAGGATTTTCCACAAGCCACTGGTGGGCGTGTTACAGGAGAGCGCTGGGCTGAAGGTGCAGCTTTAGATGAACCCAAATAAGCCCATGCGATTTAAACATTAACACATATTTCACACACCTGGACAACAAAGATTTGTTGTGCCAGAAGAAACGTTTAGTCATGCCAGGACAACAGCATCCAAGGGATGTTAGAGGGCTAACATCACTGCTGCTCCCAAGCACTGATTCATGGGGACCACTTAGTTTCTTTTTACTTCAACCCTCCTTCAGGTGTCCCATCTCACTTGCAAACTTCGCTCTTTTATGTTCTGGAAATTTTAGGACTGGGACAATACCTGCCAGATGGTCTAGGGAGTACTGTAAATCTGGAAAGGATCCAAAATTCTTCACCTTTCTGTTCTCTACCCTTCCTCACCACACACATCCTCCATGCATGAGTTGATGCTCTCCCAGAACTAACAACAGCTCTCTGAGCTCTTATTTGGATGATGATATCTGCCCCCAACTCGAAATTATCTTTTTCAGGTCAACTTCATGACTAAATTGAAGGGGAGCATGGTGAGAGAATGGGGATGTCCAGCAGGGCACGCAGCAGCGCAGCACCACTCGGATGCCAGGTCAGAGCAATGTCCCTCTCATGCAGCCTGCAACAAGCTTGTCTGTCTCAGCAGAGGATCATCTGTGCAACAGGTCTCCAAATAAAAGCACAGAGGTCCCATGTACTCTGAGCTGCTTCAGGACACCAAACCAACTCAAGAACTTCTCTTGAGAACATTCCCTTGACCTTCCTTACACCTCTACTGGCCCTGACCAACTGGGACTCACTGGTGATCACTGCCTCTGGCTTGGAGAGGGACTCCTCCGAGGTGGGCTCTGCTGGTATAGTCATTGATGGCTTGACCTCATCCATTTCATCATCCTCTGGGATGACCAGCTTCATCAGGCTCTGGTTGCACACGTTTGCCACCTCCTTGATGTCTGAGTGAAGGCAGTGTAAGGAACACACAGTCCCACACATGGGCAGCCACAGAGAAGCCACTGCAGCCCCACCAGGAGCTTCCCCAGACCAGCTACTGCAAGCCCCCTCACATCCAAAGGGTCAGTGCAGGTGTTAGCACTTGGTGGGAGAACTTTTCCTGGACCTGCACCTCAAGGGCAGGAAACAGGCACTGGAACAGGCGCTTCCCAGTGGGTGGCTGTAGCAGGAATGGAATGGGAGCAGCTCTGAGTTACAAGGATACTCTTCTTGCGATCATCGTAGGAGAGACATGGCAGGACAGCAGTCAGGATCCCTGAGGAGTAAGGCAGCATCACCCGGCCAGCCAGCTGGATGAACTCCCGCATCCAGCACATGGCTGTCAGCTGGATCAGGTCATCTGGAAGACATGGCACATGCAAAGGTGAGGGAAAGGGCAGCACTGGCTCCACAGCCCAAGGACCATCTGCAGGCAAGGAGCTGCCTCTGCTCCATACTGAGAGATCCTCATCTGAGACAGTTTAGTCCCAGAGGAGATCAGTGAGACCTGACCCTCCAGTGAGCCTGAGAGCAAACACAATCAACAGGTTTCAGTTAACCCAGTTCAACCCATAACGCAGGTTTCCTCATTTACAAGTATTCTGTCAAGCTTCTCAATGCATAAGGGCTGTATCTCCAGTCACACCCATTGCAGCTGTATGTCTGGGTCAAGCACCATTCCTAGAGCTGGGGTTTTAGCAACCTCCCTAAATTCTGGAAAAGGCACCACTGCCACGATTCTCTGCTGATCCAAGGGCAGATTTTAAGCTTAAACAGTATAAATTCATTGGGAGTTAAGTTTAAGCAAGAGCAACCAATCTCAGTCTATCTATACTTTTCTATCTCCCAGGAAGCCCACTCCCATTCAGCAACATTTAAAGAACGCAATGAGCAGAACTTGGGAACAAGATCCTTCTCAGGAAAGACATCCAGCTGCAGCTGTAACCCTCTGCCACTGCCTCCATAGCAGACCCACAGGAACTATAGTGGAGCCCTGGCACAAAAGCCCACACACGTCCTTAACTCTCTGACCTATGAACCATGTGCCACTAGAGGTTACAGTAAGACCTGAAGGAGATCCTCCTAGAAGTGCTGGATATACGTGGGTGCCAATTATTTTTTAGGCCCCTCCATTTTGGAGGATGCAGACCTGTGTTGTGGCTGAGGGATCTGCAGTACAAAAGCAGTTGTGTCAACTACAGGAGAGCTGCCTGTTCCCTCCTTTCAGTGGGATTTCCATGAACAGTGACAAAAAAAAAGACGAGTAGCTGAGCTGGTGAACAGCCCGCTGGAAAACTCCTGGCCTGAATCTACAGCTGGCATCACAAACCAGGAGGCTGGTGCTACTGCCTGGTCCTGTGCACTCACCTGCTGCCTGGCAGTGGATGACCAGGATATTGGCCATTTCTGCAAACTTCACACTGGAGGGATTCTTCTTGATCTCCTTGAGGAATTCCCCAAGAGCCACCTCACACCTGTGGGGAGGCAGAGCAGCTGATCAGCACTCAGTCACCTTAGACAAAGCAATTAGGGAGAACTTATGGAGACTATCTTCTCCAGGTGTACATGGAAGGGTGCTGGTGGTACAGCGCTGGGAAAAAAGGATATAGTGACAATGCAGAAAGGCTTTGCAGGATAGACTCAGGCCAGTCTCACCACTTACTTATGCCTAACAAAACCAGTCCAGCCACTCTCTCCTAGCACAAAATGCCAAGATCCTTTTACCTTCCTGAAAACATGCAGACATTCCTGCACTTCAAAATGCCTGTCTTGGGACCAGCAGTGTATCTGTGGAGAAAGCTCTCAATCCTTCCTTCTCCTCTCCACCCAGGAGATGCCTTGCTAAGAAAGGCTCTCATGCTGCAAGTTTCTTCAGAGAGCTCACATCCATCCCAGAACCACACACGAGCCTCTGTGGCTCTGAAGTTGGGTGCTGGGAAAGCAACAACTCAACCAAGGCAAAACAGTTTGTTCCCCAGTAGCGTGTGGCATCCTCCATGGGATGGGGGAGGCCCTTGCCAAGGACACTTTGATCCACTGCCCAAGTCAATCTGTCTCCCATCACACACATGGAGCTTCACTGCAGTTACACACAGGAGTTGAAAACCAATAGAAAAGTGAAGAATGAACAGTGAACATGTGAAGCATGACACAGCCCTTGCAACCAGCCAGCCTCCACACTCACATTTTCCGAATCTCCTTGCTGTTGTCTCCCAGGATCTGGAAGAGTCCATCTAGGATTTCTGGAAGGTAATCCAAGAGGTTGATATCAGGCACGGACTCTAAGACCAGGATCTAGATCAGGGAGGAATACGAAAGAAGAGGTGAGTTTTCAAGATGCTGACTAACATCGCCGGCCCAAATCTGGCAGGATGCTGAGGAATTCAGAGCTGAGCTGTGTGGGATAGGGGGAAGAAAAAGAGGATACTGCGGAGTTGCCCATCTTGAGAAGCAGCTGAACTAGTACAGCAAGCAAGCAACCACCTGCAGCAGTGCTACATTTCCAATCACAGCTCTGCAAAACAAAGCAGGGATCAAGAATGACTGCCAAGATTCATCCAGGCAGACCTGGGACGGCAACAGTATGGCTGGGAGAGAGAGCACAGGGGAACATCTCCCCAGACTTCAGCAAGGCACCAAGAGCTCCTGCTTTTGCACAGAAAGGAGAGGGCAAGTGGAGATCCCTTGCCTCCTGGAGAGCAACATCTCTCCATCACCTCTGCATTATGGAAAGCAGCCTGAGCACTGTCCCTTGGGAGACTGTAACCTCTAGAGCACAGTATGTCCATTTATACAAGTGACACTTTATGTGTACTTTCTACCTTGGTGCGCAATGTCCTGAACAGGTTGGCAGAAGTGCAGTGCCATATCCCTGCCACTGCAACAACAAGGTGACAGGAGTGGGCCTTTTAAAGAAGCAGGTAAAAAACTCTGCTGACTTAAAAACCTGCCCAAATCAATCCAGGCGCCTGAGCTCACACATCACTGTGGATATCTGCAGTTTGCCTGGACATGGGAAGCTGATGGGACACAATGTCCTGGAGCTCAGACTGGCAGGCACACATGGCACCCCAAGTACATACCCAGGATATGATGAACTGGCGGGCGTACTGGTTGTTGGAGTAAATCCTCTCACGCAGCAGTGGGATGAAGCCTACCAGGTCGAACTGGTTGCTCTCTGTCACGATATCCTGCAGAGCCCAAGCAGATAATGTTAGAATGACTGCCAGCATGTGTCCATGCAGCAACCCTAACTCAGTCTTTTTAAGCCATGTGACAGGAAAAAGATGACAAGCATGAGTCTGCAGGTCAGGAGACCTGGGGAGAAGGAGTCATGCAGTTCATCCAGGCAATGAGCTGGCAATCCCCCTCAGGCAGACACTAATGCAGAGCAGGACCCAGAGAGGGATGCTTCAGCCTGCTGTGTGCCAGCCTTACTGAACAGGAAAATAGGAAGCTTCTCTGATTCATGCCTCAGTGCTGTGCTGCACACATGAGCAAGCACTACTGATGTAGCCACGTGGATTGGGGTGGGAGAGTCCCCTGACTTCCCTTTACAGCTCTTTCCACACGCTTGGTGGATTTTGCTGCATAGGCTGGTGCAGTGGAGCAGATCTCCCAACAGGAAGGTTTGCAGCAGGAGACTGGGTTAACTGCTGTGAGAACAAGGAGCAAGAGCAGGACCTGGCAGGAAGCTGCTCACCTCTGAACAGCAGCAGAAAAGGAACTGGGAGGTCTGTGGCAGTAAAAACCCATCAGCAGGCAGAACAGGAACGGGAACCAAGCCCACACCCTGAAGTAGGAGCAGCTATTCACATCATGACTCCCTTAGGCAAGGGAGGGAGAGCAGAGAACAGCCTTCCTGCTGCCTGGCACAGCACTGCAACCCTCAGACTCAAACCTTGCTCCCACCAGCTCCCACAAGCTGAATGCACACATGGCACTGTGATAACCCACCAGCCCCTCCATCCAGCTGCCTGAGAAGGTCAGAGCCTTGATCAAAGAGGTTGCAGTCAGTGAGAGAAAGGAATGTTTTGACAGCAGCCACAGGACTGAGGTGGGATGGTTTTAGCAGCTGCAGCCTCAGGGACTGACATGTCCCCAGCCAGGACATGGCTCCAGCTTGCACCAAGGACTCTCAGATGGAAAGCAAAACTACCTTGAGGAGCCGATCAAGGAGCTCAGAGCCACTTTTGACATTTGGGTCAGGATCAGCAGCCAGCTGTGAAAGACAGAAACAGAGACATTGCAACAGTGGGTCCCAGGCCAGCTCCCTGCTCTGCAGCACAGCTCCCAATAGGCTCATAGGACTGTTACTGTCCTTTGACAATACAGGAACAGACATACAGAAGTCCCTTTATCTCCAACTTCTCATTAGGCTCCAAAAATTTTCCTGAGAGACTTCTTAAGGGGGAGATCAAGCACACATCACCTCTCCCAGCTATGTAGGTTTTCATGGGCCAGCAGTCACACTCTCAAAGAACAGAGAAATGCAGGTTACCATGAAAATCTGCAAAGGCAGACATACACAGACAAAGTTTTGACACTACAGACCCAACAAAGCCAAAGTGCTGCAGAGCCACCTTGCCTGCAGGAGGTCTCCCAGCCTCATTTTCTAATACCATTCAACAAGGAGCAGGAGAATACATCCTGGAGGTGAGGACAGAAAACAAGGTATCTTACAGTCAACTTCATACCCACAGTATCAGTGGCTATTTTGTAGAAACTGCTCATTTTGCTGATCCTTGTGGGTCCCTTCCAACTCAGAATATTCTGTGATTCTGACCCAGACAGGTCTGAAGGACAAAGTAAACCAGTTCACTTGGAAAAGAAAACCCTGGACAACTTGGTTTTACTTGGAGATGATGAGGACTAGTCCTCAAAAAGCACATGGGGGTTAAGAGGAAGCTTCTTACCTTGCTGAGGCCATCAAAGAGCACGTTGAAGTGTGGGAGGACAGAGCCCCTGGCCACCTTGACAATGTTGTAGAGAGCCTCACAGGCATAGTACCGCAGTCGACTGTCAGCATCATTGAAACACGTCAGCACTGGCTCGATCAGCTCCTTCAGGTACAGCCCGGAGTCCTGGGGGGCACCAGGAGACTGGTTAGCTGAGGACCATGCCACAGAGAGTGGGAAGAGATGGCACTGCCCTGGAACATACTGCAAATCCTCAGGCCTGTGATGGCTTTAGTGCACCTATGCTGCGCAGGATTTACTAATGAATTTTGAATTTTATTACTGAATTTTGTTATTCAGGTACAGTGAGAAGTGATCAGGTTTGCTGGGCATCTGCCCCATCTCCTGCCTGCAGGGCATGGGGAGCCAGGGATGGATTTCTGCCTGGGCCAGCGTCAGCAGTGCACATCAGGAGACAGAAGAGCTGTAACTCTTGTCAGCTCTCTTAACACAAACTAGCACCCAGCCTGCTGAGTCTAGTCCTACTGCTGCAGACTGAAGAGGAACAGAAGCCCTTTAACAACACCTAGGCAGCTGCCAAGATGTAACCCCGGCCAGAAAGTTCTCCTGGGCCCACAGGGTGTGGCTGGGTGTGCTGGGAAAACTCCAACACGAAGCAGTTGTCGGCTGCAATGCAGGGAGGGAGCTGTGGAGCTGCAGGGCCTCCAGCCCAACTCTTCCCATCACACGGACACAAGAGGAGCTCCTGTTCTCTCAGCACAACCTGCACAAGCCAAAAAACCCATCATACATACCTTGCCCAGAGCAATGGAGCAAGCAGCAAGGCCAATGAGCCCCCCTTTCCGGCTGTGGGGGTGCTGGGAGAGTGCAAACTCCTGTGACAGGATCTGGATCACGTGTTTGATCTGAGATGTGTTGTTCTGAGCCACAAACTCTCGCACCAGCCTGGGGAGAGGAGGGGGAGGCACACAGGGAGGTTTAGGTTCTTCCTGATACAAACATTGAGGGGCTTGGTGATGGAGACAGGGACTTCCAGCCACAAGCACCAGAGAAAGTGGTACTGAAACGGGGAATGCTGAAGGAACCCAAAAGTGAAATCAGAGCTCTCCCCTCCTCCCCACTCACATCCAACAGCAGCTCCCAGCCCTCCTGCTGCTCCAGCCTCCTGCACTGTTCACAAACTCTCAGCCCAGGACGTGCCCTCAAGGGCCAACCCAGTGCAGCTGTGTGCTTGCAGAGACGTTACAAGGTCCTCAAACACCCTCTCCAACATGGCAGGTTATCCACGTCATTTACCTCCAGCATGGCACAGGATGGGAGCTCAGCATGCACCCACAGTGCTGGTGGCTTGGCAGTGAATTGCTGCCCACCAGGCCTACACACAGTGCTGTGGTTTTGAACCCTTCCAGACACTCATAGAGTGCTCCAGTTAATATCCCATATATTTAACTTTACTACTAACAGTATTTCAACATGTTCTTACAGAGCCCAAGATTTAACAATAAGCCAGCACAACTTCCATATACGATACCTGTTTCTCCCCTGCTCATTATCCAGAGCTAGTTAACACATAAGCTGTGGATGATGAGACACATAGCCCTGCTCCTGCCTGTAGAACTGCTTCCAGGTTGAGCTTGCCCACCCAGCTCCTTAGCCTCAGTTTCCTGTTGGCAGAGGCCTTGGCCAGGCAGGGAGGCACAGGCAGCTGTGCAGGCAGCTGTGCAGGCAGCTGTGCAGGCAGCTGTGCAGGCAGCTGGAGCATTGGTGGTTCAGTGGTAGAATTCTCGCCTGCCACGCGGGAGGCCCGGGTTCGATTCCCGGCCAATGCAGTGCTCTTTTCCTCCTTTTTCCTTGCATTGCTATCCATAAGGCAGACTTAGGCACCTTGAAAACTCTGCCCAAATCATCCTCTTTACCTTAACTGTAAAGAAAGGTGCAAAAGTTTTCACTGCCTAACTCCATAAGGGGTTTCTTTGGCACTATATGAATCTCACATTCCCAAGCAGGTGCCACTGGCCAATCACGCACTTTAAAATCCAGGAAAACAATTACGGAAGATGTTTATGAACTTCTCCTCCCCAAAACACCAGCTCTGCTTTCATCTTGCTCTGTGCAAAGCAGCTGCTCCCTTTTGCCCTGGAGACACCAGGCAGCCTCTCCCTCACTCTCCAAAGCCAAGGTCTCCAACAGTTACAGCCCAATCCACATCCAGACTGCTGCTTTAGGGATAATGGCTCCATTTCCAGTCCTGCTCCAAGGAGAGAAACACACTGAGTTCGAGCAAGACAGACCACTGGGGTGATCATTCCACTGCCTATATTTCACAAGATACTGCTTTGTTTAAACAGGAATAAATTTACAGACCTCCTTCGTGAGTTTAAAGGACTCAAGATTTAATTAAAGAGTGAAAAAGTGCAGCATCAGAGCCTGCAAGCAGCAGGAGCTGCTCCTGCATTATCAGCTGCAGGAGAAGGAGGCTCCTGAGTAAAGAGGCAGCAAGTCCCTCCTGGCTTGATGCCATGGACATAGGAGTGATGTTGCTGGGGCCATTCTGTGAATGGGTTTTTGATGAACTAAACCTGTGAAATCTGTAGAAAAGGTTGGCCCTTGCCTTTTCCCTCCTCACACTCTACCCAAGTTGTACTTCCAGCTTGATCAGATGAACTGCCTGACCCCAAAGCAGACTTTGGCTGGTGTAAGGCCAGCACAAACCCTTAATCCTGGGGCAGAGTAAGCTGGAGCAGAGCTGCTTGGGTAAGGCACAGAGTATCACCCCTCACAACGCAACAAAGGGGTTACGGAAGCAGCCTGGAGGTTGGAGTTATGAGGACACTGCAAGAATCCCACCCTGCAACACTGCAATCCACCTACAATAAATTATTCCTATAGGAAAGAGAGAAAACTAAACACACCAAACAGCAGAAGAGGCTGGGTTGAGTTTGCACCAGAGCACACACTCAACCCTGTCCCAAGGGTCATTTTTCTCTGCTGACCTCTCACACAGCACCCTCCATGTTCGAGGCAGGCAGTTCCCACAGCACAGTCCTCACTGAACTCTCAGCAGAGCAACTCCATCCCCATGTTACTGACTGCCCCAAGTGCCTGACTGCTGCCCTTGCAGGCTCATCATGGCCCCATCTCCCCCCAAAACTCATTCATCAGCTTGGACCATCACTCCCAGCCCTGTGCTGAGCTGCACCCTGAGGCAATGGTTCAGATCTCCTGCAGGAACTGAGCTCTCAGGCAATGCCCAGCAAGGGCACAGTCCTTCCCAGGGAAAGCTGGGGCCAAGCTCAGCACCCAGACGAGCACAGCGAGGGTGAAAAGACAGGCAGGGAACACATACAAGCAACACCAGAGGCGTGTTGCCACACCAGAAGATCCCTGCAGATCTTCGCCTGGGATGCTGTGAAAGGAAAGCCCCAGACCTGCTGGAACAGCAGCTGCGCAAGATCGAAGGGCAACACCCGATGGCCAGGGGTGCCAGTAACACTTCCTAACTCTCTTGCCAGGATCCAGCATGGGCTCAGTTTGGATGAGCCCTCAGGGCACCATGGCTCTGGACGCGTACCAGCAGAGCAGGCAGTGCACTTCCAAGGAATTCCTACAGTGATGCTACTCATCATTCACCTCGCACAGGGCCGTGCAACTGCATCGGACACCCACCGTCAGAATGAGCCTTCTGTCAGGGGCTCTTGGGATGCGCCTGGAGCCAGCGGGTCCTCACTGGCACCCAGGAGCTGAGACACTCGGGGATAAGTTTCAGTGCCCAGTGGAATGGGGCTGGGAGAGAGAGAACAGGAGCCAGAGATCCCTCCTGCCCGAGCACCGCCCACGGCGCTGTCCCCGAGAGGGTCACCGTGTCACCTTAGCTCCTTCCCCGGGCTGCCGGGACCGCCGGGGGCCAGGCCAGCAGCCCCGGTACCCCGGACGCCGCGGGGTGACCGCCACCCCCGCAGTGCTCAGCTCCCACCGCGCAGCCGGGCCGCTCCCTCCCGCCGCCCGGGGTACGGCCGGACCCACCCGAGCGCCACGGGCCGGCTCCCGCCACCCCGGG
>WBMY01009729.1:357303-448651 GCA_013397315.1 Donacobius atricapilla | reverse complement strand
GTGACCCCGGCGGACCGCGCGCGCACGTGACCCCGCCCCGCCGCACGGCGCCCCCTGGCGGCGCGGAGGCGCCGGGATCTAGCTGAGGCGTGGCAGAACAGCAGGAACAGAGGACGGCGCTGCCCGTACCACGGAGCCTTTCCTGCGGGGCTGATGCCCAACTATGATTCTATCTGCTCCCAGCCAGCTCCTGCCAAATGGAAAGCTGAGCCAAAGAGGGATTTTGGCTTTTGCTGGCAGGCTATCAGCTCAAGGACTGCCTGTGTTCAGGCTGGTACCTTCTCACATGCACAAAATCCTCAGAGAGTCACTCCACTGATGTGGTGATAATCCCTCACAACTACATCTACCATGTCTAGAAGAGCAGAAAAGCTTCGTACAACTTGCTAGGAGGAAACCCTGCGAAGAGTCCATAAGAAAAGCTCGGGGGACAGAAATCCCAAGAAAGAAAACCACATCTAACATTTGGCTGCTGCTTGGCCAAGTTGAGAGCAGGGCACAGGTTTTCCCTCTCTGGATGATCACACTTCATGATTAATGAATTTACCTTCTCCACAAAAGTCCTCAAAATAAACTGAGGAAAGGAAACATAGAGCACAATGACAGAGGTGTGAGTACAGAATGGCACGTGGATTGCCACCACAGTGCCATAGTCCAGCATGGGGAACCCAGCACGTCTCCCTGCTACAAACACAGCACTTAGCACAAAGGTCAAGTAAAATCAGACAGAAAAGAAAAAGTCCTGGAACTAATGATCAGAATGTAATTAAACCACAACCAAGTTTAATTACAATGTAGTAAACAGGGATCAAATACTATCTAATGAAACTGGGACATCACACATGCCCATGAGAACAAAATGTGAGTTGAGAGACAGGGCAGAAAATCCCCCACCACCTTTCCTGTGTTGTGTTTAGCTGAAGAGGACGGACTAGTCAGAAAATCACATTTCCAAGAAGAACTCCCTTCCTGGAGAGCAGAACTCAGTCATTTGCTTAAAAAGAATTTCTTGAGAGCTGTTCCCAGGTCTGCCATATTTTGGGGGACCTTTCCTTCATGGGACAAGCACTGGTTCCCAGACCAGAACATTCCCTGAGAAGGTCCTCACATGGACAGGTATGATGCCATCATTACGAAGGACCAGAGGGAGTTTCTCTGAATCACCAGCAGGTGCCTCTTGAAGCACAGCACAGAGTCCTCTCTACATTTTGAAGGCCCAGACACAAGACCCTCACCCAAGGCAGACGTCCCCTCTCCATTGATAGTGAAGGTCAGGCTTTTCGCTTTAGTTCTATGCAGCTGCAGGAGAGGCACAGAAATAATTACAGCTGGCACAAACCCATTTCCTACTGGGCAAGCAAAGCAGCAAAACACCCACTGTGTTTTTGCTGGCAGGTGCTCCTGTACCCCACAACAAAGCCCCCCCTGCACCCCTCTCCCTCTCAGTTGATTTAGGGCCATTCACAAGAAGAATCTGCTCAAAGAGTCAGAGCCTTCCAGAATAACACTTTAAAATCATTTCATTTAATTGAATCATGCAGTACAGCAGGTAAATAATGAGGCACCAGATGAGACATGGCAAATCCCCTGGCTGCAGTGATATGAGACATATGCAACAAGCAGAAGCACAGCATGAAAACAGTACAAAAGCAAGAAGGCAAAAATAAATCAACACTACCATCAGTAAAGATAATTTCCAAGGCCATTCAAAAAGGATTTGCTTATTAGGGCAGAAAGCTGGCTTCTCTCGTTCCAATTCAGCCACTAAAGGGTTGGGGAAGGCCAGGTCAGAGTTCCCCTTCAGAGGTCCCAGGGCAGAGCAACGTGGCTTCTCTTGGATAAGGGCTCCAATCACTCCCTTAGCATAAAATAGCTTAATGCACCCCAGGGAATCACTCAGATCACCTAATTTTACAGAAACAAGGAGGAAATCATGACTACTGATTTGATGACACAGAAACTGCGTCATCTATGCCATTGTCCTTGGAAAGCCCCAGCTCAGCTGTGGCACATCTCAATGACTTCCAGTTGGCTACCTAATGTTGCCCTGTCTTCATAGGCATTTAGACAGGCTAAACTATCATCCTCATTTTCCTGCTCTGCTCTAATAGCAGCCACTGCCTCTGAGATCATCTCATGCCAAGCACTCTGACATTGTGCTTACAGATTAAAAAACAAGTCTCATATCTAAAAACACCCTCACTTACTTTACAAAGTGCCTCAGGAAGGGTGGTGAGGGCATTCAGGATTGCTCAGCTGCAGAGACCTGCTCTCCTACCCAAAGACGCATTTCCAGCTGGGTCTTACCAAATCCCAACAAGATTTTTGTGTGGCCCTTCATGCACAGCATCTTCATGAGCAGACCCTGGAATGCTGAGGAAAGTTGCCAAAAGCAGGTGGAGGGAGGTGGAGGAGAAGGAGCAGGGCTGTTAGCTCTGCTTGGAGGCCCCTGTTATCCTCTGTCAAATTAGATTAGGGTTTAATTGCAACCTAAAGGCAAAATCTAATTTTGATGCTAGAACAATGCAAATATTCTACAATAACAGAGAAATAAGCACATTCCAGTGAAGTCTGTGAGGAATTAATTTCCTCTGGGGCCACTTGTTGGCCGCTTGCCTGTTTCTCCGTATCCCCATATTTTAGAACCAATTTAGGGTTTTGGAAATGGGAATGCTGAATCAGTGTTCAGCTTTTAATCACCCCATCTCTCCCTCAATTGGCTTTGCTGGACCTGAGCCTGCAGGCACTTGCTCCTCCTGATGCTGAGTCACCTGAGTCTGTGGCAGCTGAGGGTCCCAAGCATCTGGCAGGAGAGCAGCCTCTGCTCCAGAGGGTTTGGCGTGGCCCCGTTGCTGGCTCTTTCCTGCAGGGGATGCTATGATAGCTCCCTGTTCTGCTCTGCATGTTAATTAAGCAGTAATGTATTTTCTCTGGGTCCCTCAGCAGCCACCATGTGATTGTGCATGGCAGAGCTGTAAATGAAGATGGTCTCCAAGCTATTAACACCTCAAATTGCTCATCAAGAGCCCGGCAGAAGGGCAGCATGTCAGATATTATTTCTGCTGCACATTAAGCACTGTTGGTATTCTAAGTGATCAGAATAAACTAATTCAGGCTGACGCCAAGGGAATCAGGTATCAAGACTCAGGAAGGTGAGAGCAGTAGAACTGAAGCATCCATACATCTAACCTTGCTGGAGCCCATCAGCAGAGCCTCCCAGCATCCATCAGACACACACATTGATTTTGGCCGGGTGGGAAAAATATTTTTCTGCCTGGACAAGACTCTTGTGTGCTTAGGAATTTTTTTTTTTTCTTTTTCTTTTCTTCAAGCCATTCTTTCCCCTTCACTCTCTAATCACAGAAATGTCTTCCAGAGAAATCTCTTTCCAGTGGAAGAAGTTAAGTCTTTGGATTGTATCCTGGCTACCCAGCTTCTCTTTCTGTGGCATTAGCATAATCTGGGCCTTGGCCAGTGGTGGTTCCATCTTGGAGACACCTGGTATTGGCTCTGTCAGACATCAGGGAAGCTTCTGGCAGCTTCTCACAGAAGCCACCCCTGTGGCCCCCCCATGCTACCAAAATGTTGCCATGCAACCCAGTAGGTGTCAACCTTTCACTAATCTGTAATACTGCTCAGATTTTATGATTTGGCCTGCCACTGTTTGTGTCAGAGGGGAACCTGCAGAGCAATCACAGTGGGAATTGCATTTCCTGTAATTACATTGCATCCTCACTGCTGTATAAAGTCTGCCTAAAAATGTTGTTGTAACTGCTGGTATTTCTATTTTTAATGCTGCTCTTTTTTTTTTTTGTTTTTAATGACATTTGAAATTAAGTTATTTTCTCCATGGGAGCTCTGGAGGGCTAGAGGTATTTTGACAACCCAGAAACATTCAATCAATATAGTTTAAAAACTGAAGAGGATCTTTACCAAGGCTGATGTATGTTTGCCCCTTTAACCCTTTAATTCCAAATTCAGTTCCACACCTGAGAGAAGGGTCATTTATTGTTTTGCATTCTCCTTGGGAATTGACCCTATTTCCTTCCCCCAGAGTTTGAGGTAACCCATGAAATCTAAGGCAGTCTCATGACTTTTCTGAAAGAGATAAGCTAAACTATTTAAAAATCATCTTTTCAAAAGCATTTCTATAGAGAAAAGCCTTCCCTGCAGGGAAGGCAATCCAAGAAAGGAAGGGAAAGAATGCATGTGCCTAGTGTACTGTTATTTTTCCAGGCACTTTTGAATATTTTTTTGTGTAAAACTCTCTTGAAGTGGCCTGTATGTCATCAGGCTCCTGACGTGGAGGCACCAAGTACAGGGGTATCAAGGTAATGCAAGGATGAGCACACATACTGTGCCCCGTGCCCCTGACTGGGATCCTTTTTCCTCACCTGTTTGTTAGGCTGTGGTTTTCCAGCGCCATCTCCTGCTGCCAGCACATGGCACTTTTCCTTGATGTGTGCTAAAAGCAAAAGTCTCCTCTGCAGCTTTTTCCCTTTTTATGGACAGATACAACACACAGAAGTGTCCCAGCAGCTGCAAGGAGATGACCACCAATGTCTCCCCCTTGGAGACAGTGGTGCATTTCTTATTTGAGGATGACAGCAAAGCAGAAAAGCTCCTTTGGGACTGCTCCAACATGAGGCTGAACCCAAATGAGAAGCAGGCAGGGGATGGGCAGATAGGGTAGGCACTGTAGAAGTGCCCAGGCACTGCTCCTGCTCACTGAATGCTCTTGGCATTTTTTTTTTTATTTTTTAGGGACTGGTGCAGAAGCTGAGCATTTGGACAGACCCCACTTCCATTGGCCTCCTGGAAGGCAAACTTATCTGGTGCATTAAGGAGAACCTGGAGCTGATGGTCTTCTGCCTGTGCTGCCCAGAGGTGCATGTGACGCTGGGGACCAGCCCCCAGGAGCTGTGTTTTGGTAGTTGCTTCATCCCACAGGCACTCTGAGACTTGTGACAAAGGGAAATCGTTTTACTCTGTTTCAGAGGCATAGATGGAGCTGCTCCAAGGTGCATTCAGTGGTGAGGCTGGTGTGACCGTCCTCCTGTCTCTACAGGACAGACAGCAAGACCCTGGTCCTGAGAAACCACATCCCACTGCAAGAATTAAAAGGTAAACTATATCTGCAAAATGTTAACCAAGGAAGCTAAAAAGAAAGCCTGGGTAGTATTCCAGGAACCACATATATAAGAACAATTAGTTACATGAACAGGACCTATAACTGTGAAAAAAACCCAGGCATATGATGTGGATATCACTCTGAGATACAAATATACTGAAATATACTTCAGAAGAGGCTGCGATGGAAAAGATAAGGAAATACCAACATCTTAAAAAACAAACTCACGAACTAACAAATACAACAGACTTGTGCTTGCAGATTAAAAAACAGTCTCCTATCTAAAAACACCCTCCCTTACTTTACAAAGCAGCTCAGGAAGGGCAGGGAGGGCATTTAGAATGGCTCAGCCGCAGGGACCCGCTCTCCCACCTGCAGCCCCAGCACAGGAGCGGGCGGTGCAAAGCCCGGCCTGCGCTCGGGGGTCCTACACGGAGCATGCCGTGCCCCGGACCCAGCAGCTGAGCTCCGTATCCACGGCGGGCCGGGCCGGGCCGGGCAGGGCAGGGTCGGGCAGGGCAGGGCGAAGCCGGGCCGGACTGTGAGGGCCCGCAGAAAGGCCGCCCGCTGGCGCTGCAGTGGCGGCGCTCGGCCACACGGGCGCGCCCTCAGCCCGGCCCGGAGAGGGGCCTGGGCCGGGCAGGGCCGGGCAGCGCCTCCGGCCGCCTCACAGCCGCCACAGAAGCGGCCGGGCTTGCTCCTTGGAACACAGGAACACGCACCGCACGGGCTCCCGGGCGTCAGCCACGCTGTTCAATGCCAGGGTGCAAGTCAGAGACTTACTTTCGCCCCGGGAAAGGGATTTCTATGGAAGGCATTTGCACGGTGGGAGAAGCGAACACGCAGGTGAACAGCACTTGCGTTATCTGTGTATTTGTTGTCTCTCTCCCCACGACGCTGTAACACAGCAGATGTTTCTTCACCTCTGGAGCGAGGCCAGAGGAGGCCACCAAGTTGAGCAGAAGGATGGAGCACCTCTCCCATGAGGAAAGGCTGGGAGAATTGGAATTGTTGAGCCTGGAAAAGAGAGGGCTTTGGGGTGACCTAGTTGCAGCCTTCCAGTACCTGAAGGGAATTAACAGGAAAGATGGTGCCAGCCTATTTACAAGAGCATATAGTGACAGGATAAGGATAAGGGGAGGCTTTAAACTGAAAGGGGGTAGGTTTAGACACTAGGAAAAAATTCTTCCCTGTGAAGATGGTGAGGCACCGGCACAGGCTGCCTAGGGAAGCTGTGGATGGATGTCCCAGTCTTGTTTCTAGAATGTCCTGTGACCTCCTAGGGCTGGTTTTAACAGAAACCTCCTCAGAAACAGAGATGTCTTGCACTTCATAGCAAAACACTCCAGGCCAAGGCTGGGAATGCAGGGAGGAAGGTAAGGAGCAGAGAGCATCTCCTCTGCCTGCAGAGAGGACTCATCCCAAAAGGGAGGGGTCAAAGGGCTGTGGAAGTGCGTCCATCAGCACTGTGGAGCTGAGACTAAGCCTCCTGACAGAAGCAGGTCAGCCTGGAGCTGGAGGGACTGACAACAAACTATCAACTCCTCCGCATCACTCTGACCCAGCCCAGCCGCTCCTCACATGAGACAAAATGCATCCACGAATTAATGTGGGAATTCATTGGGAGCACAAGTGGATTGACACCAAGGAGAAAGGAATCTTTCCTACGAGGACCAGGACAACCCTATGACACCTACTGGTCCCAGCCTCTGAGATGTTACAAAAAAAGAAAAAGTCTCAGCCTGTGTGGTGGTTTCTGAGCCTGCTCAGGACACAGCTTTACACCACTTCCCACACCCACCTCCCAAAATAGAGCAGATAGAAATCACACTGCTTCTGCAAACCACATGTGAAGAGTCACATGGGATGATACGACCCTGCCAGCTCAGGCTGTGTAAAAGCCACCAACATCAGGACAGAGAGGTAACAATAGTGCCTGAGGTCCCTGCCAGCACCGAGGACATGCACCAGATGCCACCACCCCCCTTCCATAGTCAATGCAAAAGTTTGATGGAACATCCTGAGTTGCAAAGGACCCACAAGGATCATGAAGACCAACTCCTAGACACCCACTTGTGCTGATACTGCTTCCCTAGAGTATGGCACCACATGCACAGTATCCTTGGCCAGGGCCCCAGGGACCACCCATTAGGCACAGCCAGGGCACTGTGTGAAAACCAGCCTCCCAACAAAGCACCAACTCTTTACAGGTGGTCCCAGGACAAAGCACCAGAGACCACACACAGAGGAGGTATTTAAATGGCTTTACATGATGCACTTTGAATTTCTCCTCCAGGCAATTAGATACACATTAAAAGGGCACTTTGGAGCAAGCCATGGACAGCTCAAGGATGTTTGCAAGATTTGATTTTTGAGTTCACTGAAAGTCCTCAGCTCCTGCTGAAATCCACACACCACAACTGTACCATCACTCTCAAGAAGAAAAGTCAGAGAAGAGTCCGAGGCACCTCAGGCTTCATCCAACATGGCTCATGCATCTCCCACAGTATTCCTATGGCATATAGACATAGAGCTCATCCAGTTTTTCTGGGTGCAGGTGCTAAAGCTCCTCAGCCACTTGGTCCAAGGTGAGCCGGACTAGGGCCAGCCACAATCAGCACTGCAGGCTGGCACAGCAGGTCCCATCCTTAGGCAGCCATACTTCCCTCGCTTGACAACTTATGACCCTGGAAGTAGTCTCCACTCACTTTACTGTGGTTATTCTGACTTGCACTGATTTTACAGATGACAGAAGCCATTAAACCTTCTCCTTCCTCACGCTTTGCACAGCAGCCAGGGGATTTATAAGCATCAGGTGAGCTCTTGATTCTCTATGAGACAGAAAAATGCTTCTTCATCAGACTCGAGGCAAAGGTCCTTCTGAACAAATCAGTAGCTCTAATATAAATACAATTTGCAGTCTTTGTTTAAAATTAAACAAGCCCCAGCAGCTGTAATTTGGAGGTACTATTTAAAGAAATCTGCACCAGCTACAATCTTAGCAGCTACTTCAAAAATCAGCTCTGTAAACAGATGACTATTGACTCCTTTAATGGAGGGCAAAGGAGGAGAGATGTGTTCCAGCTGTCTCTGTGGCCAGGATCTGGCTACCCACTATTTTAAGATGTCTTAGTGGGGGCAAGTACTGAGAGCTTGAAAACACAAAGAGTATGGCTGCAAGGGTTAACAATATTAGGAAGCAGCGGGAAGCCAAAGAACTGATTGAGCATAACCACCTGAGAGCAGCAGGCTGCTCCTGGTTGGATCTGGCAGGCAAGCAGGCGGCTCCCAGTCATGGAAAGAGAGAGATTCTCAATCTGTCCTCTTCTTAGGGCAAAGGCTGCAGGACTGGGAAGCTGGATCTCAAACGCTGAACCCTGAGGACAAGTTCACAGCATGGCTGGCAGGTTCCCTGCCTGCTGGCATTGCTGTCCTTCCATGGGGCCGTGAGCAGGGTGAGAAAAGGAGGAAGGTGAAATGTCGGAGCACGTCCCGAAGTCCTCGCCTAAGAGGAAACATTCCCACTCGTCTGAACCATTTCTGCCGGATCCCAGAAGGTGTCTCCACCGGCCTGCACTGATGCGGCACATCCCGGGCAGGCAGCGAAGCCCCAGCCCAGCGCACCCTCCAAAGGGGATTCTGCAGCAGGTCACCAAGGGGCATGGAAGGAGAAGTAAAGCTGCAACGATAATGAGCACAAAATGAAAAGCAAACCAAAAAGCGCTCCACTTTAATATACTTCCTAGGGTCGAATCCCAAAATAAATCAGACACTGAAGCCCCACCCTGCTGAGTACGCTGGCATTGCCATCCATCTCCTGCCCAGAAGGTACAGGCTTCCTCAACCTGGCAGAAATCAGATTAAGGGTGTGTGGGGTTTTTACCCCATGTAAAAGCCGAGTTAACGTTGCTCCTGAGTCACTGTTAAAGGTCGCTCACATAGTATATCAGAATTCCTCCCTGCTTTACCTAGAGCGAGGCAAGCATACTCCCAGGATGTGCTCACAGTCCAATGGTCCCACAGAGCTCCTGAGATGAGAAAAGAGATGACCAGACAGGATTGACCTGGTCCAAGTGACACTGGGGACAGCTGGGGACAAGTGGGTGGTGATGGAGGCCAGCAGGCAGGAAGAGGTAACAGTTACCAGTCAGGGAGAACAAGCAAAGCAAGCTCCCAGCTGGAAAGGTTTCCTGTGGAGGAGAAGGATGACTCTCCCGAGGGCAGAGCCACTGAAAGGGCAGCTTTGAGTCAGGCACTGTTGAAAATGCATGGCATGGCAGCTGGGCCCAGAGGACCCCTGGGGTGCCCGACCCCCTGGAACTCCTACCTCCCTCTGCTACATGAAGCACACAGTGTAGAGAAAATAAATCCTTGCTCTATCCCACACCACTGATTCTGGGATGGCCATCTCTGTGGCTGCCCTGCTCTTTGCTGAACCCCATTCAATCTCCCTGGAAGCTGAAGCCCTCCCCTTGTTCTGCTCCTGGCTGCCTCCCTGTCCTAGTCAAAGCATAGAGATGAGTGGTGACACATCCCTAACATCCCAACGTCCTCATACCTTAACCCAGCTGCTACTGGTTCTCTGAATTGGCAAAGACAATACACAGCAATCTGGACGATGCTCCTTGTCATGAGATTTAGTTTTAGGTTGTGCTCCCTGTCTAGGAACCACCTTGGGCTAGAAGGAATCAGCACAAAAATTCCCAGCGCAGACTTACACTAAAAAACATGTAAAGATTTGGCACCTGGATTCAAATTTACCACAAAGGGCTTGAGCCTCTTCTTCTAAGAGTTTAAAAATTTTCTCAATTACCCTCTGAAGACAGGGAAGCACCAGAAAGGACTCAGCTATACCAGAAATGGCACTTTTTGGCAGAGCTGTGCCAGGGGTTCAGATGGATTTTCTCTTGGGAAAGCTGTTTGATGCACAGCTTGCAGGAAGCAGGAAAAGAATGAAGGGTTGGAAAAGATGGAAAAATTAAGAGAAATTATGTCTGTGAGATTATGTCACCTTACCCATCACTAACACATGCAGTGACGGCTGTTCCTGCCAACAAATCAAAAAGAAACATCAATATTTTGTTTCATAAACAATAAAGCTCTGTAGAAACCGGTCTTGAGCCTCCTGCACCTCCTGCCCAGAGGGAATGCAGGAGCCATCCAGGCAGCACTGCCAGAATGGCTTGGTTAGGAAGAGGGATGCCCTTCACAAAGCCTGTGTACCTTGGGCTCCTACTGTGAGCCTTGGCCAATGAAGATGTGCAGAAGGCAAGGGCAGAAGTCTAGCTGCTCCCCCGAGTTGCAGCTGAACAGTGCTGGCAGAGCAATAAGTCCCCTTCCAGGCAGCATTTGCCGACTGACTCCAAAATCAGAAAGCAATCCCCACCCCCCAGCTCAATCCAGGCATGGATGACACATGAACATCTCCCAGGCTTGGTCCTGATGGCACAGTACAAAGCCAGGGAGATAGTAAACCAACTGCCAGCACTTGGGATGTGCAGTGCTTTTCCCCCAGGCAATGCTTTCTCCTTTGCCTCCTGTAGCCTCAATTGACCCTTCCAAAACTCAGTCCAGTGAGGAATGACAGCTCTTAGGTTCTGTCACACTCAGGCAAGAAGGCAGCTGAGACTCCCCAAACCCAAGTGTAAGAGTTAAAGGGACTCTCGTGCAGCTGTTCTGGGCTCCAACTTCCATTGCACTGTCTGGAGTCAAAGTCCTCCAGGTGTGTGAAACTGGGTAGTAGCCCTGAGGCCGAAGAAGCTGCCTCTAACACACTGTAGTGCTCCCAGAGCTCAACCAGAAGGTGCCATGCCCAGGCCTGGAAGCAGACTGGCTGATTTGCCAGCCAGAGAGCTAGAAAAAGAGCAGCACCATGCTGAAAGAGGCAGAGAGATGGAAGGTGCATGGTGGCAATCTCTATGCTGAAGGTAGAAAAGAAGTCCATCGAAAATTGAAATAATTTCCATGTTGAAAATAGGAAATCATCGCCACCCATATTTGTCCTGACAAAGCATCACTGTCCCACATCTCATGTCCATCTTTGTGTCTCTACTACAGACTTGGTAACAATACACACTCACTGACAATCCTCTCCTTGGTGAGTATCTTAGTTACTTTTCATTCTTGTCTGAAGGAAGCAAGTAGCAAATTTCCAGGTCTCCCTCGCTGTGGGTGCCTCTGCTTGTGAGTACAGAGACTTTGCAAGCTGTTCACGGCAGTCACATGGCCAATCCAGAGGTGATCCCTGCCCAGCACCCAGCACTTGCTCCAAGAGCCTTCAGTTCTGAGAATAGGAAACAATTCTCTGTTACATCAGGCAAACCACTGCTCTGCTGCTGCCAAACCTCCTGCAGCTGAGGGACACATTAGGAGTGTCTTTCCCTCACAACTTATCCCTCCTTTTCTAAGTTACCCAGATGATTTAAGCAGGGAAATAGCACCTTTGGGGCTACCAAAGCCCAAAACATAGGGCTCCAAGGACATGAGAGTACCAGGAGCAAGAAGGGGGTATGTACTACTGTCACTCATCTGACACTCCCCAGCACCAGGGGCATGGGGGATAAATTCATTTCTGATGGATGTTCCCAATGTTCCTGCCTCTCCCTGCCAGTGGCTGACAGAGCACTGCTGTCAGATTTCTGCCTTGCACTCTTTTTCACTGTCTGCATTTTCCATTTCTTCCTTGTTATAAAAACAACAAAGCAAAATCCCATCAACTATAACAAAGAATTGGGTTTTTTTGGTTAGCACCAAGGATGGGATCTGGCTCGCAGGGTCCCTGCAGTGACACCTGCCTGGGGACATGCAATGAGAGATGACAGAGACAGGAGAAATCACTAATGCTGTGGGAAGAACCACTTGGGAGGAGAAAGACTCCTGTTCAAAACACATTTTGGCCAAGAAAATCCTAAATGGAAAAAATAATTTTTCTACATGTTTAGCTCAACAAATCCTTTCCCCAAAGAATCTACTGGCAATTCATTACCCTGGATCTGTAGCCAAGATGTTCCCACTGTCCAGAGATGTCAGATCAACCCATGAAGGTGGTTTGACATATGCCACAGAGGTGCAGATCTTCCTGCTGATCCATCCTGGCACATGGACTGCTCAGTGCCTGTTAGCTCTGTCCAAGGAAGGAACACATCTTGCACAGAGGGGACAAAAAGGTGATGCAGGAACAGCAATGATCAATGCAAATGACAAGGCATGGGTCCTGAACAAAGGATGAAAGCTCTAGAGAAAAGCTACATTTGGGGATGAGCCTTTTGCAGTCTTTGTCAGAGGTCTCTAAGAATATCTTCGTATATCCTTTGTATTGAATGTCTTCCTTTTGAGGGGAAACCCAAAGAAAACTCAGGAGCTGGTTACTGCCCTTAGAAAGGGGACAAATTAGTCTTTCAAGAAGAAACCTTGAAGGTAAAAAATAGGGCAAAATGTTTGAATTGGACTCCAGATTTAGTATCTCCTGTGGGGAGACTGTGGAGATCCATTTCAATGCTACAGAAAACCTCTTGGTGCAGAGGCTTAACAGAGCTTTGAGCTATCGAAGATCCAAGCGGTGAAGAGAGCCTGTTCTCAGTCTGTCTCTAACCCTGTAGGTGCAGACAAAGAGTAACCACGTGAGATTCATGGCTCCACAGTGTCAGAGAACAGGCGTGCACTAGCATGGGTTGGGCATGTCCAAACCACAGCCATAGCTGGACTCTGCTGCTCCTACCACTGCTCTGCTCAAAGCAGCAGCAAGGACTTGAGAGTGAGGACGAAAAAAATAGCTGATGTCACTGTTCGACACACAGACACACACACAGACACACACACTTTGGTGAGAAGCCATGAAATGTTTATTAAAAAATCTGACTCCACTTTATATAGTATTTCTACAAGGCCTGGGATTGGGGGAGAAGGTTGACACCTCTCCCCATCCCATTGGTCAAGACAACTGTCCATCAGCTGTCCATATCTCTAAGAACAAGAATGTGAACTTCCCTTGATTTAAGGAAAGCATTGCTTCTGTTTATAACACCTGTGCGTGAGAAACAACCTAAACTATAAAAACTGTGAAACAGAAGAGAAGGCTGAAAAATCAGGGCAACATGCTTCAACTGCTGGAAAAAAAAAAATCTAAACACAAAAGAGTCTTGTCCAGGCAGAAAAATATTTTTCCTACCCGGCCAAAATCAATGTGTGTGTCTGATGGATGCTGGGAGGCTCTGCTGATGGGCTCCAGCAAGGTTAGATGTATGGACGCTTCAGTTCTACTGCTCTCACCTTCCTGAGTCTTGATACCTGATTCCCTTGGTGTCAGCCTGAATTAGTTTATTCTGATCACTTAGAATACCAACAGTGCTTAATGTGCAGCAGAAATAATATCTGACATGCTGCCCTTCTGCCGGGCTCTTGATGAGCAATTTGAGGTGTTAATAGCTTGGAGACCATCTTCATTTACAGCTCTGCCATGCACAATCACATGGTGGCTGCTGAGGGACCCAGAGAAAATACATTACTGCTTAATTAACATGCAGAGCAGAACAGGGAGCTGTCATAGCAAACCCTGCAGAAAAGAGCCAGCAACGGGGTCATGCCTAACCCTCTGGAGCAGAGGCTGCTCTCCTGCCAGATGCTTGGGACCCTCAGCTGCCACAGACTCAGGTGACTCAGCATCAGGAGGAGCAAGTGCCTGCAGGCTCAGGTCCAGCAAAGCCAATTGAGGGAGAGATGGGGTGATTAAAAGCTGAACACTGATTCAGCATTCCCATTTCCAAAACCCTAAATTGGTTCTAAAATATGGGGATACGGAGAAACAGGCAAGCGGCCAACAAGTGGCCCCAGCGGAAATTAATTCCTCACAGACTTCACTGGAATGTGCTTATTTCTCTGTTATTGTAGAATGTATGTATTGTTCTAGCATCAAAATTAGATTTCGCCTTTAGGTTGCAATTAAACCCTAATCTAATTTGGCAGAAGATAACAGGGACCTCCAAGCAGAGCTAACAGCCCTGCTCCTTCTCCTCCACCTCCCTCCACCTGCTTTTGGCAACTTTCCTCAGCATTCCAGGGTCTGCTCATGAAGATGCTGTGCATGAAGGGCCACACAAAAATCTTGTTGGGATTTGACAAGACCCAGCTGGAAATGGGCTGTCCCAGTGCTCAGGGCTTCTGTCCTAAGCCCTCCTCAGAGCCACAGTTATTTACAGCTTCCAAGAGGCTGTGTCCTCAGAACAAAACTGTTTCTGGATGAGCTCTGTTCTTTGTAACAGCAGCACTTTGATGCCCAATGGTTAACTTGGCTTGGTTTCCTGGGGCATTATGGAAAAACCATTATGCTTTTGTCATGAAAACTGCCCAGCTCAGACTTCTGCACTCTGCAGAGAGGTCACAGTAGGAGGAACTGCTAGAAATGTGTTTAAACATGTGCCCTGGTATGAGTGCAGGATTCCTCTTGGGCTTGGGAAGCACAGCCCAGCCCTGGATGACCTTGCTTCCAGGGGTGTTCAGAGGGGTGCTCCCCACAACAGCTGCAGCCATCCCTAAAGCTGCAGAACCTGCTGATCTCTGTCAAACACCAAAGAGCTGTTCTGTGAAGGTGAGTGTAGTTGAACAGGCCAAAATTGCTTTCACCTAGGTGGTCTCTGCCTCAGGCCACAGATGTCTGAGAAGGTCGCTTTCCTTCCAAGAGGAAGCTTTATGGAAGTTACACCAGCATCAAACTGGTGGAGATCACCTATTCCCTGAACTTCCAGCCTGATCACAGCTGGTCAGTGTTATTTCCACGTGGAAAACTCAAAACCACTTTTTCAAACTCCAGGCAAACAGCCTTGGTCTTTGTAAAATGTAGGAAATACAGGACATTAGGAAGAAGAGCTTTAAGCAGAGTACAAAGGTGCACATACCTTACGGTGTTCACCTGGCTGTCTGTCTGAAATAACCGGTGGTAGTGGGCAGGAATTGGGCTGCAGTTGGTCATCTCCACATAGAGCACTCGTTCAGTGTCATTCATGGTGCAGTCAAAGTTCATGGCCCTGGTCTGGAGACGGAGATTTGGGAAGTACACTTCTCCCTGAACAGAGATCTCCATGAAATGCGCCCTGAGAACGCTCTCTGCCACTCAGCTGTTCAGATTGTTTTCATAAGCTGGGCTAAATTGGATGCAGAGATGAAGTTCCTCCCCTACATCCAGCGTCATGAGCTGCAAGGAGATGAAAAGCATTAATCACCTTTGTGATTAAGTCCCAAGGTCTGACAGCAGGAAACAGTAAACCTTCAAAGTGTGACCCCAGCATGGGCTTCTCACTTCACCCTCGTTTCTTTACAGTGAGGAGCTGTCTGCAGGCACCACGCTCTAGTCCGAGGTTCTCTCAGGCTCACATTTCTGTGCTTGGCAGCAATACAAGAGGATGGTTGCTGGAGAGCTGGGATGCTTTCCAGGAGACACCTTTACTGCATGGCTTGCCCCAGTCTGCTTTCCTGCTCCCTTCTCCTGATGTCTTAGAGCCCGGATGGGTGTTCCCAATTCAGGTGAGATTTTGATTCCTTCAGCAGCTCTGCTGATTTGGTTCAGGCCAATCCAGAGCTGACACTACAGAATAAACTTCTCAACTTGAGGACCTCCCAACAGAAATGCACCATCACATCCCTTCTCTCAAACCCCACTGAGTAAGCCCACAGATGCTCACCTTGGAATCTGCAGCAAGGGGCTACCAGTCCACATTGCAGAGACTGAAGAGCCAGGACAGTGCTGGGTCACTACAGAACCAGGAGACAAGGAAAAACAATCTCAAGTAGCCATAGACCTCCTCCCCCTTCCAAAGCATTTCACATTTTTCAATCCCCACAGCACAAACAAGGCTGACAGAGACGTCAGTAACATTTCCAGTGTGGATCCTTATAGGATTTGCATGCTTGGCTTCTCCCATGCCTTTGTTACAGTGACCTTCACCCCACAAAAAGCACAGAACCACCAGTGCACTTTCAAGGCTTCCCTCTCTTGATGCCCAGACATGGTAACTGACCCTCTGAAACGTTGAGGGGACCTTTCTGACAGCTGCTTCTCCCCTGGGAAGAGAGAGACTTCTTGTTCACTCAAATGCTTTCAGTTCCCTTAGGCAGAGTGCTTGGCATGAGATGATCTCAGAGGCAGTAGCTGTTAGAGCAGAGCAGAAAATTGAGGATGATAGTTTAGCCTATCTAAATGCCCATGAAGACAGGGCAACATTAGGTAGCCAACTGGAAGTCATTGAGATGTGCCACAGCTGAGCTGGGGCTTTCCAAGGACAAAGGGTTCAGATGAAGTAGTTTCTGTGTCATCAAGTCAGTAGTCATGATTTCCTTGTTTCTGTAAAATGAGGTGATCTTGTAAGCATAATGCTTACAGAAATTAGGAACCAATTTTAAAAAATGAAGAAAAAGGAAAAAAAATCCATATATCAAGGGAAACAGTTGATAGAAGGGTCAGTGCCAGCAAACCCTCTCTTGGAAATGGAGGGGAAAGAATCCATGTGAAACCCAAACAACCCAAATAGCCAGCCTGCTATCCTATCCCAGGAAGGGATTACTTGTTCCTAGGATGCCCAGTGGCCTTCTAGGGTTGGCTTTAAAAGAAACCTCCTTAGGAACTGAGATGTCTTGCACTTCACAGGACAACACTCTGCTTAAGCTGGATTCTCAAGACCTTTTCCTGATTTCTCATGGTTTTGCTTCCTCAAATGCCTCCCTTTGTTCCTCACTCCTCCCTCTGATATAGCACCACAACCCAACTCCTCAGAGCCCACAGATTTGACAGTCATCTGTGTTGCACATGCAATGCAGGGAGTTGGGCTGCTGATGTGCCTGATGACTATGAATCTCTCTGGATCCAAGCAAAATGGAAAGCCCACACCCAGGGGTGTCAGGCTCTGAACTGAAGGAGCCAGATAAGCCACAGTTGAACTCTCAGATGCCATTCAGGATTTCCAGGCAAGACATCCTCACCAGTGCCCTGATCACTCTATTTCTCTCTCCAGCAAAACCTTTGGGCTCAGAACTGCACAGGGACAGTCCCACTGCAGGCAACTGAGCAAGTGTTCCTCAAGCTACCACTGAGGCAACCCTTTCTTAGAATACCAGTATAAGCAGGAGTGTCATGCATACACATTTCACATTCACTTCCACATGTGTGCCCAGTGGTCCTGGAGCCAGGGAGTGCACACCAGGGTTAGCTGGCATTTTCTCTGTAGAGCTGCACTTCCCCTGGGAAGAAAAGCCCAGAGAGGAGAACACCCGCAACCCTGCTAACATCTCCTCTGAGCTGCTCTCTAAGGGTGCTGCAAAACCTGGCTGCCCTTGGACACCAGGGCTGGCTGAGAGACTGGGGTGAGTGGTTATGGAAATATTGGCAAAAGTCAAGTTGTCAATTATAATGATCCCCGGGAACAGTTTCCCACATGGATGGACATCACACTGATCATTAGAGCTAGCACACTGTGTTTTCCTCCTCCAGGATTCAGGGCTAGACCAGCCCTCTGCTCATGTTCGTTTGTGGAAGAAAAGCAAAGCTGCTCCCAGGCACTCCCACCCTTAACAGGGCTTTTGTTTTACTCCTGGCTTCTCCTGAATAAAGCATTTGGAATTTGTTTAATTTACTTCTTGCCTGGTTTCTAGTCTTAAGTGTAACTTACTTTCCCTGCCCTTCCTTTCTGCCTCAGTGCACAACACTGGTAACCTCCTGTTTGTCCCAAAGGAGCAGTATTTCCGTCAGCCTGTATTTTGGGATCAGCACTGGGTTTTGGTAGCTATGGAAACACAAAAAAAGCCTTAGCAACTGAAGGTGGCCAGTAAGGAAAGCAACTGGTGCTGCCATGGAAACCTGTGGCCTTAAAACAGTTTCTTGAAGTCACTTGCTCCTTTTTCCCAGGCAAATGTCAAGGGGCTGCAGAAGAAGCCCCAGTGGAGGGGATCTGATAGGGAAGGCTCCCCTCCCCTTGGCAGGGGCCTCACCTGGGCAGTGCTGGAGCAGCCTTCCAGCACCACCTCCACAGTCTGGCCCAGCCTCAGGTCCATCATCAGCGGCCGCAGCTTAAACACGGGGCTGCAAGGTCTGGGGCTCTTGGTGCCACTGAGGGCAGGGGGACAATGATGCTGCTGAAATATGTTGAAACTTTCTATGCTCCAGTACAGCTGATGGATGTCTCATCCATTGTTTGTCACTTGGAACTGGTTACAGAAGGGAATGAAGCTAGAAGAGAAGCAGATATGGAAAATGCCATGGGAGCTGCTATTTCTATGTAGTCACTCAGTTTCAGCACTCTGGTGAGGTTCCCTCACTGCACACTCTGCAAGAAAACTTCCTCCCAAAAGATTGCCCAAGCTCAAAGTTTAAGCCACAGACAAGTCTTGGGTACCCCGGCGTTTATCACCAGCCAGCAGCTGCCCTGTTTGCATACAGCCAGGGAAAGTCTTCATGAAAAGCATCCTCTCATCTCAGAGCATTACCAGCTGCTTAACACTGAGGGTTTTTCCAAGGTGCTTCCTGCAGTTCTCACTGTATCAGACACTGAGCTGGCTGCAGGCAGAGGGAAGAACAGCTTTGCTGCCATTTCACCTTGCCCTTGGGAGCTGCTGCCTCAGGTGGCTTCCTCTGAAGATTCTACTAAGAAGTTGCAGGGATAGAGACTCATCTGGTGACGTAAGCACCACTGGTGGGGCCCTTGCAATGGTACCCCCTCATCCCCTCAGCTCTTAAAAAGCAACCAACTCTTATCACTCCCAGCATCTCACCCTTTGCCAGAACAGTGCAGCTGGGTTTGTGTTTTACCAAGAGAAACGAACTGTGGGAACACAGGGTCAACAGAAGTTACCCCAGTATGAAGACAGCAGCAAGACCAGTCTGGCTACTGAGGGAATGGAGTGAGAAAAAGATATTAATAACTCCATCTAGACAGAAAACAAAATGAATGTTCAATGGAAATTGATTCCTTCATGTAAAGAAACCCTAACTGCAGGCTAGTCTGGAGCTGTTATTTTACTCTCAATAAATCTGAGCATGACCAGGAAACAAATTGTTCCTGGAGCAGTTAGTGGTTTTTTGAAAGGCACAGAAAATGTGGCAGCAGAAGCGATGGTACGGTTGCTCTGGAAAACTGTTAAGAATTGATGTGTACCAGGTTAGCATAAAATGGTTTATGTTGGAGACAGCAATGGATGAAAACTTGCAGAAACTCTGGGTAGGTGCAGAATTTGTGGTTCTGGGAACACCCAGTGTTCCCTAGGTCCCATCTCAGCTCGCCCAGTTGTAGCTCTGCAGCTGATAGCCCTGGCAATAGCCCTAAACCAAGCAGGTGGGCACAGATGGGAAGAGGCAAAGCACAATGACACCAAGTAAACTGACACTGTCCACTCTCTTGTGTAGCCTATTTGTAGCTACACACAGCACAGGACATGCTGGACTAGGGTCCAGCTCCCTGTAATGTCCCTGCATATGTGGATGGCTGGTTGGTATATATTTAACCCCCCAAAATCTATCCTAAACACCTAAAGTAGGATTAACTACTATTCTTATATACTATTATCTATTATATACTATATTATATACATAATATATTATATTATATATATTGTATATACTTATATACTATTCTATACTACTACTCTTTCTACCCAAAAATATAGGTGTTGGGAGAACTTTTTGCAGTCAGGGAAAAGAACAGGAACCTCAAGAAGACAATTCTCATCCCAAGAACTCTCCAGCACAAAGCAAAGAGCACTTTGAAAAGGCTCCACTTTCTCCCAGTTACAAGGGTGTGTCTGGTTTCAGACACAGGCAGTAGGATCAGTGAAGCCCCTCCTTTGAGCTCACCTCAGTTAACAGTTTCAGTGCATCCTGCCCAACCTCAGTGAGCTTTTCCTCTCCCTTTTGGAGCTGGTCCTGCAGCCATTGGTTCTGCAGCCATCCTGGCTTGTCTTTGCTTTCAGCTTCTAGTGTAGAAGAGAAGGTGAGGCACCAGGCAGAAGAAAAGAGGAAAGAGACACTAGGTCTGGTCTGATAAAGCACATCCCAGCTGGGCAGCTGGGGAAGAACAGACCAAGGAGGATACAGGGCAAAGACAAATTCTGCTGTTCCTCCCAGACTCCCAGGCAGAGGGGAAATAAAACAGCACCATTCATTTAGTCAAGGAGCTGCCAAGAAGCTACCGCTACTGTTGTGAGATGATGCTCCACGGGGAACAGAAAAGCAAAGCAATGTTATTGCAAAGAGAAATATGGTTATACTGGTAATGTAACATTTTCCAGCCAGACACTGCTGGGATATGCTGTTTTCCTCCAATTGTTACTTGATAGAGTGAAGAAATAAATGTATTAAAACTATAGACAATTTAGTAACAATTTAGTAACTCTTTTCCATTTCAGTGGCTTCCAACCCTATCTAACAAATTCCAAATGGCCATCGCATGTTTCTGAGGGAATCTCTGGCTTCAAGCAAACAGAGCCAGGACCTTGTGCACTGAAGAATACCTAGCCTGAGTGACTAAAGCTGCTTCTTTGCTGAGCCCACAGGAGAAGCAGGAGCTGAGATATCTCCTTCCTGAAGCAGGGCCCCAATTGAGCTCTGGAGTAAACGGTTTGTCAGTGACAATTTTGGTGGCAGTGCCCACAGCCCAGATGGGTATGAAGTTCATTTGTTCCCAACAAACAGCTTTGCCTTGCCCTGAATTTCTTTGTGTCATCCAGGTTTGCTGTGACAATTATGGACACCTCAGGCTTAGAGGGGTCCACTCCTTTACCGGGTTCAGTTGAACTCTCAGATTTGGGATTTCCAGGCAAGACATCCTCACCAGTGCCCTGATCACTCTATTTCCCTCCAATGCAAGCATTTCCCAGCCTGTAAGACAAGCCAAACATGAACCCAGGTTGGAAGCCATGGACTCTACTCTGCTGAGAGGTGCACAGAACTAGGACTAAAGAGAGGATAAAAATCATAAAGCCTTTACTACTCTAAATCTAATCTACGGAGTCTGGCAACAGCAACTCACCAAGAGCTTATACAACCTATATTTTACCCTCCTTTAACAGACTCACGTCATTAGCCCAGTTTTGCTCAACCCAAGGGATGCTCCTCCTCACAAGGTTATTCCCCCTCCAGTCTCTCTTTGGAGTGCTTGCCAAGGGAAGCTATTTACTCTCTCCTGGCTTCCCAGCAGTGGAGCTGGGTCTGCACAAAGGCTCAAGGCCAGAGGAAGCCAAGACAGCTCAAATCCCACCCCAGCGTCCACGAAGCTGGAGGGCACTGCTGAGAGCCTGAAGAATAATGCTGCAAAGCCAGCTGAGCAAAACCCCAACACCAAAGTTTCCTTTCCCAAGGGGCCGTCAATGCTTCTCAATAGCCCCTGAAGGACTGTTTACATTTATCCTCCAAACAGCTGGAAAAGCAACAAGAGGAAAATTCACCCCACTCCTTGGCCCAGGAGGATGAGCCTGGACTCTCATACAGCACCCGATGCTTTATCCACGAACAAATCCACAGTGTCAGGGCTGGCTTTAACCAGCTCCAGAAGTTCAACCCACCCAACACAGACAAGAAAAAACTCCTCCCAAGCCTATTTGCAAGCCTCTCACAGATTCCCCCCTCCAGTACCATTAGACTAACGCTCTACTCTGTATGCTACCTAAATGCTAATGCTACCACTGTATTCAAATTAAGGGATCACTTTTTCATCCGTGTACAATGATATAAATGCAGAGGAAATCAGTTGTCTTGAACAGAGTGAATTCAGCTTTACAGCACGAAGCTGAGGGCAAAGTGCAGCCCAGCAGATGCTGGGCACCTTGTGGCTGCAGAGTATTCTCTGTCCCCACTGAAGATCCCTGCAGTGAATACAACTCATCTGCTCCCCAGGAGAGGAGAAATGAGACCAGGAAGAAAAGCAAACTGCTCTATACAGTGATATCTCTCTCTTTAGAAACCACCTTCTGTTTTCATCCTTCCTCTGCTCACTTTCAATCAAAGAAATCGCTCTCAAAAACATAAGAATGGCTTCTGCATTTGACCATCTGGTACATGATTTCAGCTTGTGATTTTGGAAACAAAACAGTGCTCCTTCAGGAACATCCCGAGTAACCCAGCTAAAAGAGGCCTCACGCCAGTGCAGATCTCTCACTCACACGATGCTCAAAGCTGGCAGAGTCAAAGCCCTCCCATACAGCAGTGAAGCTCCAGCCCTACCAGCTGGACTCTACCTCAATATCCTGGGATCCCAGGGGTGAATAGCCCCTCTGCAAGGACTTGTTTTAAATTCCCTTGGATTCGTAAGACCTTGAGCTCCCTTCCTCCAGGATGGGTGAGTGATTTTGCATATGTGAACACAGCTGCAAATGCTGGGCTCTCCCAAGCCGTCCTCAGGAATGTGGAGATTGAAGGCCATGGGTGCCACGGAGGTGGTAGGCAGCACCTCAAGGTGTGAGGAAAATCTAAGAAAATGACACATATCAATTTAGATGTCAACTATCTCATCATTCCTGATGTGAATATCCTGGTAGGATAAAACTGTACTTGGATTTTAGCTCTTTGTTATCTGAACTACAGATCACCTCAGTTCCCTTTGATGCTGATCCCAGATTGCTGCCAATCCCAGATTGCTGCCTTAGCAATGCCCAGTCTTAGCCCTGCTGAGGGCTAATTTCTCTCTCTCTGCTGGGGAGGAGCTCTCTCAGCTGCTTCAAATCAGCACCACTTCTGTCTCACGGATGAGTGTGCACCTTAACTGACCATTCTCTCTGGAAATTCAATCTGTAAAATTCCCTGTTAACTCTACCAACCCTCCCACCATTTTCAAGAGGTAAAAGCAGTGTTTTGTCATCAAGGAGAAGCTACAGTAAAAGAAAGGGAGGATGGAATTAGGAACTAGAATATGATACAAAGCACCCTAATGGCAGCTTCTCTGGGCAGGATCCTTATGGCATCTCCTGATTTGGGACAATCAGACTGAGCTTGTGACAACTCACAGTCCACTCCACTGGAGGCAAACCTGAGCCTTGCTTCAAGATCAGCAATTAGGAACCACCTCATCCAACAAACGGGGACACCACACTCACACTGCTCACTGGCTGTGATTGCTGTCCCCAAAGGTTTACACCAGTTCAGCTCTGAGACTTGGTTTCCATAATGGAAAGCCAGGGATACAACACCACCTCATGGGGATGTCCTGCAGAGCCAGAACACCAGCCCACAACCTGCTCTGCAGGGGATAAATGGCTTGGCTGGCCAGCTATGTGTGGAGGAGACATCGCCCACAGCCTGCCTACCAAGAGTCATTTGAACACAGATGGGGGGGAAAAACCACCTGCAGGCACAGCCCAGAGCTTCTCCACGCCTATAAACAGTGACCACTGCCAGCTCCAGCAGTGACTTCAGCAGAGGGGCAGGAGGGACACAAAAAGGACAGACACAGATTTCACAATTCCAAATGCCACAAAGGTCATCAGATGCAGACAACAGTCAGTAGCACAGTTAAAAGAAACAAAGATACAAGAGGCCTTCGGAATGAAATCAGATTAAGCAGGATCAATCTCCTATTACAGAACCATATTCCTGCCTGGTGCCTTTCTTATTACTTCACTTATTCAAAAGGAAACAGTAAGTGGCTCAGCGGTGATGCAGGGAACGGAGGAAGCAGTTCAGGAAAGGTAATGAGTTTTCTTGAAAAGTCCATGAACAGCATGAAAACACAGAGGCATCCTGGGTGTAGAATGATAATGGCCCTTCAATCAATCCACAATTGATTTCAAATTTAAACTGTAGATCATCTCAGTAAAAAGCCTTTTGTGAGCCTGAGATGGTGAACTGGAATCTGCATTTCAAAGGCAATGCTCTGGGTGCTCAGCCACCGGTTTTCTCAGTCAAGCTGGGCTGATGTTGGAGACACAGGTGCCTGGGGCAGACCTATTGCTAGGGCATCTGACCTGGTCAGCTATGAGGTACCCTCACAGCACTAATTAACAACCCACACTAAATGTCGGGTGGGTAAATGATGCCCTTGCCTTCCAACACGTGGAAGGAACATGTGCCCAGAGTAGCGATAGACTAGTAATGGCTTAAGCTCCCTTATTCTGAAGTCCCATCCCATGGACCCTCCTTGGACAAGGACTTTCACAGTCATTCTCCGGGCAAGGACCAGGAAGCTGGGGCAGAGAAGACTACGAAGGACACCAGAAAATACTGAGTTTTATTCTTTTGGTGCTATTTGGTCTCACGTTGGCAAAAAATACTGCCTAAGGCACCAGCAGCCCTGGTGTTAACACCCTGAAGAGGCTGTTGTGGAGGACCATGAGTGACAGATGCTCTTATGTTCAAGTGCTCCATTTCAGCAATACATCAACCTCTCACACTCTGGCGCAAGCCCACCGCACACTCACCAAAGGAGATGTCACCTAAGTGGAGGGCGGGCACAACAACATAGAAATTCAGTCCCATGATATAGCCCCTGCGAGGACAAAGGCAGGGACACAGCGGCTTTGTTAAAGGGAATTGCAAAGGGTTTGGTTGTTGTTAGGGCTGGGGTGGGTAAAAGCTGGTGTCAAGAGAGTGAGAAAGGACCCTCACTTTAAAATTTTAAAGTTTTACTAAACCTCAACCAACACAACAAAGGACTGAACAAAGAAAAAAGAACAGCCCCGTGACAGTAGCTGACTGCCAGTGGCGCATCCACAAAATGGCTGCTCCATCATTAATAGCCCTGGTGTTGCATCAGCCAACCCCGGCCCCTCCCGAAACCTGTCAATCAACTCTTCTGTACCCTCCATTGGTGGAGACTGCTTTCTTGCAACTTGATTGGAGGCCGGGTGTTGCTGTGCCACGCCTCTGCAGCAACACGCCCACCCCCGCCCAGCTGCCCCATGTAGACACCCTCCCTCCTCATGTCCCCCGCAGGCCTCACAACCCAGGCTGTCCGCTGCCAACAATACGCAGGGGGGAAAGGAAACGGGACCATGGGGAGAACAGAGGGTGTCCCAACAACAAACTACCATAACATAACCATACATCAATAAAACTTAACATACACACAATATTCATCTTGTAATTACACGAGCCAATCATCATATTACCCATCTGTAACACAGAGCCACCCTGGGTTTCAAATCAATGCAGCACCCCGTGCTCTGCACAGCACCCATGGCAGGTGGACAGGAGGCAGCCAAAGCGAAGTGGTCAGCAGCTGATGGGGCTTAGGGAACCACAGCAGGCAGGACATGCCCCCGAGTTGCTGCTGATCCAGTTAAGGATCCTAAACACACCCAGAGATGCCTATGTGCCTCAGCTTCCCCATCTAGAATGTGGTGGACACAGAGGTGTCCCTACTAAAATGTAGTGAAACTCCCAGGGGTCTAAGCCCGGGCAATTGAACCCCTTTGAGTTTCCTTGGGACTTTGCCCCTATGGCAACTTGATAGACAGAGGCAACCTTGGTCCAATTGTCCAGAAATGGAGTTTTAATAATGAAGAAGGCATACGCTATATTTGGAGCAAAGTGGAAACATGCAGTAGGAGGGACAAAAGGCACCAGCCTGCGCCAGACAGGGGTATTTATGCCTCCTGGGGTGGGGAGGAGTTAAGGTGGGGTCTGAAAGAAGGGTCCAATAGGGGAGAACGATTAGGAATATTGAAATTCCTGCACCAAAAATCAACCTATGGTAACACAAAGAACGAGGAACCTTCTAGTAACAATTTGCATTCTTGAACTGAAGGAGCATGTGAGTAAGCCTCTTGCTTACAATACTTAGAATGGGATTTCCCAGGGCATTAGTCCAGGGTTTTCCTCTTCCCCAGGAAACCATGCTCTACAGTGGACTCACTGCAACCAATCTCCCCAGCCACAGATTCTCTGCTTTGATATTTTTTATCTGGAACTGGTGTTTCCATGGAGGATCTTTCCCAGGAGATCTTGACAGACAGTCATTATAGGCAGGTTTTTGAGGTAAGAATCGAGGGGAACCTCAACCATCCACTGCAGTAACAGTTCTACACAGAGGACAGATGAAAGGACCAGCTTGTCACCCATGCACCAGCTGTTAAAGCCAACAGCAATGGCTTAAACAACCAAACGTGGGTGTCCTTAATCCAACACATCACCTCACATTCAGCAGATAGGCTCCAAACTGCAAAAATCACCAAGATCCACTGAAACAAGCACTTGAAACAAGCACTTGAAGCTGCGCAAGACTCAGATTTATTTCATGGTCGATGCCAATCAATGCCCACTCTGACTCTTAGTTAAAAATCAGAGATCACAGTGAACTGTACCTTCTGTTTTATTCACCAGACTGCCATTGGCTCTGCTCTACACATTTTGACAAGCAAAACCTGCCCTTGCTCAAGGAGAAAGCTGCTTATGCAATAACATCCCGTGACCAGTTTGGGGGAGGGACAGAGGAGAATAAATTATTTGATTGTGAAATGTTTCCTCTCCATTAAAAAAAAAAAAGAAAAGAAAAGAAAAGAAAAAAAGGTAGCACTTTCCTGCAAACAAAAAGCCAGCATAATTGTTTCTTTACTGAGGTCAGACCTACTCACCACTCTTCTGTTGCTAAGTAATAACCTTCTTGTTATTTTTTATCCATTTCTGTTATCCTATTGGCAAAATCCACTGCAGGGTCCTTTCATTTCTTTACTGTCTTGATCCAGTGCCTCCCAACAGCAGCATCCCAGACAGAGCCAGCTCCAAAGTTCCAGAGCATGCAGCAGCAGCTTTCCTGCCTACCCCACGTTATTCCACCAGCCCATGGCTCAGATGTGCTGGGACAAGTTCTTGCTTGAGGATCCTTAGCTGAGGTTTACTTAGCTGAGTCTAGCTGCTTAGCACAGCACTAAAAGTTTAATTTAGTCATTTACCTTTTCTCATGTAATGAAAATAATAAATTAATAGAAACAACAAGGTATCAGCATCAAAGATGCATAGAGAGCACAATCTCTTGGTAAGAAAACAACTCAGTGTGCCCTTCCCTGCTACAAACAAGCTTTTGAAAGTGTCTGGCGTGATGTAGTGCTTCATTTTCTACCTCTTTTGGTTGTTCTCTCATTCTTTTTTGCAGACTTGACACCATTTGGATGGAGACAAATAGGTAGAAAATTACTTTTCTTCCTTTCCAGAAATGCTTTGTTCTTTCTACAGCCAGAGATACACAGCATGCCTGAAGCATGGTGAGGGACTGGTCGGCAAGGGAAAGCACTGCCAAGCCCTTTGAGAGAGCCAGTGCTGAGCCAGGAGGATGGATGGCTCTCCTCTGACTCCCAGGAATAGGCAGGAGGGACTTGACTGAAAACCGTTTGCAATGGACTTGAACTCGAATGCAGCCAGTTTGTTTCAGCTGCTTTTGGACAGCCTGAGCACAAAGGTGATTTGTCTGGGACTGGAACAAAACCCTCTGAACATGCAGCTTTTTGACCCAGTGTTGCTTTCATGTGCCAAGGGGTTTTGCAGGAAGCCTCCCAGCTGATCTCCAAGGGAGACTGCCAAAAAGCAGGGATTGGGGTTTCATGAACAACAGACACACCTTTCCTACCCCATCAAAAAGATCCAGATTCCAAGAAATCCCCCGAATTTGACTAGTATCACAACTGCCCAAGTTGCCAGGAATTCCACAGATCCACAAGCCTCGCTGCTGCCCCTGGAGCCACCAGGATCCACTCCAACCTCATATCTACAGGTTGCTCTGATAAAAGCCTTCCCAATATTCAGTTCCTCAAAGGTGAAGTGGAGCTGGGGCCCAAGGCCTTCCCCTAAGAGGGGCAGGGGCAGCCTGGTCTCACAGCCTGGGGAGAGATTTGTATTTCAGTATGGTAATTCCTTCGGCTATCCTGCATTTTCTGGGCTGCCTTAATGCTAGTCCATGGCTCTGAGCTGCCTGGGACCAGCTCCTGATGTTCCAGGACAAGATACAGACCACTCTCTTCCATCAGGAGATAGGCTTTGGATCTGGCTTCTAATTTCTAACCCACTGCTTGGGCCAGTTTCCTATTTGGCCAAGAGTTTTTACTCTGAAAAAGTAATGCTGAGTTTAAAATGATCTTTGATTTCTTTCTCATGCACTTAGAAGAACTTCGAAATCCATTGAGTGAAGCCACAAAGCTCACAAAGAGTTTGGCATTGCTGCCTGGCTTGCAAGTAAATCGGTGTAGGTGATACAGCAGCACAGTACTTTGTTGTCAAAGTGCTCAGCATCTCTGCTTTTCAGCATCTTATCAACAGAATCTCCTCCTGCTTTGTGACTGGCTTTGAACAAAATTCCCATTGACCACATCAATAAACAGAGATCCACAGTTTCACGTGATGCAGGACATTCACAACATAAAGGAGTGATCATCATTTGGGATTTTTGAGCAATTAAGAAAATTAATTTTGAGCTTTAGTATTTGTTTTGAGGAAATTTCCAACCATTTCACAGCTGGTTTTGCCATTTGCCCAGAGCTGATCAATTTTGTAAATAACCTGATCCAGAAGTATCTGCCAAGTAATTTATGGAGGCACCTTCAGTACAAGTGGAGACCAGCAAAGTCCCTTTCTAGTGGGGCAGGAGATCCAGTTGTAGAATTCACTGCACTGGGAAAAAGCTTCCAGATATCTGCAGCATGGGGCACACAATATCTGCAAATCCTCATCCCAAGGGATTTGGGACTAGCAGACAAATGCCCGAGGAAAGCAGTCACATTTCTTGAGGGGATTAAGAAGCAAAAGTAAACAACTTGCCAGTTAAAGATGGCTGTTTTTTTCAATTATTTTGCACCAAGGGACCATGACTCTGGGACAATTCCCACCCTGACAATCCACTGGATCAGCTCTGATCTGTAAGGACATGCATAATTTAAAAGACTCCTTGAGATCCTCTTCCAAGGAGCCAATGGAAGAGTTAAGCTCTCCCAAGGGCCTTTCAGGGTCATTCAGGAACCGGCTCCTTTTTCTCAACACACATAATTTGCTCTGGTTCCCTTAAGTCCCAGACCAGCTCAAGGCTTGAATGCAAGTAATTTTCCTCTTTTTCTGTCATGACAAAGCTCTCCTGGCACGACCCCAGGAGATTCCTGCAGCAAACTGCCGGACAACCCCATCACCAGAGCCAAAATCCCAGAGCCAAGAGAACAGCCCTGAAAAAGGAATCCCTTGGGAACAACTTTTTAAATCCATCCTTTCCACAGCTCCCACGATTGCAGATGATGGGCAGCAAGACAGTTTGTTAGCACAAGCTCTGAGTAATTACTGTAGATGGCATTTGCTGAGTAAACCCTGCACAATTACTGTGTAAATAAGAAGCTGTTTCATGACATTTGTATCCATCAGTTGGAGCAGAAAGGCAAGAACAGAACAGCTGGGCTAGGGATTGCAGCACCCTCCAGAATGGGAGCCCAGCTGCTGGAGGACACTGGGCCTCACACCTCTTCCTCCTAGATGGGCAAACCCTGAATATTTGCTGAATGGTAATCTGGCAGCCATCTCCCACTCCTGAAAAACACCTAAGCAGCACCATGCAGAGACAGAGAGGAAGGACAAGGTAACCTGAACCCTGCTATGCGCTCCGAGAATTTCCTACCCCATGCCAGCACAGCAAAACCACCTCTGAGATGGGGTCAGTCAGGTGGGGCAATGACAGCTGCTCCCAGAGAAGGACTTGACAGTACCTCTGGAAGACAGGACAGGCATAAACCTTGTCAGCAGACTGCCTGGACTCTGTTTTCCTAGGAGGATGCTCATCCTGCTGGGCACAGCAAGGCCCATACAGCACCACCCGGACGAACCATGGACTGAGAGGCACAGTTCCCATGCAGGGAGAGAAGCAGATGCTGCCCAGGGATGGTCCTTCTGCAGACTCCTTGGGCTCAGCAGGGCTCAGCCACCTCTGCTCTGGCTGCATCTGGGCAGTGGGAGGGAATCCAGGATCCATGAGTGAATTTCTAACTTGGCTCCTACTGCCTGATGAATCCATGTAAAAAGGACCCATGCTGGAGGTCAATGGTCTGGAGGGTTTTAGTACTCATTCACTGAAGCTGTTCTGCTCTGTAGCTCTTTGGCCTTTGAGGAAATGCTGGCAAAGCTATGGCATGAAAGCTTATCCCTGCACTGCCTGGATTACTGTGGGATCAGTGATCCAGAGCCAGGCATCTCCAGCTTGTATGGGAGATCACCTGGAAGCTGCAGGAACAGCACTGTCCAGCAATTACACAGGAGCCAGTGATCTGGGAGAGTATTTGCACCTCACCTTCACTGGGGTGAGAGAAGCAGGGGAAGGAGCTGTACCCGAGATGTTGCAGTGAACTGCTTGCTCATAGACCCGGGCTTCTTGGGGCTTAAAGAACACGGTGATTTCAGCTGAACCATTTGGCCTGATCTCTCCCTCCTAAAGCAGGAGACAGCAAAACATTTATCTTCAAACATCACATTTCTTGTTTCCAACCCCAGCCCTATAAGCCTTATTTAGAGCATCAATGACAAGCAAGGAGTGAGCAATCCTTATCAACAATACTGATAAGAGAGTTTGGAAGCAGCTGTAAAAAAATCTCTCTAAGTCCCTTACCTTTACTGGCACCCAGTAGTAGATTTAAACCAGGGGTTTAAATCCAGGCCAGGCTACCAGTGTGTCTGTAACTGCTGCTTTCTCCAAGTCTTCTCTCTCTGCTTCTCTCCCAAGGGGTCCTGGCACTGATGCTCAGTCCCAAGAATGCTTGTCATGCAATTTTGGAGCATCTCACTAAAGGATCTCACTTATTGCAACTGGTTTTCAAAAAATGCATAACTTACATTTGCTCAAACACCAGCATTTCAACTTTTTCTTAATGCACTTGTTGACATAAATATGTGAACCTCTGATAACTATAATAACACTCCAAAAGGAATGAAAAATTTAGCTTACAGAAGGAGACAAAAAGAACAGTTATTTTTTCTGTCAACAAAGTGAGGCTTTGAATCTGCTTGCTGCTGGGTATCCTCACTACTCTGTCTAAAAGTCTTGAACTGACTGGAGCCTCCAGATCTCCTGAAGCATAAATATTAAATAACTATAATATTGCCCATCGACTTGGCACTTAGAGCTCAAAGAACAGGCCCTCAAAGGAATTAAAGAACTATGACATGGTAAGTCACTGGGGTGCAGCTGCAAGCAATTCCATAATGCACAGCCTGCTTAGAGTTAACAGAAAACAGGGAAGGACAGGTAGGAAAAGAAAACCAAACTGTTTCAAACATCCACAAACCAATAAGAAGGAAAGAAAAGACTGAAAGAATTAATTCACTTGGATTTTACTCAAAATCTAGAGGAAACACATTTGCTAGATCAGATGTTTCTACCCAGCAAGCAACTGGATGAAGATGAAGCCTTATTTTCCAACAACACACTGGCTTGAGGAATATCAGCTGGCAACCCACACTAAGCATGTGAGACATCATACCCCTCAGGTCCCATTGGGATACTGCATGGACTCACCAATATCCAGAGAGTAATCTTGGATTGACAGGAATAAAAAGCATCTGGGTTGCTCTGAACAACATCAGCTCTGCTACAACACCTGGAGTTTGGCTAAGACAAGCACTGAGAAGAAACACTTGGATGATCATTTCCCTGGCTTGGCTAATTAAAATCTAATAACTCACCAGTGCTCATCACCCAGCTGCTCACTGTATGTTTAACAGCCTGAATTCTGTGCTCTCACCCTGGGCAGAGCCTCCCCGGTGAGGGAGATGCACTGGGCAGCTGCTTGCCTTTGCTTCAAGCTCAACAGCTGGAGGTGAATGCACACCTCAGCTCCACAGTGTTCTGCACTTCTCTTAAAGGTACTGCCTGGGCTGAGCTGCCCAGTGGCACCACTTGATCCTGCAGCTGCTGTGGCCTCTGCCCAGAGAGCTGCAGCCAGCCCTCATTCGGTTCCTGCACGGTGCCTTGCCAGGCCTGCCAGCACCATCAGCTACACAAACAACCCCTGCTGACATGCTGGGGGAGGCCATTAATAAAGTGTCAAGAGCAGTGATTATGTTCGAGGTTGTCACCTTCTAGAGGGGTGTAAAGCAGGGGAGTAGAACACATCCTGAGCCTTACAACCAAAATACACAGCTGCAGCAAAAGGGAAGGGAGTTCAGCAACAAGTGGGAAAGAAATGAGCCCAAATTTCAGAAATGCCACCCAGATCGCTCCTAGGTAAAGTCTCCATTTGCCCTGTAGAGACTCACATGCCAGACAGCAAACTGGGGAGAAAGTATTTGAATGAGACAGGACAGGAACAGCTATGCTGAGGGTGAAGACTGATGCAGGATTTGACTGTGGTCCTGCCATCAAGGCTTTATGCAGGCTGTGCACCAGCAGATTACCAGGGACAGGCACTTTAGACTTTGTGTTGGCTGTCAGATAGTGCCTACCATAAACTGAGTATGCACTTTCTGGCACTGTGTTATTTCTTGCAAGACTTGGGCATTTTGGTGTAAAATATGTCTGCTCTTTCAGATTTTATACTACATCATCCTTTAGGTGCTCTGAAGCTGAGTTCAAACAAACAAGAACAAGGTCTCAGAGCCAAATCACTACTGGGAAACACAGAAATCATCCCTCCTTCCACCAAGGCCAGAAAACAAACTTCTTGGAGCCTAACACAGCACTATCAGTCCTTCAGGTCAACCACCTCACAAAGTGCCGTTTGGCTGTTCCTCCTGCTGGATTGCAAGCTGATGGTACTCACCGGTCTGTTTTATGTGCTGCCATCAGATCTATTGTCCCTGTGGGCACTGGGGCAGTTTGGTTATTACTCAGAGGCTGACAGAGGCAATACATCTCCTGTTAATGGAAGCTAGTGTAATACAATTCATAAGCAAAAATAAAGCTAAGCAGGAGAGGAAGAAAATTAAAAAGAACCGTTGGCCTGATGAATATGCATCTACTAACAACCACTCTCTGTTCTAGCTGAGTGAGTTTAGCTGACTTTGGGACTTGTCAAATGCCAAGGCCAGCATATCTGTGACAGAAATATAACTGACACAGGGATCCTACCCCACTGCTTTGGAGCACAAGAACAGCAGTATATCACAGAGGCAAGGAAAGGGACAGACCTGACTGGGCAGGGGACATGGGATGGGGGTGCAGGGCCAGAAAGCAGGGTCAAGAGTGGGAGATGTTAACCAGCCTGTGCCTGACACTTGTGACAGCTCTGTCTTGCTGTGAGCTGTGTACCCATCTGGTTACTGTCTGTTACGTCTGTCCTGCTCTGGTTACTGTCTACAGAACAGTGGGCAAACAGGACTAGGACAGCAAACTTACCTGTTCCCTTACTAAGCCTTGGCAGCCAGACTGACTGCATGCCTGAGCCCCTAAAGTGACCTGCAGCAACTGTTCCAACCGCAGCAGTGGATACTGGAGCCTTGCACTCATATCCTTGTTCCCAAGAAAACCAGTAAAAAATGCAAGACTCTTGATCTCCTGAGATCAAATCACCATTCTGCAGGATTCAGTGTATTTGGACAGAAACTTCTGGCAATACATCACAGAGAGCTTCCCTATACTGTCAGGGAAACTGAAAGCCAGGTTATTTGACTCCAAAGGTGTAAGGTAAGAAGAAATAATCAGTTACACATAGTCTACTATTCTGTACTATTCAACCAAATGCTTTGAAGATGTAACATATTCTGGAAAACTTTTGCCATTTCTCCTTTCATTCCTGCAGTATGTTAGACTATAAAGCTAGAAAATGTTGTTAGATATTTCTCCTGGGAAATTAAAATAGGATCTTTGAGAGGTTCCTCACATACCTGCCTCCCCATAGGAGAAAAAGAACTACTAGTCCAAAGGGTATGCCTCATTACCCACCCTTACAGACTACAGCTACATGTGTATGAGCCTCAGGACACCTCAAGAGCCAGTGCTCTGCCTGGGCTGGCATGTTCTCTATAGGATGGCCATTGAGCTAGAGCACAGAAAACTACTGTGGATGCTAACCAGGACAGAAGTAAAGCTATTCAGAGCTGTGAACATGACAAGGCACCACTTCTGGCACCATGTCAGCCTCTGCCAGGCTGCCACGGGCAGGTGGCCTGAAATACAGATGGTGGATAGATGATGAGACAGCACAAAATCTCCAGCTCTTGTTCCCTGGCTTTGCTACAGCATCCAGTGACGCAGTACAGGAGGGGTCAGCTGACCGTGACTCACAGCTACAGAAGTGATCTCTTTGCAACAGAAACACACCGTGGATCCTGTTTCTCCTCACTCAGCCCCTAGATGATGAGAATCTGCTGGATCTCCACCAGCCCAGATAAGAAAAAGCTGATCCTGAGAAGCTGGATACCAACAATGTTTGGCCAAGTTGCTGCCTCAGTTTGACAGAGGGGGAAAGCCATCCACAGAAAGGAAATCACTGCTTGGAGCAGACAAAAACAAGACAGAGCTGGTAACAGAAGCATTGAAATAGCGCCCAAAGAGCAGCCTGTTAGTTCAGGGCACTCAGGAGAAAGGCAGTGCCAAAGCTAACATCTGCCTCTTTCCATAAATAACTGAACCCACTGGAAGCTGTGGGATGGACCAGAGCTTCCACTGGACATGGTGTCTTCTGCCCAACATTGAAGTGCTCAGCAGTAACCTCTCCTTTGGATGGGGACCAGATTTGCAGGAACAAACAATGTTTTTACCTCCTGAGCCAACCTCAGGTCCATAACCCAGCCCTCTTGAAGACCACCTCCATCAGCTCCAAGTTAACGCATGACACTGGAGAGTCATGACAAGGCAATGACAGGAGAGTGATGACTCGCCAAGGTCAGGGCAATGGTAACAAATCCTTGTCCGCCCTTTCCTCTGGTTTCTATTTCCAAGGAGTCAGCTCCCATGCATCTGCAGTGTGATTTACAGCTAAGCTGTGGTGGGGACTGTGCAGCAAAAACCAAGGACTTTCTCCTTTGGTAGCCACCTGGGCTTCTTGCACAGCTGCTTCTGTTGACCTATGATGTGTATTTGCAGAAATAAAACACAATTTGAGATGCGCTCGGCAAGTCAGAGTTGCATAACAGTTTGTTTCCCACAGGCTTAGATGGATGCTCAAAATGTTCATGGTCACATGGTGATTCCAAAAATCCCTGCTTCCTCTTTTTGTTAGGATTTTCATCAGTGACTTAACCCTATACAGACTACAGTGACCTACTGCAGCTTCTAGACGACAACACCTGAAAATACTGGCAGCTAGTGGCCCACATAGCAAAGCTTCTGCACAAGCCCTGCAAAGCCACCCTACCCAGAAAGCCTTTCCAAGACTACTATTCCTCCACCAGCTTCCTAATTTCTGTAAGCAACTATTTCCTTCAGCTACTTGTCAAAAGGCTTTGATTTTATATAGGGTGCTCCCAGACATCATGGGTGATGGGTGGGAGGAAGAGAGCAGCCACTGCTGCCCAGAAGGTCAGAGACAGAAAGGTCCCAGCTTTGGAGGCCTCTCCAGCAGATGGACTGGCAGCACAAGGGAAGTGTCTGTCCAAGGTAAAAGTTACAAGACTGTCACCACAAAAAAGGTTGTAGAAGTCAGTGGCAGTGGAATTTTAGATTCTGTATTTGATAAAGAGGAGAAAATACTATCATTTGATGTAAATACACCCATATGCTAGAGCAGAGGGAGACAGACAGGACCAAAACTCCAAATGTGAGACCAACTCTTCCACAAATAATGACTTTAAAGGAAATTAAAAGACTGATAATGCTAGACAAAACAGAAGGTAGTAGCCCACTTGAATTCGGTCCCAGATTAAACCCTGTAACATTAAAACAGCCACTTAGGAAGGGTTTCCACTCAAGATTTGAGGCCAGGCCATGCTTTATGTATGGCTATCATTAGATGGAGTACCAGAACTTTACTGTGGGCAGCCAGACTTCTGGAGATCACCTTAGTGACCTCCAGGAACACAGGGGAGGTTAAGCTAGTTGTGGAGACATGGCCCCACTTTAGTGAAAAGCAGGAGCCTGGGAACACTACAAATTCAGCCCAGCATACCACAGGATGCTCTTAATGCTCAGCTCATCAGCTCCCACTTTCTGCAGTATTCCTCTGACACAAGCTTTTGGTCACATCATGCTGCTGTCGTTACAGTGGTGTGAGACTTGCATTGTTTTAACACTGGAGGCTCTTAGCCTTAGATGGGCTGTAGGAGTAACCAAGAAGAGAATATGATGTCGTTCCTTGGGGAAAAAAAAGTGTTTAACCTTTTTCAAAAGAAAGCAGAGGTTATTATTCTGGAGTTTACTTGAAGATGAAAAGGGATTTTGCACTGCACAGACAGTAGGCATTCTTCATCTCACTGTGTGCAAATATTCAGAATTGGGCTCTGGTTGATGGAAGGACATGGGGGTTTGCTTGCATAAACAGGAAAGCAAAATATTTTCTGTCCTTGTGTGCAACAGAAAAGTCCATTTAAACCTGCTAGCCTTGTGTCCAAGCTCACGAATTACACTGGAAAGGAGACTCAGACGTGGTTCAGTTCAGGTTACAGGAAGGGACTGGCATTTCCATGATTAACCTTAAGAAGAATTTTGCTTCCTTTCCACAGAAAACCAGTACATGCTTCAGGTCAATATGTGAACTGACAGTGCTCTAACACCCTCTGTTAGTCCCTGAACACCATGTGTAAGATGTGTCCTTCCCCACAATAATTGATCCCTCTAGACACTACAAGGACACACATGGAGTGCCCTTGATGTTGAGCCCTTGCAGCAGAGCTGAGCTTTGTCAGGCTCCCTTCCCTGCCAGGAGCCCACAGGGCAGAAATGCTTTCTGCAACCAGCTCTCTGGCCTCACCAGAATCCCAATGACATCCCTCTTGGCACACAAAGCCAGCTGAGGCAGGGATCTGTCAAGTGGCCTCATTCAGGGATGAGGAGGAAAAGGAGGAGGAGAAGCAGGAAGGGAGGTTCTCAGCCATCACTTACCTTCAGCTCAAGGCAGAAAATGTCATTGTAGAACAGCATGGGGTCTCCTTGCACCTTTGCTCTCTCACTCTGGAAGGTGCAGGTGAGAAGAGCAGAGTGTTCTTGGCAAGTGGTGTCCACTCTGCACTCCTTCAGAAAGTCAGACAATTTGTCCTTTTCCTGGTGACACAGCCTGGGATACTGCCTGCAGCCGCAGGAGAGACAAACACAGGAGGTTGTTTAATAAGCCACATATTTGCAGAGAGAAGTGGAAATACAGGAGCAGCAAAGCACTCAGGGAGGAGCAGCAGCAGCTCCTCAGCAAGGAGCTGACTGCAAGCCACAGGATCCCAAATGGATCAGAGGATCACTTCTTGTTCACTGGCACAGCAGGTAGTTCTACTCCACACTTAGAAGCTCAGGAGAGGTTTCGAAAGCCATCAGCCCTCAAGAGAACCTCCTGGCTCAAAGCCACTGCCACAACTGAGGGAGAAACCACCAGCCACCTCAACTGGCTTTTCCTGACACTGAGCTGCTCATGGGATGTAGATAAAGATCAAGGAACACCCACTGCAGGACTCCCCTAGGAAGGCAAGAAGAAGCTGAGTTTCAGCTGCAGGTTACCAGCATCACTCTTTGTTCCTTCCTTTTTGGACCTAGAGGGATAAGCAGATTCTATCTGCCCCTGCACTGACTCCCACCAGCTCTCCCGTGCTTGGTAGCTGCAGCAGAAATCACGTTAGTGTTTAATGATCACAACCAGGAGATGAGAAGGAAGCACTGCTACAGAACAGTTGCTTCTGAGCTGGCAGGTCACTGTCCCTGCTTCACGGTCCAGTCCCCTGGCCAAGAAGAACCAGCAGGTGAGGAGACAAGTGGAAGCTCCATATGGAGTGAATTGAGGGAGTGCCGTGTAAGCAGGACAGTGATCATCACCCAGCCCAGTTCAAATACAATTAGAGAGGAAATAGAGTCATGGACATTACCAGCTGCACACAGACAGAGCCTCAGGCTAACACTGTCACCAGCACCAAAAATACTCGCTGTGGCTGCTCCCTGCGGAGCGCGATCGGAAATGTCTCTCCATGGCTGACCTGCAGTGCTGGGCACGGGGACAGCTCCCACCACTGGGGTAAGTGACCCTCGATTCAACCTCCAACAGACAATAATTCCACCATGATGCCCCAGAAAGTCCTGCAGGAGGGAGACAGAGAAAACTCTTGGACAGACCTTCTCATGATCAGGGATTTTTGGGTCCCTTCCTAGTGCAAGGTCCTGCTCTGCCTCCTCTCATGAAAGTCCTCTTTGCTCTGAGATCTCTGACAGCAGGACAGTGGCCTTGCAGCTACAACCATCCCTAAGACTGTAAGTAAGGAAGAATGTCCTGGTCAAAGTCTAGGATAGAAACTGGCACAAAAGCAAATTTAAGTGGAAAAAAAATCTGGTCAAACTTAGCTGTGGGGAAACCTCGTTGTTTCTGAGGTGAAGGAGGATCACTCAGAGTCCAGGCTAAGACAGGCAGGTGGGAAGAAATTGAAAAAGAATCGTCCAGGGAAGTATCCAGGGAAGGTTGTGAGATTTTCTTTTAACACACTGAGCTTACATGGAAGTCAGACACTGTGTAATTAAATGGAGAACAGTGGAAAACTAGATTTGGCCTGCAAGGCATTTCTGACCTAATTACGTTGAACTTTATTTGCTCAGAAGCCCTTAAAAAGTGCTGCAGTTTGAGGCAGTTTCCTCATCAGCTCTGGGTTCAGACTAACTCCTATGAACCCACATCCATCCAAGTCTGAAAAGTCACACAAGGACTCCCTGAATCACCCAAGCTTTTCAGTGTCATTTCCAATCCATCCCCCTGGGCTGTAAGTGTTTCTCTACTGCCTGGAATGGGAATTTCAAAGCTTTTCCAAACACACCCTTTGAAGAAACAGCCCTATCTCTCACCACCATGAAGACCCATGGTGCCCAAGCCAAATGCACTTCCAAGCCCTGTGTGGCCCTTCCTTCCCTGCAGAACCCTCCACCTCCAAACCCTCCCCAACCTTTAAAGGATAGAAATTCCTTATTGTGCTGAAAATCAGGAAAGTGCAGGGCAATGCAGCATCCTGCAGCAGGATGGCCTCAACTACATGGGCCAGCAAAGGCCCCTGCCCTGCACAGCACTGGAATGGAGCCTGACATCTTGTCAAAGCTGGAGTGGAGGGAACTGCAGTGAGCACCAGAATAGCTGACCCACCTACCCTGTGTTAAGTCCTGCTCTTCTGTGCAGTCCCAGGTAAGGAGTGTTGGCACTCTCTTCAGCCTCATGGACTTTCTGTAGCCCAGAGATCTCTGGACTTCAGTGATTTGTGGCTCCCACAAACAAGAATTTGCTCTCTGAGCAAATCCAGTGATTGCAATCAACTCTTCTTCCCCAAAACATCTTCCTCAGCTAGAGTATAGATGGAACTGGAATAAGGAGTGCTGAGCTCCATTACCCTAAAGCCCAGGTTCACATACCCTGATATCAGGGATGGTTTAACTGAAACTATTTAAAAGCACTGATGTTCCCTGAAGCCATATGTTAGTTTTACCCTTGGGCAGGGTATCTCACTGAAATGCATCTTTCAAACTCACCTCAGTTTCAGTTGATCCTCTTCATCTGATTACCAAAAGCCTTCCACTGTGTGGGAAATCCAGGCACAGAAAACTCTCAAAACCTTGTGCATGGAGGCCCAAACACAGAAATTAATACAGGGTTTGACCTGAGACCTTGGAAAAGGCTTCTGGATTCAGAGACCATAAGCAAGAATTTGTAGTTTAAGCAGAAACATGTTAAGCTAGGTAGTGGAAAGTTTTAGAGTTTAAAGTTTAGGATATAGAAGTAGTTATAAAGGTAATAAGTTTTAAGGTGTAATTCTGTAGGACTGTGTGTCATTTTATGATTGGTTAAAAGTGTCTGCATTGCGGCAGGATGTGTGATACAAATGAATTAGGGACTAGTGTAAAAGTAGAAACAATCTTTGTGGTAGTAGTTTATTGGCTAATTAACTTTTAAAAGACTTTGTAACCTGCGGTCTTGTGACCACTGACCATGGACTTCTGACCTATGCAGTCAAGATGCTCTCACTCCTTCATGAGACTGTAGAAGATAATAGCAATAAATCATGCTTTAAGATGTCTTTCAATGGTCCTGTCTCTCTTAATATCCCAACACCACTGGAAGCAGGCTGTGACATAACTCTGGTTGTGGATGACCAGAAGAAAAGTGTCACAGCTTTTAGCTGACTGAGCAGTTTCATAGATCAGTATATTTATCACATCCCTACAGCTGTGTGAGGATGTCCTGGATACCACCTTAAGCACTGATTCTGGCCATGTTTGTAGAGATTTGTCCCCAGGGTGACAGTATTTACAGTGAGATTTTTCAGATGTGCTTAGGTGGCCCACTCAGATCACAGGGAATTCTGCATCAAAGTCATTCAGGTGACTCTGAGGAGTCACAGCTTGCCCAGAGTCTCCTGCAGGCGTTCCTGTCTCTCCCGATCCCTTGTTGCTGACAAGGAAGGATGCCTGGGGGTGTGTGGGCAGAAAAGGGGGACCCAGAAGAACAAGTGAAGTGACAGCCCACAGCAAAAGGGGACACAGGTGAGGAAACACAACCCAGCACTCTATAAAATTCAAGATGACAAACCACTACAAAATGAACACTTTGAAAACTATCATCATTTCCCTGTCTAAACCCATGGCCACATCAGTCTTGAAATATTTGGTATTGTTCTGATCTCAAAAACCAAGCTGAAGCATCTCAAATTAAATAAAGAAGGACAGAAAGAAAGTTTAAAAGTACAGAGCAGCTTCTATATGAAGACTGAATGGGATTTCTTAACCTAGAAACTGAAGAGAAGATAGAAGAGGTTTTAAAAAGCATGAATGGTATGAGATATGGGAATAATGAAAATTTTTTCATGATTTGTCCTCAAACAGGAACCCAAGGGCCTGAAAATGTTATCAGAAATGACAAAAATGCAGCAGTACTCTTCCAGGGAATATCCTATTCTTTGGAACAAACTGCTGGGGGAGGCTGTAGAGGCTCACAAAGAGCAACTGGACTGATGCTTGGAAGATAAAACCATCAGAAGCTATTAAACAAAGATGAGACTAAAGCCTCCAGCCCAGGAAAACGCTCACTCCAGAGCCCAGGAGGGAGGAAGCAGATGCTCTGCCTGTCTCTGCACGCTTTGCTAAACATCCCTGACTGCTGCGCTCCCGGAGAGGAGCCGGGGCCGCAGCCACCCCAACACTCCTGGCTGCCGGCACCGAGGACTCTGGCGAAGGCTGGAGGCTTTGCCACAGCACCTTGTACCACACAGGGAAATAAGTAGTTGGCACACACTGCATCTATACCCCCACAAATGGCTGGGTACAGGAGAGCAGGCACAGATGCCAGGGAGTCAGGAGGGTGCTGCAGATCTTTCTGCCAGGCAGAGGAACTGATACAGAGAGTGGAGCTGTTGGGGTTGGCTGAGGGCAGCTGCAGACTTCATGTCTTTGGTGCCAAATTAAATGTGACATTTCATTTAAGACTCTTGGTTGTTTAATACATATGTTTAAAAAATAAATCTCTGTACAGCAATTCAGCACGAGGCATTTCACTTGACAGGGTAATGTCCACGGTGTGCAGCTTGGGATGCTCTGCTGCCATGAAAGCACATTTACTGAATCTAGATGGATCGGCCCTATCATTATTTACACAATGCGATCTTATTACATGCTGTCAATTCTTTCATCCTTACATACTTGGGATACATTTCCTACAGATGGCAGGACACAACTCTTTCTACAACCTGGGCAAAGCAATGCCTGGACTTGAAATTCAAAGCCGGACTTTTTTATACAACAGTAGAGTAGATATTTTTTGGGTTGTGCAGTCCTGAACAAGGCTCTGACACATCAGAAACACCACTGTGTTTTATCCTATCATCCAGCTGCATGACTATGGACACAGGTATCTTAGCACATTGTGATCACTTATCACTGCCTGGAAGTGAAGAAATTGAGCCCTGGGTCATCCTCTGTGGGGCCTGTAAAAAGACTGAGGGGGAATTTACAGAAAAGCTAAAACATCTCTCTGAATTCTTCTAATACTTCATGATCAGCCTGGTGCAGAAGGGAATACTGTTCAGAGCAGCACAAATTGTTCTTAAATAGAAAGACAAATTTGGTTTAGCCTGAAAGTATATCTCAATGATTGGATGAGCAAATCCTTGAACAAGAGTTCAAAATAAATTTCAGGGTTTATGAAGAACATTTTCCTAGGATTCAACAGCTGGTACTTTCCTTCATCAAATACTGCTCTAAATATTTGAAAGCTGGTAGCCAGATTGATTAGACAGAAGAGAAATAAAACAGCCCTTGCTGCATTTCCTCTTCTGAGACAATTCTTCCTCTATCGCTGTCACTCCTCTTGGCTGGATTTGGATTTTAAATCTTTTTTAGGAATGTGTGACAGTCAAATTTCGAATATTTAGCTATTACAGAAAGCAAGTTCAATTTCATTTACCCAGCTTTTTAGAAGATTGGGCCTTGCTGTCAGCTCTTCTGTGAGCACAGCTGAGTCATTCCCAGGTTACAAAAAAACCTCAGAGCATCCTCATCATCAGCAGTGCTGGTGTGAATGATCAGAAGTTCCCAACATGGCCCAGGCCTCAGCCAAGCACCTACTGAACCCAGGCAGCACGTTCCAAGAAGAGGGTCTCTAGCCAGCTGCATTGTGAGGAATCACATGAAAACTGATGGCGATGAAGTGGGAGATGGAAAGCTATGACCAGCCAGCAGTGGGTATGGGACTGGTTGTGGCTCTTCAGACAGCTCTCTGGCATGATAGAAGTCAACTCATTTTCAATCAGGCTCCTCACTGTGCAGCCCAGGACTCCCCATTATCTCTCCTCTGCACTGTGCTATGGAAGATCCATGTGTGTTGCTGGACAAAAAACTTCAGCACAGGAATATCTGGGAGCCAGCATGGGAGCTTTCCAGCCAGCACTGGAAAGGACACCAAAACCGTGGGATGATAAAAGACAGTGCTGCTGCATGGCCAGGGTGCCACGGGACATTTTTAATCTTTATTGCTGCTACAGTAATGATACACCTGGGGTACCTGCCTGGCTGAAACATTGCTTTTGGCCCATAGGGAAAACACTGCCAGACCATTAGAATGAAAGCAAAGACAGACTCAATATACCACTTAATAAATCAATCACCCTTCAAGCTGCACTACTTCTTCTCAGCAGATGTTGATTGATCCATAAGGAGAGGAATCTAATGAATGGGCAGTTCTGCCCTGAAACGCATCCAGAGGTAATGACATTTAAGAACATACTAGTGATCTCGGGAAGATGGAGTAGGCAAGCTGTGGTCAAGGGTGACCTGCAAAGAGATGGGAACCACATTCTTCCAGAAATCCTTCATGTGCTAAAAATGGGCTGTGTGGGCTCACAGGAAATCTGTTTCTGTGCGTATGTGGGGATGAACAAAACAGCCCAAAGGAGAGTTTTAACTTCCAAACAACCCTCCTAGTACACAACCCCCAGCCTGTGGTCATGCAGTCAACTCTGCCGGCTGCTTTAGCAGGGATTTTGTCAGGAGGGGTGTTACATAGTTGTAGAGCTGTAAAGCTGTGCAAAAAAAACCTGGAGCAAACAAAGCACAAACTTTATTCCCCTTCATGTACCCTCAGAATGACAGACTATCTGTCTTGAAACACAGGGCCCTGGTGAGAGGGAAAAGGCCATACTCTGTTTGCAAGCAGCAAAATAACCTTATCTAAAACAGTATAAAAATCATTATTACAAGCAGTTCTAGACAAGGGGAATAAAGGCAGGAAGCAGTTGTTACCTATTAGCTCTTTTGACAGAAATGAGGACTTAAGAGACCAATTAGGCTCACCCATCAAGCTAATTAATTGGAACTATAAAAGCCTATAACCAATCAGCTGGATAAAGCATTAGGTACCAATCCTGCATCTGTGGCAGTGCTGTGAATACTGAGACACAAAATCAACATATAATTGCACAAACTGCTATTTACACCCTTTTTTTGCCTATAATCCCTCAGCTGACTGAATCCCTCAGCTCACTTTGAAGCAAACATACAAGGACATGAAAGTTCAACAGGAGACAGCCGTGCTGCTGGAATTCTCACAAGTGAAGAAAAAGCAGAAGGAGCAACAGCCACCTGTGACTGGCAGAAAGAAAAATCCCTCTGCAAAGTTTTAAAATTCCTGATAGTCCAAGGCAAAGCTTGGTTTTGAAATAACTGCAGCATCAGACTGGCTTACACATTAAAGTAACACAGGAAACAAGATCTTTTAAAACTCACAAGATAAAAAATTCCTACCAGCTGCCAGCACCAAACAAATGGAAAATATTACGTCAGTTGGTGCACCACAGTGAAGCTCTGGAGTTGAAAAGAGGCTGCTCTTTGGGAAGCAGAAGGTCTCCCCAACTCTAAGCACTTAGAAGAAGTTCCTACCAATCTATCTGGATGAATGGAGAGTTGCATGAAGATGGACAACACAGTGGTGGCCAACAGCAGCAGCTCAGGGTCTGCTGCCATGAATTCAGCTCAATAATGACATAACACTGATCACTGCAGCATCAGAGCCCCTCAAACACTCACACAAGGCCAATTTCAGCCCAAAAAGGGTTTTGGTGTTCCCACCCTGGTATCCCGCACAACACAGGGGTGACTCAGATAAATACCTAATGTGGTAGTGTGTTGTTCAGGCAAGTATTGAACATCCTCCTTTCTGGCTGAAGTCAATATAAATGGAAAGGACTCAGGAACTTGTTTGAGTGATCTCAGGAATATAAAATGCAAGGCGACAAGAGCTAAACCTCAGTTAAACCCTGCAGCCTATCCACATCCATCAGGGATTTACAAAGAAAAAAAAAAGAAAGAAAAGAAAAGGCTTGAGGTAGAGACTAAATCAATAGGATTTTCATTTAATTTCTCAAAGAAGTTCCTGGAAGCCACTGATTGAAACGTCAGCCTTGCCAGACAGATAACGACCCTTGGTAGGAAGGGGGTTCTTAAGGAGAAAGAACAGAGCTATGAAAAGGTGGTTGTTTTCTGCAACATCTACACAAAAGCAAGGCAGTAGTTTTCTCAGATGCTTTACCCTCGTGGGTAGCTGAGATGTTTGCAGGTGCTGGCACATCCGTACTACAGTTCCTTGTTCAGTCTCTAACAGCAATAATCAGCCAGGGCTGGGAGTTTCCTGCCTGTGTACATTGACCACTAACACACCACCAAGCCCTTGCACGGATGGATGGCCTCACATACCAAAGGAAGCTGATTCAGCCAAACCCGGCATCAATTCTAACTGCAGGAAGGGATTCAGCATCACAACACGTTTATACTCAGCTGGAAACCCCATGCTGCTCTGCACAGTGGCTGAGCATTCACTAACAAGCTGACAAAGAAACTTGGCCCATTTGCAATGATGTGCAGCCTCTACTATAGCTTCTCCTGCTGTCAGTTAAGCACACCCAGTCCTGCAGTTACTCATCATCTTCCCCAAGCCCCAGTGACTCTGATACATCCCATCGAACTCACTGCCATTCCACAGGCGACTGAAGAGCTACACATCAGCTCCCTAATTAACCGTTTTAAAATACGCCTTAATTTTTCCTGTGATCTCATCGTCTCTCATCAGAGATGATGTCAGGTTTTTTTCCCCCCTCAGTGTTTTCCCCCAGTTCTCTGCAATGAGGCTCAAGGGTCCAACTGCCAGCAATCCCATCTGAGGATGGTTTGTGAAGAGCATAGAGAGGGCTAAGAGCTATTTGCATGCACAGCTTGACGTTGAATGCCTCAGGAATCTCTCTTTTCCTGCCACCTATAAACATCAGTTTAAGGGTCGCAAATGTCAGGGCACTACCTGTCCTGTCAGATGACAGCCTAGGAATCAGACAGGGAGAATAAAAGCCTTGAAGACCAAAGAATAGTTATTGTTTAATTTGGAGTGTGGTTGTTTGGTTGTGGTTTTTCTTTTTGTTTGTTTTGGTTTTTTTTTACCTTGAAAACATTCCATTTTAGCCTGAGAAAGGGCATATTTTATCAGCATTTCAATGGAAGCTGCTCTAAGAGGAGCCACAATTAAAACTCTGAATGAGTGCAAATACAGATTAGAACAATATAGTGACATAGAAACAAGACCCAAAAAGAGGATCCCATTTACAGCCTTAAGAATTCAATCCCAGCTAAATGAAGCACCATTAACAAGAGCACATCAAGGAAGCTGAACAGGAGGTTTCTGAGTATTCACCAATGATGCAGTCTGGGACTCTGGGATGTCATCCAAGCTGGTAACTTTCTGCTTGGCCTACCAGACTAGCTCCATGCAATGTGTTGGAAATAATGATGAAAGTGTTATGGTGCAATACGGATTGAGCAGGAGCAATTAGGATTTGTCACCAGGTAAACAGTTCTTGGCTGAGACACAAAACTCAGTGCTTTAACGCTTAGGGAGAGCTCAAGTGAAACATACTTCTACCCAGCAGCTGCTGGGCTTTGGCTCTTGTACAGCCCCTCTGAGAGAACAAAAGTTGTTGGTCTTAGTGCTTTGCTCGTGGTCAATTTTTTACCTTAAAATCATGTTCTGTGGAGTTTGGTGATGATTAGAGCAACACACACAAAAATAATGAGAACAACTGGAGCCGTGGGCAAGCTGAACTTTATACATGTCAGTAGTGACAGCTGATGAAAATGCAGCAGTTTCTGCTCATTAGGGAGCTATTGCTGCAATTAGGCCTGACCTGTTCCCATTACCACTAGTGAGAACATCACTGCTGGCTAGTGGAGAAGCCTTGGGCCAGCCCTGTTTATCTGCTGGACCTGAGACTTTGCAGAGAGGGGAGGAAAGACAAGGCCCCACAGCTGGATTACTCTACTCCTGTACCTGCTCCAACAGGGGTGCCATTATTGCTGGAGGTCTCTGCTGGGGTTTGAGGGGATCCCTGCCTGGTGTGGGAAGGACATGGAATTATTTTTCCTATTCTTTTGACAGAAATTTTGCCTGAACAGAGAAACTATGGGGGAAATTAAGGGGAATTCCTGGCCATACTTGAGCACTGTTACATCCCGTTCCCTTCCTACTCCTGCCCTCAGATGGCAGGATGAGAATAACACTCCAGGGGGTGACTTCAGGGGATACCTGAGAAAGAACATATCTTCCTATTTTCAGATTATCAGAAGAACAGGGTGCAGCCAAGTTCAGGACTTAGTTCTCAGGACTGAGGAACTGAGTGCAAATCAGCCCCTGCATCTCCTACGTCCCACCCCAGGCTGTACCCACCAGACACCTCTATTACAGCTGTAGCAGGAACTTGTTACTCCTCACATAGACCTGGCTCTCCAAGACCCAAAGACACAAGTTCCATGGTTAAACTTAACTCCTCTGAAAGTCAGCCAACATCATGATATGGTTCCTGAGCCCACTGATAAGAAGAGCTGTGAAGGAGACATCCCGGACACACTGTAATAGCCAAATGAAAACCACTGCCAAGAGATGGAGCTGGCAGGCTAAACTTTGGCCTCTCATCCATTAATTGTGAGCTGTTCCTTAAGATAATTCTCGTCCCATTAGATCTACCCTTTCCATGAATCACTACTGCTCCTGACAGGCAGAAAAGATAAGGTTTGATGGTTTTTTAATGGCTTGTTTTCTTCTGCTTTTTAAACCATGTTCTTTTATATGTTTGCCTTCTTGTACGACATCTAAACTTTTACAGCTCCAGAAATCCCAATGGCTCCCTGTAAGCCCCAGACACTGGTTTTGTTTTGAGCAGTGTGTTTGCTCAGGTGATCTCCAGAGGTCCCTTCCAACAAAAGTTATTCTATGATTCTACCTTCTAAATCAGTCCAATTGTTTTTCACATATTCCCCAAATTTCTTGTATTTCCTATACACCTGTGCATATACCAGTGGGCAGATGGTAGATGAAGAGGCATTAGAGGAGCTCAACCTTTAAGAAAGTTCTCACTAAAGAATTCATGATGACATTTTGACAAATATTTAATGGAAATTTAATGCAAAACAAAAAAAAAAAAAGAGCAGAAACACAGGAACTTCTGAGTATTTAAAAAGAAATCTGAATGAAAGTGGGGATGACTTAATTAAAATAAAAATGCAGCTTCTATTCAAAGATTTAAATCATCTGTTTGAAATTTAAACTGGCTTTCAAAGGTTCACAATGAAACAGAAGAGATGACTGATGCCCTCAAATGACAAGGGAAATCAAATCAACTTTGACTAACAGGAACAGCACAGGCTGTCCACAATACAGCTCACATGGGGCATCCCATGAGAGGACCCCCGGAAAGCCACGTGCCTGTGGCCTCCCAGAGAACGGGTCTCTTTGGCTGACAGTGCCGAGTAACCATTTCAGGAGCTGCTTGTGCTCAGGAGGGTGCAAGCCAGCTACTGACATGTTCCAGCACCCTCCAGGACACCTGCGACAGAGAAAGCTCAAAGGTTGCATCCTGCTTAAAACATGAGCAGCAACAGCAAACCCCACACGTCCTGCCCGTTTCCAGCCAGGGCTGCAGAGCAGCAGCTCCGATGCTCTGGTTCCTTTTGTTGCTCTTTCCCAACTCTGTTATCACCCAAAGGTGTTTTGCACAACAAAAGCTGAGCCGCCTCACCTCTGGGTGCTCAGCTGGTAACTGAGCTGCCTGATCACCGAGGTTTTGGACCAGCAGAGTCTTCTGGGTGCTGCACTTGACCCGACAGACTGAGAAGTCCAGCTGCCAGGGAAGTCCAGGGTGGCTTGGGCACCAGTTGGCACAATGAACTCTTCCCTTTCGGTGATGCAGAGGAGCTGGTGGAAACAATCCTGCAGGAAAAGAAACTGTCTCAGCACAGGACATTTAAGTGCCATCCTCACAGGAGAAGGAAAACTGCTGTGTTCTATGACTCTAAGAGTAGCATTCAATAATTAATAATACTTTGTACCTCAATGACCTTTCATTCCAGTAGGATGACTTGGACAGGGCTATTAGCTTGCAAAGAAGAAACAACTCTGTTGATTCACCTGTTTTCACACCAGAATCTGACAAAATTATCTTATACTTTGATTCTGAGTCACCAAAATAGAGTAATTTCAGGTAGTGGAATACAGCAATAACAGAACCTGCTTTGACCACCACCACTGCAGACTATTAAAGGCACCGCTAAGAATCCAGCTGTGCCACAACACCAACTCCAGTCCTAGCAATGCAGCAATGCTGGTGGAGCTTGGCAGGGGAGGCTCCGGTACATTTTCAAAAGGACTTCACCACATGCAAGGTCAACAGCCCATTTTTGGTGAAATACTTACCAAGCTGGAGATGGTAATTGCTTTAATGCCATTTGAGTGTGGGGTACATGTGTGTTTCCCACCTCTTCCCACATCATAGGGACAAGGCAGGGGCACACACCCTGAAAAAGCCATCTGATCCATCTCCCCACACTGAACTGACTCAGCCCTAATGCCAAAATATTCTTGCCAATGTCTGACAAGTACTTAAATTAGTAAGAATTTCAGCCCTGCCCTCAGCAGCCTATTGCAGCTCTGCCCTGGACTTCGAGAGAGCTCTTCCCATGGGAGAATCTCAGTCTCCCTTTACATCTCACCCCCGCTGCAAGGGACATGGCAATAACTTTGCTGCCTCTTCTGTCTGGTCGATGCCTTAATCACCTCTCTCTTCCAAGGTCTCTAGGAGTGACTTGGTGCCTATTTGGACAAGGGTGGGATGGAACTGCAAACAGGAAACCCTCAGTCATCCCTACTAGAGCAAACTAAACCCTGCTATTCCCAGTCATTGGCTTGTTCAGGAAACAGCCAGACAGCCCCCTCCTCCAGCTGTCTGGCATTTAGCAGTAGGAAAGCGAATCAAGTCTCCAAAACCATTTCAGTGTAGGGATGAGCAGATCAATCATCAGATGCATGACATGGCATCGCTGTGCTGGCTGCATCACCTCGCCCCTGCTGAAATCAGTGGTCGAGCTGCTGCTGTAGGGCCAGGAGCTGTTGCCTCCAGCAGCTCCTGTATCAAAGAGCTGATAAAAGCTCTGCCTCTTATCACTCACTTGCTGGCCTGATCTTTTCTCCTCAGTGCTTTCAACTCGTTTTATATTTTTATCATTGTTGAAGCAGCAAGCAGACAATTTGATTTAGGAATTGCACACAGCAGCAAACTCCCTTAACCAGAACCGATTCAGATTCTTCCACAGTTGGGATTTCCTGCTCCCATACCCATCCTCTCCAAACCTGGAAAGAGACCTAAGACTGCCAGAAGAGGCACAGATGCATAGCTATTGCTTTAACCCAAAGCTAACACCCAGTGCCTACTAACCACCTGCCCAGCAGCAGTTTAAAAATCACCCTACCAGCTGCAGTCACATCCAAGAGACGGTAAAAGAATAAAGAAGGATTTTTTTTTTCCTAGACATCTCAGATATTCACACTTGAAATTGCAGAAGTGTTTTTGCTTCTCCTATTTGGAAGGTAAAATACCAGGAAGGGAACAGCAGCAAATGACCTACAGGACTGAAGATCACATTTCAGGAGAGCATTTCATCTTCAGCAAGTCTTTCTGAATTAGCAATTTTGCACTCAATCTTGCAGCCTAAGCCCTCTAAAATAAAGGCTACAGGCAGCCCATGGGAATTTAAAGCACCTATTATCTGGGCACTTCACGTCCCAGACTGCTCAGATCCTCAGAAACTGCACTAGCAAATGGAGAATGCTATTTACCTTTTTTTTTGCTTGTTGTTATTTTGGCCACACTACTGTAACAAAGGCATTGTAAATCCAATTGAAAGCTGTGTGTCTGTTTAAGCCTTGGCATCTTCTATTTGGTTATCTCTCCCTTCCAGATGCCAGGTAGTCTGAGGAGGATGCAAGGAGTTCAGATGAGTACAGGGATAAAGAGAAAAGAAACCTCAACAGCTGGAGGTATCTGAGGGAAGTAAAAGGGAATTTTCAATTAATTGTCATTGCTAAGAAGGCAGGGGATCAGCATCAATGTAAATAAGAGCCCAAGGAATAAATTCCTCCAAAAGCCAGCACAGGCAGCCATTCCCAGCTCTGCTGCTGGTGGTGGGCGCTGGGACTGCAGGGGAAGGGCACTTCTCTGTGTGTGCCAAGGCAAGACAACGAGCATTCGGCCTCACAGAGGCAGCCATGACCTTGAGAACGCTGCCTCTCGCCATTCATGGCCATGCAGGTTGTGTGCTGAACCCCTTTACCAGGGATGCTGCAGCCAGAGCAAGGCTTGACCCAGAGCACTTCAGAGTGTGCTGACCCTTCAGCCCCACTATGACCCCCCAGAGTGGGACTCTGCAGCAAAGTGGGTGCAGTGTCAGGCCAAAAACAGGGAAACCCAAGCAAAGAGGGGTGTCCCTGGTAGAGGCTGGCTGTCCCTGCTGCTGTGAACTCATGGTTCACTCAGCTTCAGAAAGCTGAATTGTCCTCCCTTGGGAGAAGAGGATTGCAAATTCTTCACTGCAGCACTGCCCTGTGCTACCAGGACACTAACTCTGGGGTACAGTCAAGACAAGTTTAAAATCTTGCTTTTACTTTGCAAACCCTAAGCAGACTGTTTTAAAACAGGTTTTTAAATAAGCCTGAGTGAGCAAGAGCGTGCATCACTTCTATGCTTTAGAGATTATTTAGACACAGCTTCAGGCTGCAGATTTTCATGGAAATACAACTTTTGCCTTCAAACAGCCCTTTTATCAATCTCAAGGAAAATACAGATGACTGTAGGATGATTCTTCTGCTCTTACTCCCCTTTAATAACTGAAGAGTTACAAGCTCTGGCCTTCCAAATACCATGCTTGGCATTCACATTAGTAGCCACTGAAACTAAACCAATTGCTTGTCTCAGATGTTGTTTCCTTGAATTATAGAATTATTTCATTTGGAAAAGACCTTGAAGATGGTTAAGTCCAACCATTAACCCAGCATGCCTCTCAGGCCCTTTGCAGATTCAGGCCAAGATTAATTGGTGTCCCACATCAACCTTAATGCCTGCCCAGTACACCAGACTCAGATGTCAGTTATCCTGCATAGCCAATCCTAAATCCTTCACTAAATTCCCTGTAGCAGACAACTTGAAATGAAAAAATCCTTGTAGCATGAGGCAATGTAGTAAGTCAAGCAGGGAAAGCTCCCTGGTAAAACCATGATATCGTATAGGCTGGAAAAAAATGGCCATTAAAAAGAGGAGAGACTGAGGGATGAGGAGAGCTCCACAGAAGAAGGGGTACCCCTGCTCTTCCCCCCTCAGCTACCAATTCACAGGCATTTTTGAAACCATTCCTGCTCTCCAGGTTAATTCTGAGCATTAATTTGCTTTCATCTTCTGTCTCTTTCCCCCCTGCAAGAGTCATCTTAAAACTCTGGAATAACTTCTGTGTGCTACAAAACATCTAAAGGGCTGGACTGAATTTTAAAGGAGTTAATTTCAGTAACGCAGTAACTCATTGTCCTGTCGTCTTTCCTATTAATCAGTGAGCAATATTTCAGTCTCCATTGAGCATCAGGAATGAATTTTGCAAACCTTACAGATTGAACTTGTATTGCCTGAAAAACATTGTCTTCCTACAGTGAAAAGAACAAGAGGACAGAACAGAATAAGCTGTGCTATGATTTTATGTTCTTCCTGCTTCCTTCTTCCTTCAGATAATCTATTAATAAGCCTGAAGGACACACAAATGTAAATATTCCTGTCTGTTGGGTATTTGCCAGTCAGTTCCATAATGGTTTCCAATTAGGCAGACTGTCAGACCACAATGCAAGGACACCAGGGAAACACAGGGTGGCATGGGAAGATCCACGCTGGGCAACTGGATCCATAAAACAGGAACGTGTAAATCAGAAGCAGCAAGAGGAATTAATTGGAAACGTTGCCCAGCAGAAACATTAGCATTTCATATTTATAATGCAAGTGCCAATAAACAAAGAGACATGTCAGCTATTCATTTACTTTCTGACAGTCCAACTGTGTGACATATTCCCAAATGAATGCAAGACAATAGGAAACTGCTCATTTGTCAAGAAAGGGCAAGATGGCATGTGGCATTTCAGCCACTAACAACTACATGGTTCCTTTATTTAGGGCTCAGCCACAGTTTTGCCTTGAATCAGAAGTGACTTCACTGAAGTCAGACTTACCCCAGGGAAGAACAGATTCAAAGCAAGAAAATTATATTAACCAACTGAAACATCCACTACCCTGACACAGGGATTTGTACCTGTAGCCCAGGTCACTGGGTCATCCATAATCCCTGTGGATCATGGAGCAGCTGAGATGCAGAGGCTGCTCAAAGGAGCACTCATAAGCCTTCCACAACTAAAACACAGATATTCTGCATGCCAGCAACTTCAAGCCCAATGCAAGTGGCTTTTCAGAACCATTTCTCAATGCCTGCCTCTTTGCTAAAGGGTTTTCAAGGTGCTCTGCACCTCCTGCCCATGCTATCGATGTGTTTCTAGCTGAGCTACAGCACTTTGGTACTTCGCTGACTCGCACTCTGTCAAGTACAAGACAAAATGTCCAATTTGCACAAAATTCTGATTCTGCGGTAAAAATCTTCACATGCTCCTTGCTGAGCAGCACACAGCCCTCTCCTGATGCCCTACAAAACCCCTGCAATGAGCCCAAAGCCCTGTTCAGCGAAACTGCTGGGGGTGTCAGTGAAGCTGTGCAGAGAACCTCTCGCTGGCAGAGCTCCCTCTGCCCTGTACTCACCATTTCAAGGGCAAGACAAGGGACAGTGTACGGGACATTAAGTGCCCTTGCAGGTTATCTCACCCTACTTGTATCTGTGGTGATATTCACATGTTGCTCTGCTGCCTCTCAACTCCAAGTGCAGCACTTTGCCCTTCACGAGTATCAATTTACCTCTTTCACCCTAGAAATGAGCACTTAATTAATACTAATAAATCACATTTTAAAGGCACCCGTGTACTTTGCAAAGCCTACCTCAGTGGAATTAAGCTCTTGTGCCAGTTGGGTAGTACAGAGAACTGCCCTAGGCCAATATAATTTTTTACTCTAAATTTTAACAGTGTTAAGTAATTCCTCAGTCCCTCCTAAGGAACAAGGAGCTGGGGAACACAGGGCATTTCCTCCTTAGGTTTCTATATCCATAGTACCTGAGGATAGGACCAAGTGTTAAACTAAGTCTAAACAGCAAAGGGAAGATGGGAAATCAGCTGCACCCAAAGAGATTCTGCACCTTTGCCTTGGTGCAGAAACATCAGCTGGCTCAGAGCTGCCCCCACCTTTGCCTCTCCAAACAATTCAGGTGAAGAATGGTGCTAAGAGATAGCAGGATGCTGGTGGAAAGAGTCAGCCTGCCTCTCTGTTTCCCTGCAAGGCTTCCTTCCTCCCATATCTTAAATCCTCCCGTAATAACAAGCCTCTAGATAACAGCACTGAGATTAGACTTGCCAGGGCCTCAGCACTGATGTTCAACCCCCAAGCAAAAGCACAGCACGTTTGGCACAGAGCAGTTGCGAGCTGCCAGAGCAACCAGTGACACGCACGTGACACAGCCACAGCGGTGTCACTGCCCACAGGTGTACCTGCCCTACACGAGCTCTTCCAGGCAGGTGTCCGAGTCCCCTGCAGCTCACCGAGCTCCTGCTGACTAAGGGCACCTAGAGCTCAGTGTGCCTGTGCCAGGCTGGCTCCCGGCCACGGGCACAGCACCTCCTCTCCCCTGGCCTCGCCGCTGGGTCGTGGGCAGGCAGAGACAGCACAGCTGCAAGGCTGGGGAACAGAAGGTGTGAAAACACATCGCCTTTGCTTCAGTCCAGTGTGAGGCAGGGAAGTGAATCCCATCTACCTGGGCAAAGCAGCTCAGCCAAAGGCAGCAGGGCAGTGCCTGGTGGGAAAGAAGTGCCAAGCAGGTCAGACACCAGCAGTAGGATGGAGACAGAACACCTGAAGCAAGTCATCCACATATTCTATGAGCCTAAAGAGCCTGCTTGCTTCTGCCTGCACTCAGCCATGCAGTCATGTTCCAGAGAGGGAATGTGCCACCGGAAGGCAAACCAGCACATTATCCTGGGGGAAGGAAGAAATTCCCTTCTAACACACCAAGTTTGAGTAGGGTAGTCCAGCTGTGGGGATACAGTTATGTGGGCAGACCAGCAAGAGAAGGAGACCAGACACTGTGGCCTTACTGGGAGTACAAGAAACCTGAAGAGCAAAAAGAACACAGCAAGACAAAGAGACAACCCCCAAAACAAGGAGATGGCACAGAGAATTTAAATGGGCTGTAAAGAAGCGAAGGAGAAGAGCAAAACATTACTAGGAAAGGCTGAGGCAGAAGATGAGAGCAGTCAACTTGCCAAAGTGATGGAAAACCACATGACACCCCAGGCTGTGCCTATCAATTATGGGCTTCAAAGGAATTTTCTGCCTGGAGAAATATGACCAGCACTGACTCACAGTGTGGTTTCATTACTAAAAGCCAATCTCTGCTCCCCGGGGGCTCTTGCTGCCTGGTGACTGTGGCCAGGCAGCTGCCAGTGCAGGCAAGCTGGACTGCTGGGCATTCCTTCCTGCACCCAGGAGGCCCTGCAGGCACCCTGCTGCCAGGTTCTGCCTTCTGGAATATACACACAGAGCACAAAGGCATTTTCTAGCACACACACATCAACCTCTGAGGACCAAGTCGCATCTCACAAAGTCTAAACCAAGTGATTTTGACTGACAGGCAGCTTCACTAATAAGCAACTAACTCCCACGAGGCTTGGAAAAAAAATGGACATTTGTTCTGCACTACCCATTCAAGCCTGATAATCCATTGCCAAGGAAGTCCTGAACTTGCCAAACTCCATCTCCTACAACAACATCCTGGGACACTGAGTTCCAGGGGCTAATTTCACACTGAAGGCAAACATTTTGGTCACCAAGACCCCTGGAAGATGAATACACATGGCTAAGACCTTCAGCAAAAGTCACCCAGGACATCTCTGAGGGTGGTGAGGAGTAGCTAGAAGACAGAAAAGCAATTTGACAGCAAACAGGTGAAAAACTTCTATATTTGAATGATTACAGAGCCTCTGTTTGGAATACAGTTGGCTATTAGCTGGATTTTTATGGAGCAGATCACCTACCACCTCAGGTTACCAAACAGTCTAAGTTGGTGTAACTCAGAGGAATCCGGGAATCTGGTGAGAAACCTTGGAGATAGAACACAATGTTGCTTTTCTCCAGGACATTACTAAAAGCCAACAAAATTAGAATACAATAACTTCTCTGGAATTATCATCTCTGTCTTTATGCATTTAAATACGACAAGTATTTTCCTCAGAGCTGATTACACTTTTACACCAGTGCTGTCCAATGGCTGAGGTCTTACTAGCTTCGAAATTACTTCTTTTGGGAAAAATTAACAACTCACACATTTGTATGGCCCTTTTCAGGGCATACAAATCCCAATATGCAGCTGTACAAGTTCATTATTTTTTACTGAGAGTGTCAGAAATGTTAATGCAGATGTCCTTTTCCACTTGAGGAAGCATGAGTAGAGCAAATCCACTGTTTGTCTGCTGGCTTGTACTTGACAAACATTTTCATGTGTTGCATGGATACTGGAGCAGCTGAAGCCGAAGGACTCAGCAGGAACAGAGAAACTGAAGCACATTTGAATCAGCAGAGGAAACGTGCAGCAGAAGTGCCAGAATCAGAGTGGACCACACCAATGGAATCACTTGGGCATGGACATCCATGCTGCACCTTTCCAGTATTCCCAAGCTAAATGCCAGACCAAGAATGGTGTAGTACTCTCCAGGAATAACTAAGGGACCAGAACTGCATCTTTCCTTGCCAAAGGGTCTCCCCTTTGCAGCTGTGTCCCTGTTGAAACCTGTTATCCCAAGATACACTTGGACTTCTCTTGTTGTTCCTTCACCTGTCATATGCCCCAACAGCTTTTTTTGGCCACTTGTTTGTTTCTCCCAGCAGGTAGATCTGAGGAGGGGGTTCATTCACCTGCTCCTATCACTCTTTCATCTTCCCATCCTGCCTTTCTCTCATGCTCTCCTCTTACTCTTCATTACACCACACCACCTCTAATTACACTGTTCTTTTTCTGCCCTTTATCTACTTCCACTATATTTTACTGTTATTTCTCAAGAGAAACCCTTGTGTCTAAGAAAGTGCTTTGGGAGAAAAGATTGAACTCTGCTCCCTTCCTCTCTCCTGTCTCTTCCTACCAGCTTGCTCTTGGCACAAGTATCATTTGAGAAAATGTTCCCCTGACTGAAATTTGAAAGGTCTCAGTTTTCCACTTTTCAGTGGAACACAACTGCTGACATTTTTCAGCTTTTCCCTTCTCAGCTTTCTTGGGAAATTGCAAAACAATGGCAACTTTTTCAAGCAAAGGTAGAGACCTTCAAGAACACATTACTCTGGTGGTACTGTGGTTCTCCAAAGGGAAAGCAGAACTTTACCTTGCCTTTATAAAACCTGAGCAGAGGAGAATTAAGCTTAGCAGGAGCCTGAAATGGCACCTAAAGGCCTCCCACTGGTTCTGCTAAATCAGCCCAATTCCAGGGCTGTTTTAAAACACATTTCCTGCAGTGCCAATGCCACTAATTATAACTAATTCCAGCATAAAGTGTAGAGAAGACTCAACATCTGAGCTTTAAGTACAGGTTGCCAGAGGCAGCTAAATAAGCTTAGAGAGGCAGACATTCCTGCCAGGAACCAAGATTAACCAAGGAACCACAGGACATTTTACACACTCGAGGTAAAGCATGAGGGCAAGTAAGAAGTGTACAGCCCTCAACATTTCCATCAATCCAGGGCTTTTGAGGGAAAGAAGGGGGCTAGAAAAGGTCCTTTGGGTTAGATACCACCAACATAAGGCCAAAATCAGGGGAGAATCTCCAGGGAAGCTTTCCACTATCTTGCAGAACAAAGGTGCTGAGATATTTTATTAAGGATGTGCTGCAGCAGGTAACTTGCTGTGCTGTACCCCACCAGAATTACATCACTCTCCTCTTCCAGCACAGTGTTATACCTCCACATCCCAGCACTTACCTTGTCCCTGTTCCTCAGAACCAGTGCCATTTCACAGACCTCACCAGGGGTGTAGTTCTGAAACACCACCTCTGGTGGGCAAGGCTGAAGTGAGCTGTGATCCAGGCCAACTGTTGAGAACTGGAGAGGCAAGAGAGAGCAGGGAGAGGTTCAGGTGCTGGGAGAAAGATTCTGCGCAGACCCTCCAGTGAAAATTCTGGGTGAATACATCTGCCCAGACCAAACTTGGTAAACAGTGGCTCTTCCACCTCTGCCCTGAGCTGATCAAAAGCTGCTGGACCACACTGAGCAGGCTCAAGCCAAGCTGCTCTTTTGCAGATGTTTCTTCAGGTTTCCTTCTCCAAAATCCCAGGCAGCACTTACCTCTGGCAGAGCTGTGTCCTAATGGGGTCACAGAGATCCAGGGCACTGTCTGACAGAGCCCTGAATACTCCTGGAGCTAGTGAAGCCCCAGAACTTACATTAGGCTCCATGGGAAACAATTTTGGGATGACCTTTGTTCTAAGATAGAGTCCCACACAAGTCCAAATATTTCTTTTTTTGATGCTTAGACACCAGTAAGAAAAGAACCATACCAGAGGAGGTAAGGACAAAAAGAAAGTAACACAGCAGTTAGGAAAAACACAAATGAGGTGAATGCTGGATGGGGATAAGGCTCATTTTTTTTTCTCAGCAGTTCTGGGCAACTTGAGTAAGACTGGAGTTGATAACTCCTTTTTCCATGAGCTTAAATGGCTACTTTCTTGTAATCTATTATTGGTGTTGTATTTAATACCATTGCAGAGGCATGTCTGGAATGATGCAACAGCAAATGTTTACTGAGCCAAGACATTACTTTGACAAAACCTCTCCCTGCTTTTGTCTCCCCTCTCCATCTGCACTGTTCCTACTCAAAACACACAGGCAGGTCTCCTACATCTCCACAGGAGTCACAATTGGCTGAAGTGAGGGGCTACAGCACCCTGCCAGCTATTTGTGCATCCTTTTGAGGCATTCCCAGTCTCCTGTGCTATCCAGGGCAATCCTTAACCAGTTTGTTACAGCTCTCTTGCTGACAATTTCAACAGCCTCTCTCAGTCATCTGTCTACCCACTGGGACTGTGCTTTAAGCTGAGCAGCCTTCCAAGAAAAGCAGTCTTAAACAAACCCCTCAGCAAACAGTGATCCAGAAAAAGCACATCCACTCCCCTCTGACCAGGGGGAGTTCCCTGTACATAGGGCAGCCAGCAAAATTTAACACCCTATCAGGGTCCCAGATATTGTTGCAACCCAAAGCTTTAATGCAATTAGTTTTGCTAAATCAGGAGTAATCACCACAGGTCCTCAGCCTTCAAAGGCCAATGCTGCCACTGTGGAGAGAATCCTTTAACCCTAAGCATTTGACAGTGACCACACCAAGGCAAGAGGTGGCTATTTCAGCAGAAGAATGGAAAATGGCAAGCTCATTCCCATGTGTCCTGCCCCAGCCTTCCCTCATTAGGGATGGCAGTTACACTGCAGCAAACCCCACCAGCTTCAGCAGAGGTTTTTGAGTTGACTTAGCACAAATCGGGACTCCAGTGTCTCCCTGGGGAAAAGGGTTTTGCCTTTTCCCCTGCAGAAGGAACTCCACCACCAGTAGCAGTTTGAAATGACAGTGGGACCTGGACACTGAGGTATTTCGAGCTGGAGGGAAGCCAGTCACAAGCACACAGTCACTTCAAATGTCACATCAAACAGCAAGGAAAAGGGTAGGGAAAGGCTACCTTGTGATGGAGGCCTCGCTCTTGTCTTGAAGCTGGACAACCTGGGGCAGATTCATCTTCTGAGTGCTGGCCAGCGTCAGCTTGATAGTGAGAGACACCTCCTTCTGGAAAGGCAGAGGGAGTCAGCTGAAAGGCAAAAAAAATGGCAAGAGACTCAGAAATGCCCTTGTTCAAAAAGGCTTTTCTTGTTCACTTGCTACTGATGAATAATTTGTGATCACAGCCACTAGGACAGTTCTGGAAGCCCTGGAAGTTACCTGCTGAAATATTTAACATCAGTAAATTAATGATATAGAGCAGAATGCACATGCTGTAACCACGTGGCGCTGTCCCATTAGCTTCTCTGTGATTTGATATGACATGTTTGGGGATTTCTGCTCTTTGGGCATTTATTTCCTCTTCAGTTTCAGGGACTGAGCTGGTGACCTTTGCCGAGAGTGGGGAGGAGTTATCAGAGCTCCCCCAACTCCATCCTTGCACAACACTCACAACCCACAGTGTGGAGATGTCATTGCTGGGTGAGTCTGAAGGAGGCAAGAAAGCAGTGCTGTGCCAAGACTGAAGTGCACAGGAATGGGTCCAAGTTTCAGGGCTCTCTTTTTAATCAGCACTTGTTTTCTCTGTCTGGCCTCACAGACCCCTCCAAAGGAGAACACAGAGATGTCCTTGACAGAGCCCCAGTGCCAGGGCATCTCCAGTCAAGTGAGCTCCAGTCAGCAAAGGGATGTTTGTGGGTGGGAAGGAGGAATTACCCTGACTCCACTGCTGGGCTGGATCTGTGCTCCACACAGGAGTTGAGAGAGAAGAGCTGTTTTGGAACCTGTTCTAGCTGGGACCAGCCCTGTCTCTCAAGGCTCCAGACAGAGTTTGAGCTGCCCTCCACATGCCAGGTGCCCAAGGGCAGGTTGCTGAGAGCAGCACAGGGGAGTGTCCAATCTGACAGAAGGAATTACACAAAGGGGATAGAAAGAAGCACACACTGATGGCTTCAGCTTTGCATGGGTTTAACTTGGCTCTTGTCCCTTCACTGGCTTCATTGCCCTTATCTGGACCTGCTCCAGCACCTCAGTATCTTTCCTGAATGAGTGGCCCAGAACTGGACACAGTAGTCTTACCTGTTGAGAAGTGAAAAGAGATTAGATATGATTGTTTCACCAAACTCAAGGAGAACGTTCACTAGGTACCTTCGTACACACAGACATAGATGTGCACATCTCTGTGCCTGTGTGTGGGAACTGATCATGGTCTATGTGGTAAGTAATAGAGTAAACCTTGACAACACACTCTGCTGGGTCACTGAGGAGACCTACTCAGAAATTCCTTTAACACTGGTGTCTGCAGGCTGTGGCATCCTTCAGAACTGGAGAACACAAGGCCTCCCCACCTTGTTTCCCATGGACCACAAAGACACACCAGAGCCTGCTGGCATTTCTCACCTTTCCCTCCACCTCCCTCTCCCATGACTATTGGAATCCTATTTACTGAAATTATTAACCAAATCCTTATTAATAACCAAGCTGTCTTTTATAACTCTTGAGAATATTCTCAGGAATTCAATTCCCACCAAAAGAATCCTCTTTTTGTGAGTACAGAAGGAACGTGAACATCACTTGGCTGCCTAATTTTTCAAGAGCAGCTGACCTGGTGTGACTGAATCTGGCCTTACTAAGGACTCAGAGTGTTATGAACAACCTCAAACCCAGGGACACTGCTGCCCCAAGTGCAGACAAAATCAGAGCACTCTCCTGCTTTGCAAACCAAGTGTCCACCCTTTGTGCAAGAATGCTTCTGCTGATTCTTCTAACTAATGGAGCAGAGAGTTCAAGACTCTGATTAAGAACTATAGTTTCTCAAGGCTAATTTGGTTAAGTTACAAAAATTATCCAACAAATATGACTCCTTCCAGGCGTGAAATTACCACACTGCCCAAGAGCATTTCTCCATGGAGAATGAGGGCCCTAATTTTCATTTAGTAACATCCAAATTCAAGGCTTCCTATAGGCATTAGAAGTTGTAACAGCATAAATAAAAGCATGAAACCATTAAAGGAATATGAGCAATTAGCTCAAACAGAAATGCAACATATGGGAAAGCAGGGCCACTTCAGACTTTATCCTAGTGGCAGTTCTTCTCTAGCATCCTTATCCTACAAGAAGCACAGGTAAACAGGCTAATTCCTTCTCCAACCACCAACCTGACAACCACCTCTCTTTGTCTTTGTCACACAAAGTGGGTGTACGAGAATGGGCAAGAAGAAAAAAAATTGCAGAAAGCTGGCTGACAAGGCTCAAATATAGACAACATTTACTTAGCACTACTTTGGATTAGAAATAATGGCCCCTCCCTTTCTAGCAAATTGGACCAAGGAACAGATGCATTTGCCCACTTCTTATTTTCAGAAACTTGGGAGACCAGCCCTAAACTAAAATCATTTGCATCCTGACCATAAGTAAAATCTCTGATCACATTCCCTCCTGCTTCCTTCTGTTCCACATCATATATATTTTGGTGTGTGTGGACTTGCTTTATACAACAAGACATTGTCTACACAAAGACAACCATTTCCTTCCCCCAAGTTTTACCCACATCCACAAGCAACCCAGTAACTCCATTCCTTTATTCTCAAAGAAGTTACAGCATTATACACATAATCCACAAGGCTGCTGTTTCCTTTTGTTCTTACACAAAACATGAGAGCACAGCACTGTCTTATGGACACCAGCACATGCTGCAGCAAGAACTAGGATTTAAACCTGGAAATAACTTTTTTTTTTTCAAGACAGAAATCTAATGGGGAATAATACATTAATCTGGATTTCAGTGATTTATTACTGGGTCCTGAGAATAACTGGATTATTTGTTCCAATTTTCTAACTGCAATTTCATTTCACTTGAAATGAAGCCTGTCCATCATGCTCATTTCCAGATAGTTTCTACTCTCCACACCCCCACCCCCTACCCTAGAGAGAAGCTCTTCCCTACCCCAGAGTTCCACTTCCCTAAAGCCTCCATGGATCAGCCTCCCAGACCTGGGGAAAAGAAGCAGGACTGAGAAATCAGCCCAATCTCCCTGCAGGGATAGAATGAAACACCAACCATGACACAGCACAGCTCCAGTCCACCACCCCTGTCCCATGAGGGGAGATCTCCATGTTCCCCACCTCAGACAGCTCTGTGATACTCAGCAAGATTTGATTAGGTTCCTAGTCTCAGGGTAAATCTGGGTAGACAAATGAGTTACAGAATTGCTGTGCAGCTTGCAGTGGTGGTGGGGACTTCTTGCTTAGCTGTAGATGCTGGAGTAAAGGGAGAATTGAGGAGACTGAAACGGGGATGTCCTTGGTGATCTTCAGTTGGGAACCCTGTTCTGATAGATCTGGGTTTCCTGAGACATGGCAAGAATTGTACCCTAGCCCTGGGCATATTTCTTCATTGCTTTTCTAGGTGGCACAGCTGGTTCCAGTGACTGCAATAGTATTAGAAAGTGCACCTTAGGGTGGCATTTGGTAATGCTCCACGAGCTTCAGGTAAATTAGTTTCAGACACTGCAGACAAGCCCATCACATCTTTGCTTAAGGAGTAAAGAAGAACTTTCCACACTGAATTACAAAGCAAGAATTTAATTTGTATTTTGCTCACCCAGGGAGGACCCTGATCATATCAACGCAAAGGACAACAGGCAAGTCTCTGTGTTGCCACAGCTTTGACAATGCCTTTGGGGGTGTCCTTTGGTGTTGCACCTGGTGAATCCTCTCTGATGAGCTTGTTCCAATTAATCAGGCACACATTTACACACACAGAAGCCAAGGACACCCAACTGACATGAGCATCTCTGCTGTCAGGTAGCTTCATGCATTTTTGGCACAACAGATGCTATAAACAAAAGCTTCTCAGGAGACTCTAGGCCACAGGCAAACCCAATCCTCACATCTGCTTGGCAGGGAACAAGGAACCCTCCATTTGGAAACCAACATTCATTATTTAGGAATTTAGGAATATTTAGGAATCCTCCCAGTCAGGGAAGATCTGAGCTCTGAAAAATAACTGATTCTCCAGCTGGCCAGCCTGTGGAGACTCATTCCAAAACATCTCTTGCATGACATCCGGCGAAAGCAGAGCTCTGTGTAAATTGGAGAGCTGGGGCAAAGAAACCTCACCCTGTGACACCCTTGTGCACTCAAGACACCAAGACAGAAGTGCAAGCAAAGGAAGCTGAATGGTGGGGGATGCTTCCTGGCTCAAAAGGCAGAGCTTAGAGACAGATGTCAAGGTGAGGCCCACCAAAGCTCTCATAACTGGTCTGAGGTGCACTCAGAGGGCTGCCTCCTTGCGCTCCTTCCCACAGCTCCAGCATCTTAGAACCAACCTTAGAGGCTCTCACCTGCTCAGCACAGGAGTAAATTCTGCCTGCTGCAGGTAAAGAGTACAGCTGGAGCCAGATTTCATGCTCAAAGAACTTGACAGAGAAGCCTCAGGTGCTTAGCAAAGGAAACTGCTGGCAGGAAAGGATATCCTTGGAATTGCACGGTAGAAATTACATGAAACCCACACACGGCTTGTAAACACCTCAGCACCCAGTGCCAAACCTGATGCTGGTACCTCAGCCCACTCTCACACTCAAGCACCTTGCTCTCACACTCAGCTGTGTCCCCGCCTCTGAACTCACCATGTATTTTTCCAGCCTAAACCTTTCCCCTTGCCAGGCAGATGGAGGGGCCCCAAGCCATTCCTTGGTCTAGCTTGTCAGCCCAGACAATGTCATTTCTACATCTCCTAGACTGCTGCAAGGAGAATGCAAGTGAGAAAAAGCCTGATCTGCAGGCTGGAACCTTGGATGCTCAAGAGCTAAGGAAAAACCTTGTCTGGGGAGCTCTGCTCCCTGGATGACAAAGTCTTTTAGCTAATGACTATTTAATGTGCAGTGCATAAGCAGTCTCCGGGGGGGGGAAAAAAGGACAACAACCATCTTTAAAGTGAAGAAAAGATTTGTTTCATGCTGTGGGCTCACAGCTACTACTGAGACTCCTTGCTCCAGGCAAGGCAGGAAAAAAGGTCTATACAGGACCTGCACCCTGCTCCCAGGTGAGTGGTTTTGGCCATTATCTGTACTGGATAAATAAAAGCACCTTCACCTCTTCTCTTTAGGGCAGCAATAATAACCTCTGAACACTGCCTGTGTGAACAGTCTCCTTCATTCTGCTGACATGCAGTGACTTGTTAATGCAGCTTTCAGCTGCATCCCCAAGATGGAACATGGGACATTCCCAGCATCCCTAAAACCCATCCGCTCCCTTTCTGAACCATCCCTTCACTTCTGCAGCATCAACTCTCAGTGCACAGCACAGGCTGCACAATGCAGACATGTTGATCAGCTGCTTCACCTGCCAGGACATGGAGAGGTTGGGCATTGGCTGAGTTCTTGAAATGTTTCTGTAAACCTCAATCCCAACCAAGATGGTTTAATCTTAGACCTCCAAAGCGTCTCAAAGTGAATGTGTGTTCATGCCCAGTTCTCACAACAAAGTTTCAGTCTCTGGAAGAGACTAAATATTAACTCAATTTGGAGACCCCAAACTTTAGACAGGGAACCAGCCAAAAGCAGAAGCAGGAATACAACCACCAAACCTGACCTGGCTGGCTCCAGCCTCATACCTGCTTCTCCAGCACACACACATACACAATACTGGCTACTAGAAACATAAATATTCTGTATTTACTGGATTGCTGCTCTAATAGTACAGCACTGGCTGTAACCCCAAGGTGTTACAAAACAAGCTTTAACTTCACTGATTATTTTCTATCCTTCAGGTATGGGCACATCTGGTGAACCTGCTGAGTAATTTGCACCCTCCTGGAGTAGGCTAGCCTTTTTATTTTCTCTAACTACATACAGAAGTCTCCACTCAGCTCTGCTCCCAAGCTCTCCCTCCTGAGGCCAGACAACCTGGGCACCAAAAAGCACCCTCCATCCAGAAAAGGGACAAAACCACCAGCACTCCAGCACAGGGGTGGTCACCAGCATCCCCCACTCTCCCCACTCTGCAGGGCCACACTCACACCTCAGATCCTCTCAGCCAGCCAGGCTGTGGCTCTCCTTCAGGAGCAGCAGGGCTTCCCAGCCAGCCCTAACACCACCATGGCAACCCCAGGGATGTCGATATGGGAGGAGGCAGTGGGGGTTTCTGGAGGCAACAGCAGCCTTGACAGCAGTGGGACAAAGGGATGATCTGCACCCACTTGGTGCCCGCAGAGGAGCTGCTGTGGTCTCCCTGCCCCAGGGTGGCAGAAACCAGCTGCACTTCCCACATCTGAAGGGATACGGGTGATGCCTGGCTGGCAGAGCCCTGTCTCAAAGTAGTAACAGCAGCTCAGGGACAGCAGACAATGAACACAGCAAACACACAGTGAAACTCCCTCCAACACACCTGCTAGAACTGCAGCATGTCCCAAGGAAGCAGAGGGGACACACTCGCCCACAGCCCAGCACAAAAGCAAGCCAGGCACCTCAGCATTTCAGACAAGCTACCCTTATCCATCCTAGCAAGGTGTGATTAAACCAGGCTCCAAACTCTGCTCTCTTTACAGGTGCAGGTAACTGTTAGTTTGTGCAGGGAGCTGAAATCCTTCCTCCAACCCCTGGGAAAGGTTCTTTGCATAGCTCTTCTCCTCCTGCAGAGGTAAATGAGCATACAGCCAAGGGTAACAGGCAGGAAGGTTGCATTATTAACCTCTCCTTAGCTGCAGTGCTAGAAGGACTCAGAGCCAGCATCCCCAAAAAACCCTACTGCAGGCTCTGAGATGAGACCTCACAGCACGGGCACACTAGCTGCTGAGCACCAAAACCAGAGACCCTGGCGGGGTTGCAAGAGGCACATCTGAAACATCTCTCCTGTAACCACTGCTGCACTCACCAGATCAAGCCAGTTAACAGGGTTAACTGGGCATTTTTGGTGTCTTGCAGAGTACACAAACCTGCTGCAAAGCCTGCAATGAGGATCCAGAGACAAGCGAAACATGCTGGCAGACAGCTCACAGGATGGAAAAGGTGCAGATGGGAGCACTCCCTACCCCCATTTTAACCCATAAAATGCTCACTTCGAGAAAGGACCGACTGCAATGCTCAATCACTTTAGATATTACCAAAATATTTATATTCCCTACTGAATAACTGCACTGAGATCACGTACCCAGCTGCAGCCTTAAGAAGGTCCAATCATGAAGTTCCAAACAAGCAGCCCACAGCCCTCTTTGTTCTGAACAGAGTTCATATTTGATTTCTTCTGAGAAAAAAGGAAAATAAAGTTGGGCCCTTTTAGCCATATTTCTCCTGCCTTCCTCTGAGCAATACAATTACCCATTGCACGGGAGAACATAGATATATTTTTTTTTTTTTGGTAGCACAGACCTCAACACACAGCCTTGGGTTTATTTTCTCCCTTTTTATTCCGATGCTGGGAATCAAATTGGTTTTCCTCATTTTTTACTTAATTTACATCTCACTTTCAAACCCTGAAATGCTTCTGTGGTCTTTTCCAAATCAAGATACTATATCAAATTCCTGCCTTTTAGAGACTGACATGAGCTGTGCAGTCAACTAATTTGAAAAGAATAAATTGGTTTATCTTCACTGCCTCTTAAAAGAAAGCAAAATCCTTGATCCCAACAAGTGTAATCCCTCCTACATTTTCTTTTTCTTTAGTTCTATGAAACCATTTAATCAAGCCAGCTATCTTTATGTCAAGGCAAAAGAAAAGTTACAAGCCTCCAGAAGTTAATCACAGTTCAAGGGGAAGCTCTGACACGGAGGTTAGGAAAAGCAGTAACCAAGGCTGTGCCTGCCAGGAGACAGTGCCTTGGAAAGATGGGTGGGCTTTGGATGGAGGCTCAGGCCTGACTCAGCAAGGTGCTGGCACAGGATCTCAGCCTCAACAAAAAAATGGGGCAGATGTCAGGGGTGACAATATCTGTGCAGCTGCAAGATGATTTAATAGTTTTTCCTGGGGCTGCAACTACCTTAATCCCAACTGCCTTAGCATCCTGTTTCCTGGCGGCTAAAATCGATCTGAGACCCCATGATATTGAAGACAGAAACATGCAGCAGCAGCACTCTGTAGGACCAGGGTTTAGTGGTCTTTCCCAGTCACAGAGGCAGAGCAGGGCTCAGTGTCTCCTCCCTCACACCCAGCTCTTCTCTGCTAGCAGGGTCCTGCCCGGGCATTCTCCATCCCACCCACCGCCACGGGGCACCACAGGCTGGGAGCACCAGGCCTGCCTCTGCTCCACCCGAGACACAGAACAGCCTGCAAGCCCAAGCACACGGCAGCGCTCTGGAAATGGACATCTCATGCCACTAAAACCATGGCAACACCTCAGCACCCAGCACGATCATCCCACAGTCACCCAAGGACCACCCCAAATGCCACAGACAGGCCTTCCCTCCAACTTCTCCAGGCTAAGGAAAAACCCTGCTTAACCAGATCCACAACAGCTTGGCTGGCACTTGTAGCTTCTGGCATCCCCTGGCAGCCCTGTTTGCTATAGGACAGGTCTCCTTGGCTCCTGGCTTCACAGCAAGTCGGTCATCCCCAGCCCAGCAGGTCTAGTGCCTCTGCAGGGCACTTCCAAACACCAACAGCTGGCTCTGTGATGAGAGGAAAGGGAGAGAAAGATGAGAAAACACAACAGTTGTAAGCGGGACACAGGGAAGGGACAAACCCAGCCTGTGACATGCATTTCAATCTGAACCCACAGGAGCACCTGGCATGATTAGAGCAGCTACAAAGCACCAGGCTGTTCAGAAGCAGCGTTGTGAAAGGAGTAGCTTGTTTTATTTATCATTTGAGAAGCACCAAAGGAACAAGCTGCTGTCCTTGCTGCTGCCAGCCAGCTGGTGCAGCTCCCTGCAGCACACAGGGCTGTGCTGAGAGGTGCTGGGGCAGTCTGCAGGCACCAGCGCTGCTGGGCAAGGAGCTTACCAACTGAAGCAGGCACCAAGGAAAAAGCAAAGCTAAATGTGGCTTTTCTTGCACTGGGCAGTTGCCTTCACAGGTCCAGTATAACCACACAACATTCACAATTGCTGAGTCTGAACTCAAGCAAAATCCCAAGGCATTTAGCTGGATTGCTTAAGGAGGAACTACTGGATTGCCTTTGGCTTCGCCAAATATTTGACTGCATTTGTATCCAAATGTCTTCTACTTAAAAGATTCGGAGTTTTGCTAAAAAAGAACCATGCAGAAGCCATTCTGAGCTGGAACATGAGCCAGGGCTTTCTGATTTTAAAACAAGGCACCTGGTACATCCCCTAGAAGAGCCTCTGCTTCAGTACCTGGAGGTACTGTCAGACCTAGAGCTGTTATCTGATCAAGGTGTCCACACTGACTCCAATCATGTCATATATTGGCAGCAGGAGCAGAGGGATAGACTGTAATTTTCCACGAAGTTGTCCAAGTTGAACTGTTGAACAACCTCCTTAGGTTCTTCCTTTGAACTTCTTCCCATCCTTCACACATTCCAAGAACTACCATGAATAAAAGAGACAGCAAAAAAACAAGCCCCAGACATGCCCTGAGATTCCCCTTGAGGGAAGCATTTCCACTCATGAAAGAGCATTTCCACTCATGAAAGACCAGCCTTGTAACAAACATGTGGCTTCGAAAGTGAGGGGAAAAACCCTTCAAAACATAAAGCAGAAGTGGAGTCACTCATGAAATTGGAGTGGCTGATTGGAAAACCTGGTCAGCTGGGTCTGTGTAGCAAACACCAAGGGCCTGAAAGAATAAATCTGTCCAGTCACTGATACCATTTAAAACAACTGGGGGATTAGAAGACAAGGAGTAGACACATTTTTAAAAATCAAATAAATAAATAAATTATAAAGAGTTAAAAGATAGGCACCCGAACGTTGGCAGGAACAACCAGATTTGCATCTTTGTGACCCTCAGCACAAGCACCTCTGAGTTCCAAGGCTGAACTTGGACAGACCCACCTGATTGAAGCTGTCAGCCTCACTGCAGAGTTTTGGTTTCCCATTATAGGAACAGCTCAAGAGGGTGCAGGTTTGATTTGAACAGCATCTCTCTGCCAAGGATGAAAGCAAGGACCTGAGTACCCCATTTGTGACTTCCTCTCACATTGAAAAGTCTTCCTAGTGCACTCTGGCACCTGATCTCATTAAAAAGGAAGAGAGGGAACAGATGGAAACATAAAAAGAAACTGTCAGCTGCCAGCCACTGCTCCCATCCTGTCTCCATCTCTCTCCCCACTGCGGCAGGAGCACAACCAGCAGCTCTTGCAAGGACAAGGCCAGCAGGAGATGAGGAAGATTTCAGGTGGGCAGTAAACAGCAGGAATAGATGAAATCTTGGTAAATAAGAGCTCCTTTTGTCAGGAAAGGCAATACATGAGAACTATGCCATGTCCAGGAACCCTCCTGTCCTTGCAAACAGCAAGGAGTGCTGTGCTGGCTGAAACAGCCACCGCGCCTGAATCCTTTCCAGCGAGCCCCAACCCCAGAAACCAGCAAACCCAGGAGCAAAGTCCCAGCAAAAGATGAGCTGGGATCTCCAGCAGGGCCTGTAGGAATCGCTCATTCCTCTTTCCCAGCCTGAAGTTCAGGTAATGAAGCATTTCAGGAAGCCTTGGCAGACCTAGGGATGTCCTATAACCAAGAGCTTAAGAGAAGGGACACAGGGCCACCACCTTTCTGTTCAAGGTGTTTGTTGCAGGCCTGTCCCTTAGCATCCCTTCTTGGGTACCACTACAGAGACAGCTCTGCAACTTTACCTGTCAAAGCAGCACAGGGACTCCCAGGGCAAGCCAGCCACAGGGAAGAAACCTTCTCCATTTCCCCCACCATCCCCAAACATTTCCCTCTTTCCCAGAGAGAGAAAAAGAAGAAATTTCCCCTCCCCATGCCAGAGGCAGCACATGAGGTGGATCTTAGATGACAGTGAAGGTCAGAAATTTGCACTCATCTAATTACAGTGCTGCCAGGTATCAGGTAAAGGGACCAATCTCAGAGGCTCAACTTTCCATATTTACCAAGGAAAAGGTAAAGTCAGAAGGGGAAGCAAAAAACTCGCATTCATCCCAGTGCTGGGAATGCTACAGGGAGACTGATCTATCTTCTCTCTGTAATTTGCCTAATTTGAAAGCAGCACAGTGGTTTCAGCAACATATAAAATCAGCTTTCTTAGTAGAAAAGGGCATTTTTCACCAGACTAACTTGATGGGAACAAAATGTGCTACTGACAAACCTTATCTTGTCCATATCCTTAAGCATGGCCGGCTAGATCAACATACCTTTAAAACAAGTGCCTGCAGCGGTCCTGAAAGGCAGAGAAAACAGCATCTCAGCCTTGTGGCAGAACTGTGATGCAGATGATATTGCACAGGAAAATTAAGGAGTAAGTTTATTATGCATCAGCTTTTCTCAGCAACTACCTACAAGCAGGGTCTTGTCCTACAGAAGGCACAAAGTGTCCTGTCATGGAGCAAACTCCATGTTTGCTGGGGGCTTAGATGCTCAGTCTGCCTGCAGTCAAATTAAAGCGCCTGCCTCCTGCCTCAGTCACCCACCTAAAAACCTTGTACGGAATTAGAAAGGCACTGACCATCCAGCTCAGCGTCCTCCATCACTAAAAAAATTGGGAGAGGGCAAGTAAAAATTATGCCCAGGCATCAGGAACCTCTAGAGGCATCCATCAGCTGAACTGCTGAGACGCAAATATCTAGAGTCTGTCTTTAGCACAGCCTCAAGGCAGATCCCTTTTTTTTAACCCTCCCTGGCTGCTGCTCACCTTTTTAATTAGGAACTGGATGCTAATTTCTCTCAGACAAGTTCACAGGAACTTGCTGGGCTGAACACAAAAAGACGGCTTCGGTTTAATTTTCCTATGACTACAAAACAGAGGTTTCCAAACCTGTTTGGAAACTATGTTTTTTTCCTGGCTGGTCTTTCCAGCACTACGAACTCCTTTAACAAATGATATCTCCGTATAGAGACGTCTGGGATTAACCAAGCCAGATACATCAAACCTTCACGAGGAATAGCTGGGCTGCAAAGGGAGCCATGAATCTCTTTACAGAGCAGATCCAGGAATTAGCCCAGCAATGAGGCTGGTCGGGAAGCCAGCTTGTTAAATAACACTTCTCCAGGAGCAAAAGGAGCACCAGCTTTGCAGGCTGACTGGGGAAGGCTCCAGCTGTTAACAGAACGCAGCTCCCTCCTCTGCTGCTCTGAGAGCCCTCCCTCCCCACACAGAGGCAGCAGATCAGACAGCAAATCTCCCCTCAGACAGGACATCTGAGGCTGTAATGGCACCTTCAGTCCCTTGGCTTTGCTCCTCTCCACTGCTCAGCAAACTTTTCTGCCTCACTGGACACACTGGTCCCTGCATGCCCTCAGCTCGAGAGGGGACCCTGGGGAGATCAGACCAGCCCCCCCATGCTTTCAAGCTCACTGAGCTGCATCTCTGTGCAATCCTCAAACCTTGCACATAAGGGCAGCCTATTTTTTCAGTCTCACCGGCAGGCTGAGCTGAAAAGCAGTTGGGGAGGAACATTCACTTGGGAAAGCAGGATTTCTCCTTCCCAGCAAGTAGCATTTGCAGGGCAGCAGACACACTGGCTGACATTTGCGGAGAGCTCTGAAGGCACATAACCCTCTGGAAATGTGCATCATCAGTCCTGCTATTCTTGGCCCACTAAGTCTGTTTGTCTCCCGCAAAAGCTGTGAGAGAGCACAACTCCTGCACGCATGCTGTCTCCCTGGGAACTAATCCTACGTTTGTCCTCCTTGACTTAAGTGTTCATTTGAACCCACAGCAAAATTTCAAGGCCTAGAAACACCTGCATGAAGTGAAAAACAAAGCTCAGGTACCACGCACATCATCTCCTGGGGACGTATACCCAACAAGAAACCCTCTCTCACTATGCTCACAATCTAGGTAAGCAGCTGCTCTTGGAGACAGAAGCAATCCAAGGAACTTCCCAGCACACATCCCTCCCAAAGCCCTGCTTGGTCCCCTGGCAGGGAAGGGGGCTGCTGCCAGCATGGGCTTCCTGCCTTCCAAAATTCCCCCCTTGACATTCCTACTTGCCCCAAGTCCACCTGGCAACTTCACAGCAACAGCAGTTGTTCTTCCAGTAAAATAAATCCATCTAGAAGAGAAAAGGCAGCTGGCATCTGCTCCCTGCCAGAGCCCACAGCAGACATTTCTACATGTTTTATAAGGCTTTTTTCCACTCCCTTTCACTCCACATAAAGCAAACTGCACAGGTGATCAGTGGGATCAGGCACAAAACCATGGAAAGATTTAGATGGAAGAGATTTCAGATGTCTCTGGTCCTTGCCCTCTGCACAAACCACACAATTTCTGAGTTAAAACAGATTGTGTGGGGAGGCACCCAGCAGTGTTAAGTATCTCCCAGCATGGAGATTCCCCATCTCGCTGGCTCACAGAAGCCTTAACCTGCCTTTAAAGTTACCAGACACAACTTTGTCAGCTACAACAGGCTTCAAAAGATACCGTGTGCCATGATCTCGTGGTCCTTGCTCTGTAAGTTAAGTTCAGCGTACAGCTTCAACGTCCTTGGCTCTTTAGACAGAAGAAAAAGGCTCCTATTGTGGGTATTGTTTGTTTTGAAGCAGCCATGTGTTGAACCAAAATGCCAACTCTTTCATACCATACAGCAGTAAGGCACTGAGGTTATCTGCCCTGCACATACAAGTGCCAGAAGATGGGTAACAGACCAAGAATCCCAGGGAAATAAAAGCAACCTCTTTTAGCAACCTTTATCTTTGGTTCTTCTTCTTCAGGGCCTCTTGCAGTCCAACAGCATCAAGCAGGCAATATCAAGGCCATGGCACTACCATCATCTGTTTCACTGCCTGGGCAATCAGCTGAATATAAACACAGCACATCAGGGATGGGCATCCAGACAGTTGATTATACAAACCAAAGGGATCAGCCAGGAAATAGTAAAGAGAGGCCTGAGTCACAAACAGCCTGACAGAGCATGTGGTAAATGGGCTGATGAAAAGGGAAAAAAGGAAAAGGGTTCCCAAAGCACCTAAACCATACCACAGAGGAAAGGTCAGAAAGCAGGGAACATTCCAGAGTCAGGCCAGCTGTAAGTGAACCCAGCTCACAGCTCAGAAAAGCAGAGCTGTAACACATACTGAGTGCCAAGATTTGCTCAGCTAATATATGCCAAACAGCAGCTCTATTTGTTTTCCACTGGATGAATAATCCTTTCTATCAGGATGCAATCAGGAGCCTAACTCTGATTTAGCTGGGACAGCCTTTCCTCTGATTAGGAACCTGGAAATCTCAGCTCAGCCACTCACAAGTTTCTTGCTTGCAGGGAGATTGTTTATAATAGCCCAGCAGATTAAATACAGCAAACATTCATGGCAAAAATCAAAGCAAAGCCAGAGCTGCTGCTCACCTCTATATAGCTGCAGAGCATTTTAGTTGAGGGAACAGAGCAAAGGATCAGTCTTTGCTGATTCCCTAAAATTAAAATTATGCAACTGCTTTGCATCACTCATTGCCATCCAAATTTCAATCATTAAAGGTGTTCACTTCTTTCTGGAGTCAGGGCTAAATAATGAGGACTTGCCACCTCCATGTGCCCACTTTGGACTTTTCCATACGTGACTTACACAACCACTGCAATGACAGAGTGCAAAACCCAAAGTCTCTCCTAACACTTGATAACTGAGCCTAGAGGACTACAGCTCACAAAACAGCCAAGACCTGAAACAAATACATGCCTAGGATATGGGGAAAACAGGGAGGAAGATGCAAGGCTGGAAGCACCAGGTTCCTGAAGCAAATAGCAGTATGGATGCTCTCTAGACAAAAAGTTCTGCATGCAGGATTCTCATCACGCTGTTAGCAGGGGGTCTGAATGTTTAAGGCTATCATCTACCTTGCTAGAGGGGGGTCTGACTCCTACACATATGCACTAGAGGTTCTTAATTCGCTCAGCCTTGGCAAAGAAAAAAAAAGAAAAAAAAAAAAAAAGCAGCTGTACCCTAATGATAAAAAGCAGACCCAAGCTGAACATGGGACCACTGTGGAAGTCACTGTCAGAAGTCCAGGACAGGAAAGCAAAGGTCTCTCTCTAATCTCCATCAAAAGGGAAGGGTTCCAAAGTGCTTCCTACCTTCTGGGTAGTAAATCAGTCACTTGCAGACCAACCAAGTCTTTGAGAAAGAGTCTGAAATTTCCACTGCAAACACCAAACAAGCTCCAGATATCTTCAGCACAGCGCTAGCTGAATTATCCTCACCCATGGAATTAGCTAAACACATTTTAACTCATCTGTCTGCTTAGTCCAGAGCACTTTTAAATCTCCACATATTGATCCAAGTTGCCAGAGGTGTTTTAACCCTTGAGACCTCAAGAGACTAAACACTGGCCGAGAAAGCAATTTTAAACACACATATCTTATTTTCTTCAGTTTTTAAATGACTACGAATTACATGCTCATCCATCCCTGCTACCAATTTTTGCTAGGCGAAGGGCTCATTCAGCTCCATTTAGCATGAAACGCCTGCTTAAAATACTGAGCTGAATCAAGAGATTCTGTCCTGGAGGAACAGGTAGCCCTGCCCTGAACCTCTGTGCATTATACAGCCCTAATCTGGCCCTGAAAATTAAGGGCAAGAAGCAGAACAGAAACAGAACAACTAATAAATCGGCATAAACGGCTGGATTTTGAGGCCTGGTATGCCCCTCCTAAATGAGACATCCAAAGCCACCTGGCCTAAAGGACTGTTCCTTCAAGTACAAGAAACAATACAGCAATCCCTCTGCTCTTCTCCTGGTTCTGGTCACCAGCGAGATGCCCATCAGCCCATGGCCAGAAAAGGTCATATCCTAATTAAAGGCAACATTTAAAGCCCAAAGGAACAAAAATAAAGATTCATTAGCAACACATGGCAAGTGACAAAAATACAGAAGCTTTTGGTAACAATTCTTTGAAGGGAAAACTATAGGAATCACTACTGGAAGGCTCTTAGGGAAAAGGGTTAAACATTGTCAACTGGGAGATTTCAGAATTGCCTGGGAAGTGTCAAACACCATCAAGGTATGACAAAGCTCTCTGTAGCGATGCCCTAGCCAAGGGCTCATCTCTGAGAATGCAGACTGATTGATCAGCCCTGCCAACAGAAAGTAGTTAATTAGCAATTGGTATAGAGAGTGCAGCAACCTCCAAAAAAAAAGTTACTTCACCAAGACATCCAGCATCTCCATCCTGTACCTATAGTCACATCTGCAGTCCAGCCCTTGTGTCAGGAGTCCTCTCAGAACAACCAGTCAGTGCTTTCAGGCTTCCAAACCTTGGCTTTCTGAGAGCTGCACTCAAGCTACTTGAAGGAAAAAAGATAAAGATGTTCCTTAAATTCATCAGCAGACTTCCAGGAATTTTCTCACCTCTGAGAAAATGAAATGAGGGGAACAATTTTATTCATTTGCTCCAAAGCAAAATAAAGCCAGCTATTGCAGCAGAAAGACAGTTATCACTGGAGTAGAGCTCTTCAAAGCCCTGAAATAAATAGCCTTGGCTCTAGCTTCCAGCTGCACTGAATTGCTTTACACCACCTTACACAAAACCCAGAATTAAATGCCTCCTACAAGTTATCAAAGGAACAGCATTAAAAATGTTGTTGATGCTCACAGGATTAGGCATTAGCTTCTAAATTTCCCCATCCTTTGGTCTCCAGAGCAAACCTTCAGGTCCAACTCAACCCCAGCATTAGGCTGGTCTTCTGAAATGGTAATGAAAGCACCTTCAGCAAGATCAGACAGAGCACAGAATCTTCCTTCCTTTAGTTCAAGTCCCGCTGTCTCTGACCAGCTTGATTCCCACAACAGCCACAGAGCCTGAGTGGATAAGGCAAAGCCTGGGGAAGAAAAGCAGGTGTGAAAGAGACTGACAAAGTGAGGAGCACTGGGATCTGAATGTCACACCATCCCTTAAGAAATGCCCCCAATCTGGCTCCAGAACTATTGAGGCTGGTGCTCCAAGACACCTAGTGCTTTCTCTGCCCTTGCTTGACACATCAATATTTAAGCAAGAGATGCCTTTACATCACCTCCAAGATATCCTTTGAAGGGAAAGAAGGAGGGGTGTAGAGAGAGAGATGGGGAGCAATATAACTTCCAAGGAAGATGAAAAGAATCAAGGCTTCACAAAACTAATCCAGGTCCCAGACATTTTTGTATCTTTACAGATGTTGCTATACAAGGAATGGCATAACATTAAAATCCATTTCACAGGGAGAAGAGAAAATCTTTGGAGAAGAGCACAAAGGACAGCGCTGCGAAGTCTTTCAAAGCCAGTGGAGCACACCTCCTCCTGGGGGTGGCCAGCTCTAATTGCCACATTGCTACCCAGTAATGATAGGAGGAAGGGAGTCAGGACAGCTGCAGAAAGTAAATGAGACTTCTCAAAGGAGAAAAAAGGAAAGAGAAAATAACTAAGATCTTTTTACCATGCTATTCATGACAAGAGCCACCAAAGCGTGAGAGTCAGTGATGGACAGCTGGGGAGAACAGTCAGGATTCAACAAAATTGTTCAGACAGGATAAAATCAGAGTGAAAATTAACATTCATCAAAAGAAGTAGTCTTTTGCTTTGCCCTAGAGGTACCACTGTGTCACAAGATAAATATCCCATTCTACTGCCCAGATGCAAACCAACACCACTCTTTTCCTGAGGGTGATTGCCACAGCTCTGTAGGAGGGTAAGGATTGGACACCATTTCTTCTCTTGCTGGGAAAAAGAAGTTCTCTCCTGATCTGACAGGTTCACTTTGACAGGCATCAGAATGGGCTGTCCTGCTCACAGTCATGCATGGTAGGATGGGCAATTGTTCATGGGCTTGTCAGAGCCACAGAGGAAGCTAAATCCAAAGATCATCCTAACTTTCCTTTCTGCTCTAGTTTCATAAAGGTAAGGTTTTGAAAATATCTCTGTGACTTAACTTTTGTGCCAATGAGCCCATCTTCATCAGAGTTGGCTCTCTTTTCTTAAGTAAAAAGGAAAGGGCAGAGAAAGCCTGACTGAACAAGTTGTTTCCCTTCTGTGGGGAGCATCTGCTCAGCCTTCCACCATTGGGAGGGAAATTATCTTCCGGTGCAAGGGCAGAGAGTTCAGCTCAGCTCTGCTAGCAAAGAGCTTGGCCCAAGTCTCCCTTTTTGATTCCTGTTTTTTAACAAACATTCCATTTTTAAGTCAGGATTTTTAAAAAGGGGGGCATCCACACAGCTGAGGAGACACAGCATTCCACTCCCTCCTCCTGTCTCCCACAGCAGACCTAACACCCAGGAAAAAGAAGACTTGGGAGTCATCAGATGTAACATCTCATTTATTCATTACAGCTGCCCCTGTTCTTTCCCCCATATCATTATGGGCAAAATATATGGCAATTACAGTCCCCCCTGCTGGTACATTCTCCACCAGCTTTTGAAACGCAGCTCTGAAGCAGAGCTCCATCTAAATAGAGCCAGCTTTGACATCTGCATCCCAAAGCTCAGTGGGAAATGGGCAGCTCAAATCCTTAACAAAACATCAAGCAAGCCACCTAGGACATGGTGCCCTGTGCTGGTTCCCCTCACCACATCAAAGGTGACAGTGTCATTTGACAAATCACTCCTTCTTGCTTTACAGGACTCTTGTGTCACAGCATTGCCTCCAAAGTTTCCCATTTCCCCTACAGAGCAAGGTTGCCCCAGCATCTAAACATCAGACAACAGGTTTACCTGACACTTTAGAGTCAGCTAAGGCACAGCTCAGGCCCTGCACAGGTTACAGGGCTCCTGGAAGCTGGTGGCTACAGCTCAGGTAGCTGTGCATTTAGAAAAAACCCTTCTCTGGGCACAGCCTCATCTCACCTGCCAGAGCCCCCACACAGTCCACTGGGTCTGAAGGCAAATTTTACATTGCCCTTCAAGTCCCAGAAAGTCAGGACTTGAAAGGGACACCCTAAGGACACAGTCAGAATAACCCTGGCTGCAGTGAGGGAATAAAATAAGTCAGATAGTACATAACACCTCTTCAGTTAGTTTCCAGAATCCTCAAACGACAGAGAATTATTCCACACAATAACTTCTGCAGCCTGGGGAAAGACAGCCATGCATTTGAACATGCACAACCAAGGTCTACAGGCTTGTAGCTGGGTGCTCTGCATTCTTCTCTCTTCATTTGACTCCTCAGCCCTAAATTCTGGTTCTGCTATAATTCCCCAAATAATCAAACTACAGTTTCAGGCATCCCATTACCTGAGGAGGATATGATCCTGGAAGTGTGACTGACCATAATTCAGTCTTTCCCATAAGAAACAATGGACAGAGGAATGTGTGCAGGCATTCCAGAAATGCACACAACCTAAGCCCACAGAGATAGCAGATGTGGTGTAGAAGATGGATAGACAAGCAAGACCAGTGGGGTTGTCAGCTGCCAACTCAGCACCTGGTAATGACAAAAGTACTAAAGGACATTCTCCTTTTAAAATATCAAGAACTAATTGCCCATTAGTCTAAAGTTGAGTGGAAAATCCCTTTATAATGCAAAATTAGACTTCATCATGTCCTGGTGACTCTGTCTGACCTATCTTCAAACACATCATCCTTCTGAAAGATCTCATCTGCTTCACCTGTGAGATTGAACACCGAACAAATCTCTCACAGCCAGTGGTCCTGCTGCCTCTTCCAATCCATTACATTTTCATCACCACCTTCCCGATGCCTGCTGCTCACCAAGGACAATTAAGAATGAAGGATAGCAGAACAATGACAGCAGTAACCAGAGCAGGGTATTAAATAGCTGACAGCAGAGCTCTGAAACAGAAGGGACAGACAGCAAGGTGCTACTGTACACAAGCTTGCACAATGCAAACGCAGAATAGACAGGGCTATAATCGGCTCCCAGGCCTGCAAAACTCAATCCCCTCAGCAGCAGCACTACTTATACCTACAAACTTTCTTACCCAAGTCCTAAGGACACAGGAGCTTCACTCTGATCCAGATCCAGCTCAGCTCTGATCTGTGCTGCCATTTTGAGGTGCTCCCTCTGCTGTGGGACATTCTCAGCATCAAGGCACAAAACCCTACACCAGAACATGTACACAGAAGGTTGGGTGCAAGCATCCTGATGTCCTATTCCAAAAGTAAGTTGCAGAGCAAGGAAGTCTGTCTTATCCTCAGAGAGCTTGCAATAAGTATTAACAATATGTGCACTACCACTTAAACTACCTCAAGGAATCTTTCACACACCTGCTGTCTGGTTCACCAAGCACAAAATACCTGCTCTGGATAAACCCTTACTGTCTTCCTTCTCCCACACTGCCAGTTCCAGGTTGGACATCACCACTCACCAGTTATGACTTGCTTTAAAAGTGGCTTTGTTTTGCATGTTACATTCTATGTTTGCTGTGGTACTTCGTGCTTTCAGGCCTGTGTTTTCAAGTTCCTCTTAGCAGTTACAGGCACTAACAAAAAAAAAACAACACAAAACAGAACAAAAAAACTCTCCTATTTCTAACACAAATAGGCTGGGATTTCACAAGAAGTTCAATAATGAAAGGAAGCGAGGAAGATTTGAAAGACCTGTAGTTAAGAGTGCACAAAAATAACACAGCAGGACTGTGGAGAGTCCCATCAAAACCTGCAAAGCCTTAATTCATGCCTTGCTTTTGTTTCAGCCCTCAGCTTCACATAAGGCTCAGAGTCCATCCACACATCTGTCACACCTCCCTAGCAGCAGCTTCCAGATATATGGACCTCTTACACTTGGTTTGCCAGTCAGGCCTTATTTCAGTAACAACACTGCACCTCGCTCTGCTCTACTAAGGGTCATACATTAGCATTTCCATTTGTCCGTGCTCATAAACCAAGACTGTACTGCAGAGGCCTGGGAAGGCCTCTTCATACAGAGACAGATCCTCTGGAATTAATGCACCTTGCATCAACAAAGTCTTAATATTTCAGCAGGAACCAAGACTTCATGTGTTGGCCCTATTCCAAAAACTTGGGCTACTTACATCACATGCACTAGATTCAAATAAAGCAGCATTATGGTTTAGTTAATTTTTTCTGCTCCATATATCTCCACAAGCATAAGAAACAGGCTTCTGAATTTGAAATGGAGCCTGAAGTTTCTGCAGAGCTTCACTTCCCAAAAAGCAAATATTTACATCCACTAGCACCAGCTGCCTCTTTTCTTTTTTCCTCCATTTCATTTCCAGATGCATTGTTGGTACATCTGCTCTATTAATTAAAACTGATTTACACAAGACAAAATAGAATCATTATTACAAGCCTTCAGTGCAAACGAGTGACGCCTAAAATTGCACTGACATATTCCAAAATTCCCATGTCCCATTTTTGCACCTTTGCTGTTTGAAAAGTGTTTTGCTCTGTTCAAATCCATTGGGCATTCTTAAAGCTGAAAACCAAAAGATGATTTCAGCCTAACCTGACTCTCCGGACTTGCTCTTAACTCCTGCCATGAATGATTAACACAGTAGGGGACAAGGGGAAGGCTGGTGATGTTTGGCTGTATGTTTTCATGATCTAACCATTTTTCAGGCTCATCTTTAGGAGAGCAAGGAGTTGTGATGTAGTTTAGCTTCTGGCCTTAGCTGACCTTCTGGAGCATAGCAAGACATAACCCAGCACACGCCTGCTAAAGCAACGCAGTGCAACAGCTCTGAGGAGCAAAGAGCTTCCCCATGATGATCCCCACAGCCACAGATGTCCTTCTTCCTCAGGGAGTGTTACTGGCCTCACTTGGGTTTGCCTGTTGTCAGTGACCCAGTGGCAACTTCAGGTCAGGAGGGCTCCTTAGCAATCCTTGCCTTTCATTATCACACTCTCTGAAAGGCGGCATCTTCCAGACACGGCTCAGAAGGGCTGGAGGGGAGAAGAGCACAGAGACAGCACAATTTCAATTTATGCCTCCCCCCAGAAAAGATAACACCCCTCTGCCAACTACAAAGAAGGTACTGTCCATGTTTTTCTAACACTTTTCTGACACTCTGCTGGCTATTCCAACAGAACCTCGCCCTCACAGTCTCTGTAGGACACATCAGCCACAGGGGCCATCTCATTCCCCAGATCTTGATCCCAGCTTCAACCTAATCTCTGCTGTGAAAAGCCACAGAAGTGGAGTCCTTAAAACTCATCTACCTTCAAGGGAAAAAGTAAATATACAAGTTGGCTCCAAGAGCAGATGGTGTCTAAAGGAAATTATGATAATTAAGCTTCCCAGTTGTAGATTTCCAAGGGACTATTCCACTCCAGCACCAGACCTCTAGGCCAGCACCACAGTTAAAAGTTTCACCACACTTTATTAATTGCTAATTACTGCTTCATTACTTCCACTCATGCTCCTGAGACTGCTGCTGTCACTGTTTCCTTCAGGGGTCACTTCAAAACTGCAGAGAGTGATGTGATGAGTCAGGTCAGTTACTGAAACATAAATAAATCTTCTCAGCTGCTGCATGTGCTCCGCCCCAAACCAGCTCTGAGGCCTGTTACACTCACTAAGCACAGTTTGTCAGCAGGATGGTACAAGAGGACTCGGCATTTGTGTAGTTTAAAATTGGAAATCTGTAAATTTATACAATTTACATTTGTAAGTTCTGTTCTGGCTCTCTTTTGGTAAACCCCACTGTCCCAGCATCTAGCCTAAGGAGCAGTGGCTGTCCTGCCTCTCCCCTCTGTAATCTATGAGGAACTAGTAAGAGTGAATTTACATCTGAGTTTAATCCATTTCTTACTCAAACTCTTCCCTCCAAAAAGTCTGAGCAAATCCAGTCAGAGTCTGGTCTTGAGTTTTTGCACACAGAGCGGTGATACTGCTGGGAATTGAAAGCTGGACAATATCCAGAGCTTTGAACAGGTTTCCAAGTCTGAAAACAGTTTTCAAGCACAGAACTTTCACAAAGCTATTCACATAATTAAAAGCCAAACCACTTATATGGATATAAATTTATGGATTAATACTACCCTGTTTCATAATGGAAACAAAGTTAATTTGGGTTTTATTCAGTGCCAGTGCTACTAACTGTGCATCTAAGGCATAACTGAACTTTTCCATAAATCTAAATTTTGTTAACACCCTGAAATCAATTACTTTGTGATTTATAGTTAAGACCACAATGCTGACAATTATTAAACACCAGCCTCCTCTGGTGTTTCCACAAAAAGTGCAAGCTCACCCTAGGTGTGGACCAACCTCTCCAGGGTTCTCAAAGGGCAAAAGCAAGTTTTTGAACTAGCTTTCCTTTAATTCCCAATACATTGGCTGGATCCAGGTTCCTTCCAGTTTGTGCTAACACTCAATGCCAGTTCAAAGAGCTGCTATTAATTTTCAGGTGTGACAAGCTTCTGCTGCCAAATATCACCAGTCCCACCAGCCAGGAATCCTACAGCCACCCCCCCTAGGTGCACTAATCCCAAACACATCCTGTGCTACTGCTGTGCTCCATGCAGGGCTCTACCTACTGTCTGCACAGCTGGTGGCATGGTTTGCTCCAGCTGCATGGCTGGGTACCATCAGCATTGCTGCAGTAGTGAAGGCAGGGAGCTGCTCAGAGAGCTCACATAATTCTGACGACCCCACACTCCTCTGCTAAACACTCATCTGTCAGGGCACACCATTATTTGTGGGGATGTGCAGCTACTCAGCAGCCACCTTGGAATAAGGTTTAATTGTGACCCTAAGACAGATTTCATTACATTTCAACTCAATGGTGTTGAGTTGTGCTCTGTCATCAACCTGGGGCAGTCAACTGATTATAAAGCAAGTATTTAATCACCTTAACCCTCTAGAGACTTAAATTAAGGCACTTCACCACAGTCCCTTTACTCCTTAGTCTTAATTGAGGTTTCATTACCCACTGGCTACAGGGTCATTGTTTTGAGGCACAGGTACCTGACAGCTGAGGACCTGGGGCTACCTTGGCATGAGCTTTCATTTGTATCAGGCAGCATTTGCTCATTCATCTCTGATACCCAGATAATGATCTCTGGCTTCAGCAACAAATAAGTTTTGAATATTGATTCACTTCTAAACAAATCAATTCACCAGCAAGTGACAGGCACTTCTCCCTGCTATTCCCCAATTTAGATAAATCAATTCTTTAACAAGCAAGTAATCCCCATTTAGTAAAGCCCTCTGAAGATACACTTCAATAAACTTCAAGTTTCCTATAGAGGAAAAAATATTATTTTAATATACAATTTCATATTATTGTTTTAATAAAAGGAGCCATTTACTGTGGTGCTCTACTGCAAATTGTATTACAGGTAAAATTTCATCTCCCCAGTCTCCGTGGGGGACACAGAGGACCTGACACAAGACAGAAAAAGGACATTTGTTAAATAGCTGTTCAGCCAGGGAGAAAGCTAATTTGCTTTAGGCTCAGCGCTTTGTCTTTGCTTTCAACACCAACTATTTAAACTCAAGAACTGCCAGGCATGCCAGTATATTAAGATCTATCAAAATTCAAATAAGATGCATAATCGAAATAATAAATAATGTAGTGTATAATTTGACTTTAAGGACTGAAGAAGTTGCATATGTATCTTTTAAGGTCTGCAGCAGCAAAATGAAGACATCCATATTTTCCCTTTACTTTCCGATCTGCCATTTCATGTCCTTAGGCACTGTTTTTATATTATGTTGGGAATGCAAATATTTCATATAACTTTTTATAAGCTTGAATACAATTCTGAGCATTTACATTTCCCTGTAATTCAGTAAAACCATAAACCCATTAAACAGTATTTCCACCAAAATCAACCTGACAATCACCATAACAAGCACTCCCAACCCACTCTCTCCTGTTTCAAGGACGCTTGCAAAGTCCTCAGATCCCTGAAGAACATTTTGACATTAACAGCCAAGGCGTAAGCTTCACTAACACCAAGAGAGACAACACTGTCATGCAGTTCAGCATCCATTGAACTCCTCTTCTGCATAAAGATTTCCCCAAAAAACCACCAACTAGCTGTAAGGAGATGAAAGTATCAGAACAGGACTCATTTCCTGTGTCATCTCACACCTCTAGGGCACAGAATGATCTTCCCCAGCTCTTTTATTTGATGCTTACTTCCAAAGAGAAAGGCAACGGGAAAAACACATTAGCATTAATAACTGCAATCAAAATGAGTAAGCAAATCTCCAAACAAACTGGATAGCCAACCTAAAGACAATCACCTGGAACCCCTGGCAGGCAGCAGAGCCAGCCCTGAGGAGTAAGGCACACAGCTTGCTCTTAATCACACCACTCAGTGAAGGCAAACAATTAGGATGAGAACATTTGGATAAGAATAAATAATATAGCGTATAACAACCTCGTCCTACCAGAGCAGTTGTCATAGCCGGGAGAAACTGAAGATCCTGAAGACAAAATCCTTGCTGTTAAGAGTTACAGCACCCACAAAGGGGGACATGGACCATGAGGCTCAGGGAAGGCCAAGGAAACTGTGTGCAGGCCTCCTCCACTGCTTTGACCACATCTGCAAGTGGAGTCTCTCTCTAAGCTGGTAAACTCCAGTTAAAGTAAACTCTAGGTAAAGTTAGAGAGAAATGAAGACAACTGTACCCTTCACTCATGAAGAATGGATCCAAATGGCAAGATGAGAAAAGCCTGGCTAAAAAAAAAAAAAAAACAAAATTAAACCTTCCCAGGCTCCCCTACTGCATTTCACTGATTTCTTCCACGTTTGGTAAAGAAACATGCAAACAGCAACACCAAAAACCTAAAATAAAAGGCTTTATTTTCTCCAAACAGCATTTCTTTTCCTTTTTTTTTAAAAAAGGTCTTTTAGCACTTTGAACATTTGTTGATTAAACAAAAATATATAGCAGCCATGTAAATCAACATCTTTTCTTCTGCTTCAAAAAAATATATGCATCCTTCACACCAAAAGCACACATTGATTACTTACAACACAAAAGCTTCATGGCTGTACAATCCTGAGGGTTCCCACACAAGCATGAACACACTTGTATGCACAAGAAAGGCAGCACACAACTAGTGAACTGTTTGTTCAGGTGGCAACACCTCAAAGCCATTGTTCTAAGGATTTTTAGCACAGAAAGGCTGGCAAATCCCAGCAACTGCATGTTATACAAGCCTCTGGTGGCTGGTGGAAGTTTGCTGCATTTAAATGTCTCCTAAAGGTTCTGCTTGTCACAAGCCTAAGTGTCTAGAGCCACTGGCTAATTCTTTTAGCAAATTTCATTTTTGAGAATTGAGCTCAGTTTTGGACCCATAAGAAGTCACAGGAGAGGGCTTGATGGCAATCCAAATTATTGCCTGAAGAGAAAGCAATGAACAGCCAGAGGCTGAGCACTTCTCTGGCATAAACAGCTCCATTTGATCCTTCTGTCAAGTGACTGAAGTGCACAAGGAACTGGAACTCAAGATATCAGCATGGCATTCACAAAACAGCTGCAAGAATGAGATGGAGAAACCATTACAGGTTTTGGCAAGGAAATTTTCATCTCAGTCCTCACTCACTGAAGTGCTAAAGAAGAGGCTGATATTCAAAGGCTACGAGGTGAAAATTCAGAGGCTCTTGTTTAAGAATGGTAACTGGGGACACATACCCAAAACCACCACCATTTCACATCATCCAAAATGGTAATGCAAGTTACGCAGGATTTCCTCCACATCAACATTAAGAATTAAACCAACTGTAAATTAAGGGATGTCAAAAGACAGTTTTTAAGGATGGTAGCAGGAGGCTCTGAGGTTTATGCTCACTTGTCAGGAAAACCTTGCTCTTCCTTCCACTGAATCAAGGATTCCACGTTATTCTGCCTCCTAGAACACCCAACTCAGTGGCCAGAAATCAAGGTCTGGTTTTCTTTTCTCTGATTTCCTACATAGAAATACAGTGCAAGTAGGATGGATAGGTCAAAACATCCTCCCAGCACTGTCAATGTCACACCAGTTTTGCATTAATGTTACCTTCACGTTAATAATGTTTTTAACATGTTCTATCTGCCCGTGAAACAAGGCCTAGCAGCAGCAACTCACGTAGTTCTAGAATTATTTTAAAGTGGAATGTCACTAATCATTTGCTGCTGCTGAGCCTGCACAATCAGGTGGAGCTGTCTCTTCGCAATGGCTGTGTTTAAATCCCATAGGAACTCCAACAGCTTGCCCTGGAGGAGAATCTCCATGGGCACGAACTGCAGCACCTGCTGGGGAGAGTCTGTGTCCAGCAAAGAGCTCATCAGTACATTCAGGTGCTGCAGATACTCCACAACCGGCGTGGGGACGCCCCGGAAACCAACGCAGAGCAAAGCGGCGCCGGCACTGAGGGGCTCCCGCGAGGTGGGACAGGCGAACGTGACGCTCCTGAAACAGCGGTGCAGGATGAAGACCAGGCCAGCTGTGAAGCGTGTCAGGCAGGAGAGAACAGGCAAAACCAGCGCATCTCCTGCTGCCAGCTGGACCAGCGAACGCAGAACACACTCCAGAAGCTGCTGCTGGTACTTTGGTTCTCCATCATAGAGCAAAGAGAAGCTGAAAGTCAGCAGCATGGTGGAGTCCATGGGCTTTACTTCCATACTGGGCTGGCTTTCCGCATCACAGAGGGAGGGAAAGCCCACCACAAGGCACTTGAATTGATCACTACAACCATCATTTGGGACTTCCTGATGGCACCGGGAAAGATCAGACACTTTTGCCAGTATGAGTTCCCCAGGAAGAACTTCACAAGAGCGACAAGGCTGCAGCATTGATCTGCTTTTTAGCCTCCCCCCACCCAACTCCTTCACAGCTTCATTAAGATTTTCTAAGACCTGAACATCACAAAATGGAGAACACTTTACCCGTGGCAATCTTTTTCCTTCCAAAATGTACCAAAAGCTACATTCAAGGTTAGAAAGTGATCCTTCCAGGATGCACATGTTCCCAGCATTATTTAAACTATGTTCCTCAGCCCAGTGATAAAAATAACCCTTTGCCACTTTATCATTCCATGTCAGGGTTTCCATCATCTTCCTTTCGTTGTATGTACTAAAATATTTGTTTCTTTGCCCAAACCATTTTGCATTCATACTGCAACCAGCCTGGGATTTCTTGACAAGCCAGTTATTTCTGCCAATGGGTTTCATGTGGAACTTTTGCATGAAGAACTCCACGGCACAGTCTCTTAAATTGTTCAGTTTCATCTGTTCTGCTTCTTCCATGCGCTCAAAAAGACGGATATTCTCCGAAATAGTCTCTACCTGGCACGTGTGGAAGAACATGCAACACTCTTCATGTGCTCTAAGGAATGATTCTGGTAGCATATGCTGGGAGAAAAGGGCTTTGTCAACGATTTCTGTTCCAAAGTTCTGCGTCATTTTAGGAAGAAGCAGATGAAGGGTTTCTCTGCCCATATAGCGAAGACAAACCACATAGGCCTCGGAGTTTCCAGCTTTGCTGGTGGCTGGTTTAAAGACATGGACCTCCTCAAAAGAGCAGTTTAGCAGAAAGAGCAGGTTGATAGAACAGTGTTCAAACAGAGTGAACATCTTCAAAACAAAGGACCCTCCAGTGCCCAAGATCATTAAAGCAGTGACTGTTTCACAGTAATGAAGGGGTGAAACGAGAGCTTCCTGCTCACCTGGATTTCCCTGGCAATCAAAGCTGCCATCAGCAGTTACCAAGTGGACTGTGGTCATACTGCTCACAAAGCTCTGAAGTCCTGTTAGATGTCTTAATGTCATCACATCCCCAGTGTTATCTGGGCCAAAGTACCACCAAGGTAACGTATTTGCTATCAGACGGTCATCCATGATCATCATAAGGATGTCATTAGCTTCATGATAAGGGTTCAGAGAATTAGCTACCCAATTCCAGCGGCAAGGGACACGGTGGGACTTCAAGAAATGGTTAAGGCTGGCTATAAAAGCTCCAGGTGCTTCACAGAGGTGGACAGAATTCAGTTCTCCATCTTGAAGAGCTTCTATTGGGAGAAGAGAAAAACTGCATAGGATCTCATGAAATTTACACCACGCCTGGGTACAGAGCTCAGCATTCACAGATTTCTTCACATGAGAGATTATCTTCCCTGCTTTATTGGTAAATGAGGTGTGCCGATGCCAATCCTCAAGGTTCTTATCACTCAGTTGGTTCTTCACTTCATTCATTGAGTCCTTCAGAGCCAGGAGTGAGTGAAATTCCACATGATCACATGTAAAAGCATTGCTGGGATCTGGCAGCTTCCATTCATCATTCACTGGCTTAGTGTAAGTAAACTTCTTCGTAAAGAGCTTCTCAATTTCAGAAAGAACTTCAGGACTGAACTTTTCAAGGCTGGTCTTCTGGTTAACATAAGGTTGCTTACATTTATCCATTCTTGGGTGGATTCACAACCTGGACAACAGCAGGGGAGAAGAAACCATGTCATTCCAATCATACCAATACAGAAATAGGAAAAGCTTTTTATAAAAAATAAAGATGTGTCCTGGTTAACAGCTGGATTCTGGAACAGAGGTAAATGCTTTATGAAATAATGCACCAATGAGGAAAGTAAATGAGGGTTATCCTAAATAAAGTTATTATTCAATAAGGCAATCAGGAGGTTCACCAATTTAATCACCCTTCTTGCTATTTACACAGTAAGTGAAGAGTTCGCTGGTGCTTGGCCCTTCGCTAACTGACTATTCTGCTCACTGTATGGGTCTAAACACTTAAATAGAAGTATCTCTCTCAGTCACAAAAGAGAACATACCACAAGCTCTCCAAATTCAGCAAGTGGCCCTGAAATATTATGTTCTGATTATGGCAGTGTTTATCTGAGAGCTCAAAGTATGGAGGGCGGGGAGCCACAAGCAAAAGCAACTTTGAGAGGAAGCACAGCTGCTGCTCCTCCAATTTCCCAAGTGGGAACAACCGTCCCACCTCTTCCATCAGACCTGGCGTAATGCTGGGGGAGCCCCTCATGGGCACCCTCGAGAGCTGCCCCTCAGCTGAAGGGCCCTGGAGGGATGCTGGACACCAGAAAGTGAGCAAAACCCCTTTTCTCTGCTCAGCATTACCACTCTCTGCCAGATGACTGCAAACTCTTATGCCTTCCTTTAATGACTGAAAACAACTGTGATAAACCTGAAGTGAGAGGACTTGGTTGCAGCTGTGGACAATGGGAATACATGCTTGATGTTAAAGAAGAAAGTAGGGCTCAGTGTTGTGCTGCAAGTGGGTAAAGGCCAACAAATGCGAGCACGCTCCACACAAAGCTGATGAGGCTGCTGCAATCTGCTCCACCGCTCAGCACAAAGCACACATCACACAAGTGACAGGCACTAACCAGAAATCAGCCAGCCAGCAATTTATTCCGAACTAAAGTGTTCATTTAAGCAAAATAATTTAATCAAAATTAACACCCGAGATAGGAAATCTCTCAGCCTATCACTTTAAGCATCCCTCAAGCCCCCCCATTCCCTCAAAAGCAAAATACAATGACCTTAAGGGTTACATAACAATTGAGTTTGAGAAAATATTGGATTAAAACTGAAAGAGCTGAGAAACTTCGGAAACAATGGCCACCCTCAGCATTTTACTCTTCCCCTTGAACCCATGCAGCTTCTCAGGCCACAGCCCACATTCGTCTCTCCTCATGACCATCAGCCCTCTGAGGAGAAGAGAGGCACATGGTCACACACAGACCTGAGGTTTCATCCTGCCTCTCCAAGTCAAGGCCTTGAAATGGGCAGATTTAATTTTGCTGTCCTCTATGCAGAGGTACTCTGGCTTTAACCTAATCCTTTCTTCTACAATGTTCAGAGGACAGAGGAAAACTGGGAAAAACACAGACCATGGTGCCTTGGACTAGTTTATTTCATTTTAAACACCAACTATGAGTACAGGCTTTTAATTACAGCTCACCCCAGTTACTCATAGGAGAGGTTTGGGTTGCAACGCACCTTAAAGACCATCTCGTTCCAACCCCCCTGCCATGGGTAGGGATACCTTCCACTAGGCCAGGCTGCTCAGAGCTCCATCCAACCTGGCCTTGGACACTTCCAGGGATGGGGAAGCTACAGCTTCTCTGGGCAATCAGGGCCTTACCACCTTCACAGGGAACAATTTCTTCCTAACATCCAATATAAATCTCTTCTCTTAGTTAAACTGCATCCCCCTTGCCCCACCACTATCTGCCCATTTAAAAAGTTACTTTCCCTCTTTCCCNCCGGTGCGCCCTCTCCGGGAGGCACCGCCCTGGCCCGGGCAGGCAGGGTTCCTGCCGCTGCGGCTTCTGCCGTTCCCCGGGGAAGGCTCGCAGCTGCGATGGGTGAAGAGCAGCTGAGTCCCGCGAAGGCTGCAGGCCGGGCAGGCGGCAGCGCGGCTAATCGGCTCCATTTCCTAAACAGGAGCGTCAGAGCGGCTGTTCTCACGAGGAAAAGGGAGCGGAGGGGCCGCCTCGGAGCGGCGGGGGCGCGGCGCCAGAACGCATCTGCACGAGCTGCGCG
>WBMY01009729.1:333316-357286 GCA_013397315.1 Donacobius atricapilla | reverse complement strand
ATCCAATATAAATCTCTTCTCTTAGTTAAACTGCATCCCCCTTGCCCCACCACTATCTGCCCATTTAAAAAGTTACTTTCCCTCTTTCCCCTAAGTACTGGAAGGGGCTCTAAGGTCTCCCCAGAGCGTTCTCCAAGGCTGCACAACCCCAGCTCTCTTAGCCTGTCCCAGAGGTGGGCCAGCCACAATACCAACAAGCTCAACCCCAAATCCAAGCTCACTCAGTGCACGGCCAGAACAGACAAACGCCTGCTGTTTCATCGTCATTTCCAGTCCTCTTCCGGCCAGCACCGGGCTCGCGTCACCGCGCAGCTCCTCACCCATGCCCGCGCTGTTTCCCGCCCGCCGCCTCAGCGCAGCGCANTAATCGGCTCCATTTCCTAAACAGGAGCGTCAGAGCGGCTGTTCTCACGAGGAAAAAGGAGCGGAGGGGCCGCCTCTGAGCGGCGGGGCAGCGCAGCAGGACGGCATCGCAGGAAGTTATCCCCGCAGCACTTACCAGGCGCGAAGGCTGACAGGTTGCTCAGGAAGGGAAGAGCTTTGTTGGGATGTGTGGCCGCCCGCTGGAGGGGCAGGGCTGGGCCTCAGCGCCCCGTGTGTTTTTCCCCGGTGCCCTGGGCCCAGCGCCATCGTTTCGCAGCCCTGCAGAGGCCGCGGCTCAGCACACGCTGTCTCCGGAGTCGGCAGTGCTGCTCCTTCAGAGCTTGTTTTGCCCTCTGTAACCCACAAGGCAGTTACTTCAGAAGACTCTTCACATAATAACCTACCTTACTGCCCTTTCTAAATCCCCAGGAGACTTGTTACACCCAGCTTGGGTTAGCAGGAGGCAAAAGCCTTGAAATATTAACAGGGTCATAATGAGCATCACCAAGCATCTATTGCAGCATCCCTGGAAACACACTTTAGACGGCAAAACAGCATCTAATCTGCACACAGAAGCAGAAAGGTCAAAGCATATTCATTATTACAGTAGACAGCAGGTGCAAACTGCATTTTGAGACTTTAAATATTGTGGGGATTTTCCTATATGCAGGTTCAGGAATGTGGCACTCCCCAGCCCTTCTGGGAACAAATATCAAACAATGGAGCATGAGTAAGCAGAAATCCTTTTGCTTTAATACCAGGCTTCCTGCTATTGATTTTTGCACTTTTACATATTCTTCATGAAGCTCAATCCAGTCCTAAGCCAGAAGTAATTTTGGTACAGAAATGAAGTGCTATCAGCACTAGGCACTCCAGAAGTGATAACTGGGGAAAATTTTGCGTGAAGCCCAATAACTGAAAAAAAAGCCTTTACATGTCCATCTTAAGGATATAAGAATTTGTACATAAGGGATCTTTTCTCCCGCTCTAGGTACATGTGAGAATTTGTATGTTAAAGTCATAACTGAGCACAGGGATCTATAACCAGATAGCTTTCCTCCCCTCTTTTAAACTGCTTGCTTGCTTTCTAAAAGGAAACAGTATTACTACAAAATAGAAAGAATCTTAAGTATAGAAAAATCCCATTGCTACCTATAAACAGGAATACAGGACTAAAACTCTTTAAATCCCTTGAGGGGGGAAAAAGAGGGAATGTATTTTTCCAGCCAAGACTGTCACACTGACCCCTAATAGTGGTGTAACAAAATGGTACTTACTGGCTGCCTCATCAGAAAGAAGTTTTACCTAATGAGAAAGAGCTGAGGTGCAGATGGAAGATTTCTCTGTCTCAGGGCATCTTCACCCTTTGACTGGCCTGTTTGAAAATGACCAACTCAACCAACATCTTTGGCTATGTAAAAGTAGAGGGAGAGCTGGGGCAAATGATTGAAAGCAGATGGGCAGCTGGTGAGCTGGGAGTGTGGAGCTGAGTGTGTGGTAGGTTCTTCAGTGCCTGGTCTGGCTCTCTCTTGATTGTACAGGGCACACAGTAATGGCATTGCTAAAAATCTTACCTTTAGCTCATGAGAATTTAAAGTTAGTGGGAAGGTCAAAGATATGTTACGGTCTGAAATGTCTGTGTTTGTAGTAAAAGCCTGAACAGAGCTTTCCTTCAGTTTTGGGTTTCTCTCTGATATCTCCAATGGTGCTTGATTGGTTGCCTTCCTTTTGTTGTTTCTGTGTATTCACACACCAGCTACAAGGTTTACGCTGATTAACTTCTGTGGGCCATAGGTAATGAAAGCATTTAAGAGTTTAAGGGTTGATTCTTCTTAATTTCTTCTTAAACACATCACTTTTCACATGTTCTTGAATGCTTGGATAATACTACCAAGAGAACAGCTACAATTCAGCTCGTAGGGGAAAGTGGTATGTAAGCAAGACTTGACCTTTGCATTTCTACCCTGCCAGGCTTTTACTGTAGCTTGCAGCTTCTCAGTGTCACACTCCCCTGGACTCCTGGAGATAACACTCTTCCAAATCACAGGAGAGAACAATTCATCACTGAGCACATGACAGCGCAAGAGTCATAGCTAAAATAAATATGATTGAACAGTATGCTTAAGAAAAATGGGATGCTTTTTCTGAAATTAAAATTTTAACTCAGCTTGTGAGCTTCAGGATCCTCCTATGTTTTCTGAAATCTCTTCAAGTTAAAGCAGAAATTTGAGCAGATGTTTCTACTTTATGCAAAATAATCTTTTTTGTTTGTTTGTTGGTTTGGGTTTTTTTGGTTCATGTAAAATACTTAAAATGAGAACATAGCACTTTCTTCCTGCATTAGCCCTGCTTCTGTGGAGCTAAAATTTTATCAGCTGATCTACAGCTGATATTTTCCCAATCAGACCATAACCTGTGTGCACAGCTGTGGCACCAACAGCCCCAGATGGAAGCATCTGTCTTTAAGGGAATATTGGGCAGTTAAACATAGTAAGTTAAACATCTCATTAAGAATAAAGTAGTCTTGTTTATGCCCCTGATTTTTTTTTTTTTCTTTTGTAGATGCATGGTATAACTCTACTGTGTGCTGGAGCTGGGGTGTATTGCTGCAGTGTTTGGGAACTCTATCAGTCATACTGGATGTGTGCAGGGAGTTGTCTGGGGAGACTATGCTGAGCCATGGAAGAAACTTCCATGGATTCCATGGGACACCTAGTACTTCTCACCGCGCTTCTAAAGATCAGTCCCAAACCCACATAATTTTGTACCAGATCTCACTATGGTTTTATCTATCACTGTGCCAGATGGAAGGTATTTGTAAATTGGGGTGATAGCAATGGTATGGCTGAGCAGTTGAGAGAAGGCTCTTAGTCAGGCATGAGAAGAATCATCCACAGTGATTATGTGAATGATTATGATTAGATTTATTGCCAATAGAGTATCTGAACTTTGCCAGTGCGGTATCTAAATCACATCTATCTATTGCAATGTGGTGCATGATACTGGGACAGCTGATTGCCCTTAATGAAGAGGGTTTCCATGACAGTGGGGACTCATCTGTAAGGGTCATTCTTGTTCTGCTTCTGGCTTGCAGTCCAAAGTTGGGCAGACTTTTGTTTCACTTTCATCACCAGAGGAATTGCAGCCACTGTCTGCTACAAGGAAAGTGAGTTGGGAAACTCCAGTAAACAGTGTCTGACGTAGCCAGTTAGTAAAATTATGTACAATTGTCTAACCTTTGCTTCTTTAAACAAAAATCACTGAAATGAACAGGAAAACCTATTGACTGTTCAATAATGTGTTATTATTGCACCACAAACAAGATAATGAGGAAGCGTTGATCCTGTTGGAAAAGCACAAATACATCCTGACAGACCACAACTACAAGTGATAGTATGTTCACCTACTGACCCCCAGACATCAGTGTTTTCCAAAGGGGCTTTGGGGAAATGGGAAGATGGTCCTGAGACCTAGTGAAAGGTCTGACAGTTCACTGTGTGAAAGTATTATCAATTATTGAAGAGGAAACCAGGCCACAGCGCAGGATAAACTGTGGTACTGTGTTGTTTTGATATGCATAAGTGGCCTTCCTAAGGAGAAGTCATATTCTTCACATGGAGAAGCATATTGGAGCCCCAGGCCAGCAGCTGGCTGTGGTGCCAGGATATGAACTGCATTTATCTGTGTTGAATAGCGAAATACATCTTTTGTCAAGGATTCTTAGTGATACATGGAGCTGTGTAGTATTATTTAATTACCTAAGAATTTTTTTCTTCTGTGAAAGGCCTGAAAGCATTTTTTCCTTATTCCTTACAATTTTTAGTTCAAGTTATTTGTGTTTATTGTAGGCCAGAGGGGGGTACCTGGCCTTTTTTTAGTCTCTAGCCCACCAGGATCTGTGATTTCTTTTCCACTTATCCTCACTGAAGGATTGTTTCAGCCCTCCACCACACTTTCCCCCGAACTCTCTGACATTTTGCCTGCCTCAAAGCACTTCCATGTTGAAAAGCCATCCATTGATCCCAAACCTGACATTCTGCTGATCCCTGGTTGTGCTGTTTGTATACCTTCAGAAGGTACAACTCCTTTCCCTAAAATCCCCAAACAATCCTTTTTATACTCTTTCTCTCTAAGTTCCTTGCCACAGGTGCTTTGCTTCCACAAACTCCCATAGCCACAACCCCAGTCTTACCCTTTGCTGTTTGATTCATCTCCTAGAGCTGGAAGATGGAAGTGTTGGCTGGTATTAGGACATCTCGGCCCTTTTACTGATTTCTGTGGTATCATTTATTCACAGGTTTCGTCAAGTTGCTTCCTGTTTCTGCCTGATTCTTATAAAGAAGGTGAGGCTTTACAGAGCAGGCATACAATTTGTGAGTGCTGTGGCGGCTTCCCTGCCAGTAGACATCATAAACCCTTTACATTATCCTAAAAGCCTTTTCCCACTGCCCTCACAGGAGGACTATTCAGAACTGCACATTTGGGGCAGCTTGAAGCTTTTTTCTGACGTCTGGCCTAACTGAACACGCATCTCCTCAGTCTCCTACTGCCTGTCTTAAGTTTCTGTATCTCTCCTGCCTCCATAGCAACATTTTTAGGCTGTCATGGAAGCATTGCTTTGCTCTCATTTTGCTCAGCTAACCATGACAGGCTCTTTGAATGTCTGGTTTTCTGTTCCCCAGGCCAGCCCTTTACTGCATTTACTGTGGTCAGAGGTCTCTTTCCTGCCCAAATACGATGAGCAGCACGCACACCACTCCAGGCAGATATTGCTAGAGATTGTTATTAAAATGATCTGTTGGGGAATAACTTTTCTGATATATAATTTGATTTTATTTACCTTTCTTGTGGTTAATAACACTCCAGTGGCTGTCTGGCTAGCCAGTGTACGGACAATAATGACTTTCCCGAACAGAGCCTTTCCAAATTGCTGCAAAATTCCTGAATAATTCTTGGCAGTAATTTTTTTAATCAAACCTGGAATGTGTGCTTTCAGTAATCAGTAGAAAAGCAAAATCTTTCCAAGCTTTAGCCATTTCACCTTTCTCCAAAACACTGAGGCACAATCCTGGCTTTTTTAAGTATGAGAGAACTGGGAGAAATGCCCCCGAGCTAAGTGAGCACTACACCTGTAAAGGTATGGTAATGCCTGTCGTGCTTTGGGGGGATATATTCTTCTGGGCTCGGTGTCCCCACTGCGTAGACACTGTGAATATTTCTGCAGATCAGTTCCCCTTCCCAAAAGAGTGATGTGCAGTACGTGTGAGAAGACTGCAAGATAATTTGATGCTGTGATAATGTCAGCACACAGGGAAGTGGAGACTTCCCCTAAAGCATTAATTAAATGTTTTGATGAAATGCTTGCAAAATACTTCACGATGCTTCTTTAGATGGAAATTGCTGTAGGAATGTACAGCATTGTTAGAAAATGAATTCAGGTGATTGTATCTGCATCCTGTAGCAGTTGAAGTTCTCACTAAGAAGCAGGGCTTGAATGACAGCCAAGGCAGTAAAATCGGGACTATAGATACAAATTGCTGCAGACACATACAGACAAAGACAACTGAGATTCCTTCGGGACAGAAGACTCAATACTTTTTTTTCAGCATTATGCAATCTATTCAATACCTTATTTTTCTAGATAAATCTGATTTGGAGTATTCCCTGCAGTCTAATTGGCATGAATGCCCTCAGTGCTCAAATTAATTTTGTCCTAGTAGGGTGAACGTTTATTTTGTACTTGTCCAACCAATGCGGCATTACAGGTTAAAACTCAAGTAATTTCTGTTGCTGTTGAATAACAGACACTGCAGAAAGATAGATAAAATGGCCCCTTTTGGATAATCCTGTTTTCCATGTAAATCTAAACTAGGAAGGAGACTGTCTTAGATGAGAACAAATTGGGAAGAGCTCTCAGGCTGTCTGATCTCTCTTGTCTGCTTTGCAAAAAAGAATCAGATTAATGAATGTAATCAGATTAAGGCTGAGGAAGGGAACATATCTGGGGGGCATCAGAACTCTGCTGATACCAACAAACTGTATGGAAAATCAACATTAAGGGCCTAACATTGCTCTGTAATTTAATTTAATGGCAGCAAGTAATGGGTTTCAAAGAAGTCCTGGGTAGTGGCAAGAGGAGCCTGGACTTCCAGAGGGCAGAAAGACTTGAGTGAGCTGGGAAGTGGCTCTAAGACCCTGGGTTTGGGTGAATTGCTTGGGGTAATGGTGACTTGCAGAATCCTTTGGCACACTGGCTTACAGCCAAGCAGTGTGGACCTTCTTTGGGCGCAGGTTTTGGTGCAATCAAATCTACCTAAAACCCTCTCTGCTCTCAGTCTGTTGTGCTTTGTACAGAAAAACAATGCTGAAAAAAGGAGGATATACCTACAACAGGCATCGGCAGAAATGACCAAGATTCAGAAGTACAAGAATGAGAATGACAAAAAGGAGACAGCTGAAAAATGAGGGGAAATGTGGTGAAAACAGAGGTAGAAAAAGGGCATAGAAGGGAAAACTATTTCTAGATCCTTAATGTTGATTATCTCACTGCCTCCAGCAAACCAAGAGTTAAATGCCCCATGCCAGTGCAGCAATGAAGTGGCAGCACCCCACCTGCTTGTCTCTGAAGAAGAGGCATTTTAAGCTTTCTAAGAGAAAGTAAGAAGGAAATGGAAGTGTGAACTTAAGGGAGAAAGGGAGAAGGTCAAGAACTTGAGTGGAGAGGCCCTCATTGTGGTTCCTCTTCAGGTCCATTTTCTATTTCTTCAGTGCCAACTGTATTTTTCAACAAATAAAGCAGAATTATATTTTTAAAATTCTGCTGGTTGTTGCAGACTCCCAGCCTGTGCTGGCTTCGCTGGATTTCAGCTTTCCAGCATGAAGTATATCTCTCCCTGTTTTTTTCTTGCTGCATTTATTACCTTATTTGACTTCAAAGCTCTCGGTGACAGTTTTCTGGGGCAACAATGGTCTGTTTGATGCAAGGTCTTCAAGATCATAAAGGAAAGTAGAATGTAAAAAATAAGAAATCCAAGACCTGAAATGGGTACTGCCCAGTTTTCTAAATTTTTTGTTAATGTCTGGCTGATTTGTCTAAGAATTGACAAGTTCTAATTGAGGTTTTTTCCCTGCTTGGGATATTTATAAATTTTACCCTCATGTGTCCGTTTTGGATCTATTAAGCTGTAAATGCATATTGTAGATGTGGCCTTTCAGCTGGGGCGTGTAAGGTCTCTACTCATCACTGCTTTTCTTGAATTTTTTTGGCATTCAATTGTCTTGGAAACATCTCTGGCTCTGTAAAATGTGGTTCACATCACTTGTTGGGATCAAACACTGATGCACAAACAGATCCATATGACAAGGTTGTTTTTATATTTGTTTTCATACACAGCAAAGCTAAATTAAAGGGACAGATGGTGGGGTGTCTGTCTTCTTTCCTGTGTCTCCCATAATCTGCTGAGCAGAGGTTTTGCATATCTCAAAAAAATATTTCCTTTTGGGAAGGGTGAGGCAATTAAATAAGAACAAAAAACCCCTAGAGGAGCTAATGGGTCATCACCCCTGGTTGCCATGAAAGAATGGGAAGGTGAGATATGGAAAGGTCTGGTGTCAGTGGCAGGTGTTACAGGTCATCTTGCAGAGTCTGCACAGTCCCAGGGGTTTGAATTGCAGAGGAGCAGGTGACTCCAGCTGGTTCCCAGGTGACACAAGAGGTGCAAATCCAGGCAGATCCCTTGTCAGCCACTGAAAAGTTGTGTGCGTGTGAAATTTCTAGGCTTAATCTGCATTACAGTGTGTGTGTGTGTGCATGCGTGTAAGCTTTCTGCAGAGCTCTAGAGCATGTGTGTCATGTGGGGTGAGGCCAGAAAAGCAGATGTCCTGACCATGCCACTCCTACTCGGGGATTAGAGATGCTCAGGGGACAGCAGAGAGAAGCTGGGACACACCTCCCTGACTCAGTGCCGGAGACAGCAGCAGCTTCTGCAGGTTCAATAGGCCTCTGCCTTTTGGTCACATAAAACCCTGCAGCTCCATTTCCAGCAACCATCCCCTTCTTTTGGTTAACCAGAGAGGAGGAGGATGGCCTATGCTGAGGAAGACAGGTAAGGTGCTGTGAAATAGGGGATGCACAGACGTCCAAGCTGGATGGGGCTAAGAAAATTACATCGCTTTTCCTCACCTTGTTTTCTTTCTACTGGGCACTCAATAAATGTCAGACAAGAGCTGCTCAGAAGTAAACATCTTATTATTGGAGAGGAATCTGGCCATCTGCCTGTGCAGGTGCTGGTATTATGAAATATGGCAGCAAGTAGGTGACCTTGGGAGAGGTTATGGGCCAGAAGAGGCAAATACCTCCTGTGGAGAGGCACAGACTGTGAATAAGTATAGCTGTGTGCCCCCAAACATAATGCTTTAGCTGTTTATTGGGATATATACCTCTGGTTTTTTACATGGATTTGCTTTCAACTAATTTAGAAGCACAATAAGGGTGGAGTTTTTTTCATGCCATAAAGATCTGTCACCGGCAACACTCCTGTGTTTTGCAACAGATGCATTTCTCCAGTGGATGACAGCAATCACAATAAAGGGGATTGTGTTTTCAGCTGATCCTGTGATTTAATCCAAAGCGATGCTACCGAGCACTATTATTAGGTGTGCGTTGTTAGAGCAGCTAGAGGGGCCTTTGTGCTACATGTATTAATTCAAGCTGTCAAAAGCTTGCACAGGCCTTGTGTTCATGCAGTTCTAGGCCAAACACTCTGTTTGGTGACCCACAGGTCAAACTGCCCCTTTGCTCCTGCTGAGCAGGTATCTCCCTTGCATTCAGAAATTATCAGTGCTTGCCAGTCCCTTTGATGTCATCCGGAAGGTTTCCGAAAGCTAAATACTGCAAGCAGATTAATTTTGGCGTTGCTGTGCTCTCAGCACTGAGGACAGCTCTGATGTACCCAAAGCCTTTGGGATGGACAGGACTCTGCCAGGCCCCTGTGCACTTGCTGAAGCTGCTTTCAGGCAAGGAAACATATGCAGCACTGGAGATTTGCTTCTTTGGTTAAGAAGTATTTTAATATCTTCTGTTTAAAAGGAAAAAAAATCGCTGTAACTTGGCATAGCTCAGTCAGCCCTGATGTCTTCAGCAGACATTGAATGGGTTCCATCCCACATTTCTAAAATTTCTGAGGGTATAGGAATAATATCTATTCTTTAATGTTATTTTGCAATGGTTTATGCACTTAAAAAAAATACTGAAACAAGGAGTATTATGGTCACAAGGAAGAGCAGATCCTCATGCCTGCCACAGGTATGTCAAAATCTTGAGTATTACATATAAAATCTCTTGGTTCCCTTGAACTTCTAAACAAGGATTACAGTTATTCAACAGAGAAATTGGGGGGAATTGTTCATTAATGTATGTAAAGCACTTTTAAAGCTTTTGTCTGGGAGCAAGTGATAACATAGTCAAGTGTAGTCTTTATTAATGTCACTTTCACAGCTCCTGCTTATTTCAGCTCATTATACACTTAGAAAATTCAGTATGTGATGGTAAATAAACTATCTCATTTCCAAACTTTTCCTTTGAAAAGTACTTCAGCTAAGTATGACTCTTCCTCTTAATCTATGTGTATGGAAGTTATTTCTTCCCATTCAATTGCAAGTTTATGACATTTTTGGGTATTTTTGATGTCACAGTTTGTAACTAGGACTGTAAGTTTGATGTATCATATGCTGGATAAGACTCACAGTAGTAACTAGACAGCTAAGAGATTAAATGCTTACAGAAAACACCTATGCAGTAACTACTGACCCTGTCAGTATAAAGAAAGAAAAAGCCTAGAACTGAGGATCTTTGTTTCAATATCTGGTACCTTAATTGGAGGAACCAGTTGTACATGGACAATCAAGTGCTTTTAGTGGCCTGAGACCTCCTGGAGTGAGGAGCACCACTTTGAAAGCTTTTCTATCTGTACTGAAAGACTGTTGAGAGCAGCATCACAGCATTATAAGGTTTACACCTCTTGAACCAAGAGACTTGGCAAAAAAGAACCAAAAGAAACATTCCTGGACAGACAGTGACTGCTTATCACCACCTCCAATCAATTTTACATCACCTGCCTCACAGTATCTGATTTTCTCACCTCTCAATAGATCAACTTTTCATAGAGAGAACTGCTGCCCCTGCCTGTCTTGGTTCACTCCAGGACCCAGTGCTCTATCATGTACAATCATTGATTCTACTCATCAATGGTAATGATTGAGTTGCTTTCAAGAACTGCTATTAGTACCCCTGCTTTTGAGGATAGTTTCCAGTCAACCTTGCTATTGACTTTCAGAAAGTATCTGCACTGTCCTATTGGAAACAGGATTATAGGATTATTTTGCTATTGATCGTGCTTCAGAACTGTGATTAAGGCATCTGAATACTGGGCTAAGAGGTTAAAAGTTGAACTCTTCTCCCTTCTCATGAGACAGATATACAACAGGCCCTGTAATGCCAACTTCTGTCCCACCTTCAGGCAGTGGGGCTCCTTGCTGGATAAGACTTTTAACCAAGGTATTTGCTGAGGCCCTCTCTTGACTTAGTCTAAGATCTGGAGCCCAGATTCCTGGTTTTCACTTGTTTGATGGAGACTGATGTCATTGGGCCTTTTGGCTATGTCTGGACTGCAGGTGTGATCCCATGCCCACTCTGTGGGAGAGAAGAGGCTGAGTAAGATCTCCATGTTTATCCTTCTGTGCTGAAGGCACGAGGTATCGAGAAGGTAGGTGGGTGTCTGACATGTGGTCCCAGCCTAGCTGGAAGTCGTGGGAGCTGATGGCACTCAACACTTACAGAGATTGACTTTTCCATCTCTGTAGATGATGCTTGACTCGTGTCTCAGAAGTTTACCTGAATCTTTACCTACTGCAGATGACAGTGTCCACTCCTTCATCAGCACAGCATTCCAGCTGTGTTGTTCAGGTGTCTTCAGAGTTCCACACTTGGATTTCCCCATCACAGGCTGGACATCCCCATGCACACTCATATAGGTTGGAATTTTTTTCAATCTAACTGTGCTTTTGCCTTTCTTCAGTAACTCAGGAGAGACTAGAGCCCATCAGAAGCAGGAGTGGTTATGCCTTGTGACATTTCTGTGATCTAGGTATCATTAGCCATTCTTCATCTACAGAATGAAACCAGCCAAGGGGATTCAAATGATTTCCTGTAGTCAGGGGTAAAATACATGAGATTAAAAGTGATGTATCTTCAATAATAGCTCTGGAGCTTCTATTATTATAGTCTTAATGAAATTTCCTTTTTCTCTGCACCTTTTCAGGACTTTCATCCTTTGAAATTCGTTCTTTGAATGGGCTGATAGTCTCACTGACCTGTTCTCCTCCTGCAGAAATAGCTATGAGGTGTATAAGGAAACAGCAGATTGGTTGCGTGCCCGTGCTGCCCAGCAGCCCAGGATCGCCATCATCTGTGGGTCTGGGCTGGGAGGTCTGGCTGATGTGTTGGATAACAAGACAATCTTCCTGTACGAGGACATCCCTCACTTCCCACGGAGCACGGGTGAGCAACTCGGGACATCAGCGCCCCACCCACCAGCAGCCTGCAGCAGAGCCTCACACAGGGATCACTCAAATCTGCAAACCAGTCCCACACTGGTGAAATGTGTGTTCACAGTAAAATACCATAAATGTCATAGCACAGAAATATGTGTTTATTTATTTGATTTCCAGTTCTTGCTTTTACAGTGCTTGGCCCTGCAGTAAACCAAAATCATCAGCTAACAGATCACTCTAAAGTCAAAGTCCTTGAGACCTGTAATTAAAATGAAACTCTTCTAATTTCCAGTGGCAGGGCATGTTGGCAGATTGGTGTTTGGGGAGCTGAACGGACAGCCCTGTGTGTGCATGCAGGGACGTTTCCACTCTTATGAAGGCTACTCTTTCAGCACGGTGAGTTCCCCTTAAAGAAAATATTCATGTAGGGGAGATGTGTTGTAAAAACTGCAAAAGTGACTGCTTGCCTTGCCATCTAGCTGCAGGATGTTAGCTCTTCCAATGAACTTACATTGCTCTTGAAATGAAGCTTCGATTTCAGATCTTCTCCCCCCCAAAAAACCTGGGAGTTCAAACCAAGAGGTGGATGGCTTCTGCTGGGTGAAAGTGATGCTGCACAGCCACACAAATTGGCTGACCCCACTACTCTTGAAGGGAGAAATAGTTTATCACAGAAGGCAGATTAATTTACATGTTTTAACATAGTCAGTTTATTAATGATTTAAATCAGCAACCAGAAATCTTTGATAAGAATAATCTGTTTTAATCTCCTATTGCATTTGTATAGTTTACGGCTTTTTTTACCCCTAGAAAAAGTTCCCAGGCTACTGCAAGCTGCTATAACCTCCCAGCTAACATACTGGAATGTGTGGAGATTTGTTACCTACCATACACATGTGTACTTTTCTGCTAGAAGTAGAAGAAGTGGTGTCCATTATTGGGAATTTTTTTGCTCACAGTAGCATTTGATTGATAGCAGGTATCGTCCGAATTCCTTTGTGACTCCTTAAAATCAAACTTCTTAATATTTTTTTTCTCCTGCTCCCAATTGTTCCTTAACTTTGGATTACTCTCCAAGTCCCTGTGCATAAGTAGTTACTTCAATCATCACAGTGGTTTGATCTCTGCAAGACCTTGGCAGTGAGCAAAAACTATCTGCATGTTCTTTCTGTACCACCTTTATTTGACCTTAGTGCAACTGTAGGAAATGTGGTCTTGGATTTTAATGCAAGATTTTGTTTCATTGCAAGATTAATTTGTTTAAAAAGCATTAACCTTCTATTTAAATTAGAGGAATGTTTAAAATTGAAGAAGGTTTTTTTGTCTCCATATGTAGACTGTTTGCATTCACAAATTGTGATATTACAAATGTAGTAGCAGTAGCTGCCTGCTGACTGTGCTACTCATTGCACAGATGCTTTTGGTTCTTGCAGGTCACCTTTCCCATTAGGGTGTTCTTTCTCCTGGGGGTGGAGATCTTGATTGTCACAAATGCTGCTGGAGGACTGAATCCCCACTTCCAAGTGGGGGACATCATGTTCATAAGGGATCACATCAGCTTGTTTGGTTTGGGAGGGCAGAATCCCCTGCGTGGACCAAATGATGAGAGGTAAGTAAGAAGGCATCAGCTCCATGTTACCAGTTAATCTTTTCTTCCTTCAGCCATGGGCTGGGACTGCCAGTTGTGCCTACTGACAAATATTTACTGAGAGGTAGAGTTTGGCTCCAGGTAACCATGAGGGGAGAGTTACAGCAATAGCTGTGTGTGCTGTGCCACCTGCCCTGCTATCCCTTGGCTGTTGCTTACTTTTACAAGCCTACAAGGAGTTTACACACAAACCCCCAGAAGGTTTTGTTTTGTACAAGTAGGCTTCTGATCCTTCTCCTGACATGACCAGCTGTACCATCTGCTAAAGACATCCACTGCTCTTCTTCTTATCAGCCCCTCTCTCTTGGTTCCTCTTAACTGAGCAGTGAACTGTGCTGTCTCCAGCCTGGGTTTATTAACAGCCATTTCTGTTGAGGGATGTGTACAGCAGAGGCCAGGCAGTAAGCGGAGGGTAGAGCAAAGATGAAACCTCTAAATTTCCTGATCACCACTGCTGTATTCAGGTCTTTAAATTGGAGTGCCTTTGTATTCACTGAAGGCATTGCTGTGATGAGAAGTGGTTGGCTTGGCAGCTTCTTCGGAGACCTTGAGATCTACAAGAGCAACCTGCTGCTGGCTGAACTGGGAAGTCAGGTTTCCTGTACTGGCTGTGTAGCAGAATCTTTACCTTATGGAGAGTACAGAAAGGAGCTTCTAACATATCCTCACCCCTGAACTGCAGTTGCTACCAGATTTGGATCTGCTTTGAGCAGGATGCTGGGCTAGATGACCTGGACATCCCTTCCAAAATGAATTTATGATCCTAAAATCCTTCCAAGACACCATCAGACTGATAAGGTGGAAGGCCCATCTTGAAAAATGGACAGGTTTGCAAGACAGGCATCTGAATTGTCCTCAGATCATTCCAGAGAGAAAGTTCTGCTGAGAGTAAGGTGGCCTGCCTGGTTTTCAGTTAGTTCCTTCCTGATCTAACAGCAGACCTGGCTCTTGCTTCTGAAAGAACCTGAAAGGTGCTGGCAGCTCCCTCAGGAGAAACAATCACTGTGCTGTGATTCCAAGCAAGAGGACAGTACCCATATGAAGTGGAACATCTTTAGATTTTTGTAGGTATTGCCTTGGGTTGCAGGAAAGTGATCAAAAGCAGGGAAGCCACATGGAGTGTTTAAAGCTCTCTGGAATTGCATAATTGCTCTGGAGCAGGAGGAGAAACTCCAGTCAAACAACTGCATCTGGACAACGTTCAAAGGCAGCATAGCTGCCTCATTGCCTCCCAAAAGCAGCTTCTTGGTGAAGACTGCAGTGCTGTGGGAGGTGACTTTTGTACTGCTGACCAGGGCATCAAAATGGGCAAAAGGTCTTTATGAATCAGGTTTCAAAGTATTGCAGAGATTTAGCTGAGCAAACTCCTAAAATCCTGCCCAGCTGAGCTACCAGGAAGGATTTATCTAAGCACAACAGAGCAAAACTAGAGGCAATGAAGTGATGTGGAAATAATATTTTTTTAATAAATTAGAGATTGGGCTTCTGCATTGCTGGCCATCCTTCAGAAAAGGGAAGCAATTTTCATGGTGATGAATACTTATTGCCTTAGACCAGAAGGGAAAGTTTGTTTTTATTTATATAATATTTAGTGTTTATAAAAACAAAATAAGCCACCTACTGCCCTAAGCATTCAGCTGGAAGAACATGTAAACAAGCAGAAGCTTTAATAGCATAAATGAGGGACCTGGTCCACTCCTGCTGAAATACATTGGTGAACATGGCTGGGAGCTCATTTTCCAGATTTCCTCAGTGGCAGCATAACAATCTTTGCCATCTACTTCTGCTCTCCTTGAGTCAAGAGCAGAATTCACTCCATCAGGAGCAGGACTGGGCTGCTATTTAGAGACCTAAAGCAAGAGACCCAGTCCTGAAGCAGAAGATAAAGGCTACATAAAATATGGCCCTGGAGCTCCAAGATGTAAACTAGCTGCCTACTGTGATGGGCCTTAAATGTAGGGACTGATGCTCCATCAGGCCTGGCTCAAACCCCCACTCAGAGACAGCCTGAGGGACTCTGTGCATCAGGGAACCCAAAAAGCAGCAACTGTCTGGTGGGGAATGTTTGAAAGTCATCATGAGCTGTTACTGGGGAGAGAGACAACTGGCCATCATTGTTCGCTAGAGACAGAAGCCCTTGAAATACCTTTCCAGAATGGTTCCTGCAGTGGGGAAGTTGTGCCAGACCTTCCAACAGCCATAACCTCTGTGTGCTGACAGTCTTGGGTGATTAGATCTAGCAGGAATTTCATGCCCATGTAGGTGTCCCATTCCTGAAAACATTCAAGGTCAGACAGGACAGGACTCTGAGCAACCTGATCTAGCTGAAGGTCCCTTCCAACCCAAATTATTCCCTGGCTGATGGCAGAATTACCTGATGATAAGAGTGGAATGAGAGAGATTGCATCCATGACAGGTCTGCCCTTAACACTTCCCTTTTCTCTGAAGAATGACCATTCCTGGACTCTGACAGAGGGAGTAGTAGCACTGTCACATGGTTATGTCCTTTACTGCCTTTCAGGTTTGGAGTGAGGTTTCCCTGCATGTCAGATGCTTATGAACAAGATCTGCTTGGCCTGGCAATGGAGAGTGCAGAGGAGCTGGGGTTCCTGAGCTTCACCAGGGAAGGAGTGTACTGCTTGCTGGCTGGGCCCTGCTATGAGACCATCGCCGAGTGCCGCCTGCTGCAGGCACTGGGAGCTGATGCTGTGGGTGAGCTGCCAAGCTGGGCTGCCAGGGTTCTTTGGGCACATGCATTGAACAGTTAATTCTGCTCAAGGCTGACTTGCTTCAGTCTTTGACTGTCTAAGTCTCCTGAGGCTGGAGAAATGAGCTCTGTGTATTTCTGCTTCATTCTGCAGTGGCTTAGTGCAGCTCCTGGGAGGATCTGCAGAAAGTCCCTGTGCTTACAGCTGCACAGGACAGGGATCCCAGCACAACTTTGTGTTTATTTCCCAAACACAAAATCTCTCATGCTCAGATGGCTCCACTTCAGGAGGACTGAGAGGGGCCCAATAAAAATGAAGTTTTTTTCTAGTATTTTTCCTCTAATTCTGACACTGGAAAGATTTTCACTGTGCTTTTTCTCTACAATCCAGCCCTCCTTGTGAGTCTTGTTTAGGGATGGTAATCATGGATACCTTCCCAACTATGTACAAGAAAACAAAGTACCATGATCCATATGATTCCTCCAGCTATGATTCCCTCCATGACCCCTGGCTCATGGAAGACTGTTCATTAATACCTGCAGATTCGTTGTGGGTGAGGAAAGGAGCTCAGCTCCCCTCAAGCCATTTTTATTTGCAATAGCATTTTTAGCCAAGGAAGAGCCAAATTATCCAGCACATCAGTAATTCCTTAGCAAGTCTGCAAGCAGTCTGACACATCTTGAGCAGGGAGCTGTGGCGCAAGGATCAAATGCAGGAGGTTTATTGTGCTGAGCAGAGTTGTAACTGTAGTGCTGCAGCTATTTGAGCCTTGTACATATCACAGCCTTTAACTATTACTGAGTTCAGACACAGACCTGGGGGGCATGAGACAAGGGTGTGTGCTTGAAGGTAGGATCATGGTTTGCAGCCTTGGAGAGCTCTTGTTTTGGTGTAAATCCTGACTCATTCTCATTCTTTCCTCTCCTACTGTAGGCATGAGCACTGTCCCAGAGGTAATTGTAGCCAGGCATTGTGGCCTCCGAGTCCTTGGGATCTCCCTCATCACCAACAAAGTGGTGATGAGCTACAACAGCCAAGAGAAAGCCAACCATGAGGAAGTGCTGCGCATCTCGGTGATCCGAGCTGAAGCCCTGCAGAAACTGGTCACACACCTCCTTGGGAAGCTGGGGGAAAGCACAAACTCTCCATGACCTCCAGCCATTAATCCTTCATATCATAACCTGTGTGAACACTACCAAGTGTTTGGGGAGAGCAGAGTCCCCTTCTCTCCCGATTTTGAATGGACCTTTTGATCTTTGTGCTTTATCTGATGAGGTGCAGAGTTTTGCTTTGAATTTTGCCAGGGTGATCCCCTTGTTAGTCACCAGTGACCAAAACAGCTTACTGGCACTTCAACACTCTGGCACATTCCCAAACCTCAGTGTAGGCAGAGTCCCCAGTACTGTGACTCAAGCTGTCTCTCTTGGGGCACCCTCCTGCCCCGAGTCTCTGCTCCCCATTGCACGTGAGATCACGAGTTGGTTGTGGGGTTTGGTGCCTGCTGGACCCGCTTTGGTTGGGCCTGGTCTGAAGCCAGGGGAAGCCCACAAAAAGACTGAGTTTTGGATACATGAAACGGGCCAGGCTAAAGATGAGATCTGCCTGGAACAAGCAACGGTGCAGAGCAGGTGAATTGCAATTTATTTTACAGCTTGGAAAACCACTGCATTGCCATGGGGTTGTGTGGCCTTCCTCTCCCAGAAGGTCTCCCAGAAAGCCCTCTCTTTCCTCACCCTTGGCTCCTCATGACCAGCTGCAGAGCTCCATAGCTGTTTGCTGCAATGCATCACATCCCCAGCACCCCTCACACCTCTCTATTCTGTTTCATTGCCTAATTTAGCAGGACATGAAAATTCAGCTCAGTACAAGGCATGGCTTACCTGTGCACCATGTAAACATTGCCAATCTAGAAACAGAATCCAGGTCTATCTCTCCCTGATTTGAATCAGTTTCTGGATGTCTTGGAGATCAGTGGCTTCAGCACTGCAGACTGGTTTCCTGTCGGTGCCCAAAGACAGAGACATCAGTTTGATCCCATGTTTCATGTGAGCTTTGCTGCTGTCCCTGCAGCAGATTTTGGAGCACCAATGGTTTGTGGATTTTAGCAATGTGAAATTACAGGAGAAATATTTTGAAACAGGTATGATATTTTTCTAGGACTTTCTTGGTCCTCTTACATAAAGAAACTGAACCAAGCAGTGAGTAAAGGACAAACAGGAGAGGTTCTCCCTTACCAGTGTGCTGACGGTCTGTCAAGAAAGGGGGAACATTCACCAGAATGGTGCATTATTCATTGTTCCTCAAAGGTCAAGCTGAGCTGTGGATGCAGCTGGATGTGAAACAGTGACGGTAATTATTAGATAACCTTTTTCCCTTCATTTATCTTGTAGTTCTCTATAAAGCCCATCACTGTCATAGCTAAATGTTTTTAGTTGACTCAGTGGTCTGAACTGAAGACACCCAGCCGGTCATGGAGAGCTCCCAACCTGCCTTCCTAAATTTAGCTGACCAGTTGTTTACCCCTGATGCTCACCCTCCGTCACAGCCTTCAGCCTTCCATGACATTTCTTCCATTTTTTTCCAGATAGGTATTTGCTTGAAGCCTTTCATGCTGCAATTACTGGTGTCAGCTGCAGTATCCATGGTGCAGATGTTGCCACCAGGAGGAACAGTTGTGCTGTGAATGTTTTCCATTAAGTGGTAGCACTTCAGGTGTAGGGGAAATATTGGGGTGGCCCCCTTCCCTCCTCCTGGGCAATGTTACCTGTGGTCAGCCCTGAGAAATATCTGCTCCTGGTCTGGACGACTTGTGGAAGGGAAGGATTCATTTCTTGTGCTTTCCTAGCAGAGTCCCTTGTTCAGCAGCTCCTGGCACTTGGAGGAGCCGTCAGAGACAGCGACTCTTCCCATTTGGTGGGTCTGACTGTCAGGACCATCTCTGGGACCAGCTCTGGTGGTAATCTGCAAAGGGAAAGAGGCTCCAGCTCCATCTTTCACAATGCTGTTCCCTTTCCAGATCGAGCAGGAGTGAAGTGCTTGTCAAGGGGGGCAGCACAAGCAGAGAAATAGGAAAAGTGGCAGATGTGCAGAGCAAGAAGGAACCACTTCTACCTGCTCCCTTTTCAGACTTGTCCCAGTATGAGCTTGTTACAGGGCAGGGAGAGAGCAGATAATTTCCCCTGCCTAGAAAATGGTGCTTCACATTCATCTAATTAATACTTGGTAAATACAAAATCTCTCAAGTGGGAGTGGAAGGCAGCTGTGCAGCTCGCGGTAGCTAGCAGTAGCCAGAGTAGCTAAGGCTGGGATTTCAGCAGACTCCATTAATTAATCAGAGTCAGGCTGGGCTGGGATGTGAAGAGAAGCATCCAAAAAAACCTGCTGTTGTGCTGGTACTTCTCAGGCAGGGTTTGAGATGATGAGGAGCTTGGCAGCAGCACCTGCTTTCAGCAGGCCAGGTCTGCTCCCCTCTCCAGCTGCACCAGAGGCAGATACCATGCTCTTGTGTCTGAATACAGCTGAAATGCAACTTAAAATTGAACCTGAAAATCACAGTACAGCTAAGTCTTCAGCAAATTACGTCAGTTAAAAAAAAAAAAATCTAAATTGCATCTGAGCCCTTCAACAGTTTGGGACTCTTCTTTTAGCTGCCAAGAGTTGGCTTGGATAGCCCAAACTTTACATGAGCATCCTGATTTTTGTACCTGTCAATGGTAGAGGAAGATGCCCTGGGCACTTTGGAAAGGATCTTACTCATTTGCAAGCAAGAGGGGAAATAAAAAAAATTAACACAATGAATTAACCAATACAAAAATTTGAAATAAAAAAATTAACACAGCCAGAACTCATCTGGCTTTGGAGATACTTTTAATACAATTTTGACTTTTTTTACTGCTGTTGAATTTCAAAAGTCTGAAATACAGTGATGCGAAATAGGTAAGATGTGGGGAAGGAACTCTGAGGGAATAAAACCTGCTGTGATCCTAAAAACTGTGTTTTTCTTTGCTGTGCCAATGCCACTGGTTAGAAAGAAAGGGGGTGCTTAACTGCTCCCCCTACATCCAACCCCCAGGCTGGAGGATAACCCAGGGCAACCTCATAGCACCACATCCCTGGGGGACCAGAACTCAAAGCTCAGGATAAGCAGGACTAACGTTTGACCAGGACTAGGCACAGGTATTTCTTAGGGATCCCACTAGGCTGACAAACTTACGGAAAAAATAGCAAGAACCAAAGTACCTCAATTAACTTCTGAGCAGCTGGAAAGGGCAGTGGGCTATGGTAATGCCAGAGCAGCAAGTCATCTATACTGGAAGCAGAACACAGTTCCCTTGATGCTCTGCCTTTTGTTTAGTGCTTTGGGCGGTTTCTGGCAACATCCATGGCTGAAATGACGTCTGCTTTCTTCATTCCTGTACTCTGTGCCACTTACCTGCTTCTGAAGTCTAGGGCATTGTGGTCATAAGGATAAGCTGAAAGATGCATGAAAAGCGAAGACCCCTGGCAAGTGGTAGAAGAGTCCCAAATGATGTGATGGTCATGGCTTTCTCCGTGCTGTGGTTGGCAGTGAGCCCAGGTGCTGCCTGCTTAGGGAATGCCACCAGCGTAGGCTGTCCTGTGTGGCCATACCTGTGGCAAAGGGACACACGAACACCGGTGTCAGTGCAGGGCAGAGCTGGCTCAGCTCCTCCTTTACTCGCTCACAGCCATGAACTCGTGAGCCAGTCTGCCTTGTCCTCTGTGCCAGCCTTTTCTTTTTCCTTGCTCATTAGTCCAGAGAAAACTTTCCAGATCACAGGGTCCTGCTGTTTCCAGTCCCCTGGAGAAGACAGGGGTGTTACATTGATGCCTTCACATAAAAGTGTGAGGCCAAGAGGAGAAACCTCTGCCACAGCCCTTGGCTGGACCATATCATGGGTGTTTAAGTAGAGATCTCTGCTGTTATCTGAGAAACAACCCTGTGACCCAAAAAATCTGATGGTTTGATTCATCCTGTTTTCCTTTGTAAGCCTCGGTTTCCTAAATTTTTTTTATGTGAGGTTTGCCTTTTGCATTCTTTTCTATTTAAAAGTAAGTCAGAAAGCTTTTAAAAACCTGTGCTGTCTCAGCTCAGCAGCAAGCATGTGTGTTGTCTTCAAGTTATCAAAATTCCCTTAGATGTTTCTCTTTATTGAAAACCTGCAGTTGAATTAAGAGGATTCTGCTATAGTGGTGCGTTGTTTGGGTTTTTTTCCAAAAGCTTTAGGTCTTCACTGCAAGGATTTCATTTGCAGGAAAGAACTAAACTCTCCCCTGCTGTGCTGAATGTGCAGAACAGGGGGGAATGATGTGGGTCATGGCAGTGGGTGAATCTCAGTGTGTTGCTGAATTAAGTCCTGGCTCTGTAAACAGCATGATGGTTGGTTCTTTCCAAAGTCTGATGGCATGTTCAGATTGAATCATAGACTGTCCTGAGTTGGACCCACAAGGATCATCAAGTCCAATGCCTGGTACTGCACAGGATATCCCAAGAATCTTGTCATGTGCCCGCGAGTGTTGTCCAAATGTTTCCTAAACTTTGTCGGGGTTGGTGCTGTGACTACTTCTCTAGGGAGCCTGTCCCAGTGCCCAACCACCCTCTGGGTGAAGAACCTTTTCCTGATATCCAGGTGGTGGGACCGTGGTGAAGGCTGCAGGGAACCATCCAGCCTTTTCTCCCGCAGAAGGGACATCCCCAGTGCCTGGACACCCATGTGGGAGATGGCCTCAAACAGCAGCACAACCACCATTGTTTCCTTTCCTGAAGGTTCAGAGCCCTTTCTAAAAGTCTTTTTCAATCTTAGCAAATCCCTTCCTACAGCAATGAGCCCCTCTTGCCCCACCAGCTGCTGCAGAGGCAGCTTGGGGAAGCATTTCCCCAGAGAAGGGGGGAAGTGCACCTGGAGCCCAGATATTGCTCCCAGGCCCCAACTTGGAGCAACCCTGGCTCTCTGTTAGCAGAGAGGTGGGGGTCATGGGGCAGCATGAACATGATGGGCTGGTGACCCAGAGCCATCCCTGCACTGGGCTGGAGCTCTGCTCCCTGTGGAGCAGATGATGGACCAGTGTTGATCCCTGTGCCCAGTTCCCTCCCCTGCCTGGGCACAACTGTGGACCATCCCTAAACCCAGACCTGCAGAAGCCATGAGTGTCCCCTCTCAGCCTCCAGGAAGAATCTGCTCTGGAGGGAGTGGGACAGTAAAGCAGTGGGCTCTGCTGGGGAAAATTGTGCTGCAATAATGGGAAAAAAGAAGCTCTTTTGGACTAATTTCTGTATCAAACCACAGGAAATGTGAATGGAATACACAGGACACCCTTCAGTGTCCCATGTGTACCTGAAGGCTGCGTTGTGCAGCAGGGAGGAGGAGAAGGCCATCTTCATGCTTGGTGTCCCAGTGTGGCTCTTCTCATGGGATGCTGGCACAGCATCTCTTCCCATGCCCGAGGTCCTGTGTCCTACCCTGCCTCAGCTTCCCACAGCCAGGTGCGGCTCCATCTCCACTGCACTGAGCTTCCCCAGGCCCCTGCCATTGGGAGGGAGCACCTCACCCCCCTGTGCTTCCAGCCAAAAGACAAAACTAAGAGGCACCAGCACCCAGCAGGATGGGCAGTGCCCCGGATAACTCCCAGCAGCTGCCTGCTGCCAACTGCATCCCCGCTCTGCGCACATCTGAACTTCCCTGATGCCTTCTCATCTTTAATTAAGCACTTCCATCGGCTCAGCCTTCTTGCTGGAGCTGATTTTTTTTTTTCACTGTAGCCATGGCAACGCTTCCCCTGGGCAGGCTGTGCTGGAGCCAGTGACAAACCCCATGTGTGGCTGTTTTGTTTGGGCCTGGAAACTTCCCTGCCATTTGGGAAAACTTGGGAAAAGAAAATCCTGCAATGAGCTGGTAAGCGGCAAGGGGAGCCAGGGTGAGAAATGTGTTTTGGGCTGAGCATCCCTTCTATCCCCCAAGGAACCTTGTACCAGGACAGATGGCAGAGCCTTGATCTGAGGATTCCTTGGGTTTTCCTCCAAAAGGTGGCTGTAGTGTCCAAGTTTTGTGTCCTCGCTCCAGCCATGGGTGCAAGTGACAGCCCTGCTGTGGCCATTGCATGGTCCCTTGGTGGTGGTGACATAGGGACTGCCATTGCCCTGCTCCTCCTGCCAGGACCAGCAAATCATGAGCCATGAAGCTGCTATGAGGCAGGGGGACAGTGACACAGACGTGGAGACACAGGGCATGGACATGGTGGCACAGGAAGGGATACAGGGACTTGGGGAAGGAATGGAGTGACAGGCAGGAGGAGGCAACAGGGCAGAGTGACAGGGCAGGGCTAGCTGTCAGGAAAGGGGTAGGTGACATTAAGCAGGGTGGGTGATGTGGGACAGGGGTAAGTGGCACAGGGCAGGGATAGGTGACACAGGGCAGGAGTAGATGTCATGGGGCAGCATAGGTGAGAGAGTAGGGTTAGGTGACAAGTGTCAGGGCACAGGCTGCCTACTCCAGTGCCCAGTGCTGCTCCCAGTGTCCCAGTATCCTGGTGTCCCAGTATCCCAATGTCCTGGTATGCTGATGTCCCGGTGTCCCAGTATCTCGGTATCCTGGCGTCCCAATGTTCTTTTATCCCAGTATTCTGGTGTCCTGATATCTCGATATCCCACTGTTCGGGTGTCCCGGTATCCCGGTGTCCCCCTGT
>WBMY01009729.1:312859-324997 GCA_013397315.1 Donacobius atricapilla | reverse complement strand
GCCCGGTACAGCCCGGCACAGCCCGGCACAGCGCAGTGCAGCCCGGCACACCCCAGCACCGCCCGGTACAGCCCAGCACAGCGCAGTACAGCCCGGCACAGCCCGGCACCCCGCGGACCGAGCGGGCGGGCGGCGCCGCTGCACTGACCCGCAGCGGCCGCCAGGGGGCAGCGCCGGCAGCCAGGNGGCTGGACGTGCCCCGGCCATGTGCGCTCGCAGCGCAGAAAACAACTGTGTCCTGGGCTGCATCACCGGCAGCGTGGGCATCGGGTAAAGGGAGGGGATTCTGCCCCTCTGGTCTGCTCTGCTGAGACCCCACCTGCAGCACTGCATCCACCTTTGGGACCCCAGCACAGGAAGGACATCGACCTGTTTGAGCAAGTCCAGTGGAGGCCACAAAGATGATAAGGGAATGGAACACCATTTTTATGGGGAAAGGCTGATTGAAAGAGCTGGAGTTTTTCAACCTGGAAGAGAGAAGGCTTCGGGATGACCTAATTGTGGTCTTCCAGTATTTAAAGGGGCTACAAGGGAGCTGGAGAGGGACTTTTGACAAGGGTATGGAGTGCCAGGACAAGGGGGAATGGATTTAAATTGACAGAGGGCAGGTTTAGATTAGATACTAGGAACAAATTCTTCCCTGTGAGGGTGATGAGGCCCTGGCACAGGTTGTCCAGAGAAACTGTGCCTGTCCTATTCCTGGAAGTGTTCAAGGCCAGGTTGGACAGGTCTTGGAGCATCCTGGTCTAGTGCAAGGTGTCCCTGTCTATGGCAGGGGTCTGGACAAGGTGATCTTTCAGGTCTCTTCCAACCCAGACCATTCCAGGATTCTGTGTGCTGTGAAATGGGGCTGAGGTGGTGCTGTCTGGCTGCCCTGTGTAGTGGGACCAAAGGGACCTGTGCAGTGGGCCTGGGTACACGGTGCAGCAGGTATGCAGCTGCACCATGATCCATGGAGGTGGGAATAGTGCTGGCTGTGCTAGAGCTGTGCCCTCGTGTACAAACCCTGGCAGGAACGGGGTGGGAATGATCATGTTTCTGTGAGGACCGGTCCTGCACTGGCAGCTCTTGATTCTGCTGTCTCTGGTCAGCAGAGGTTTGGATAGAAGGATGCAGGGTGCTGCTGGAGCTGTGTGAAAAGCCCAGAACAGTTTCCACAAAGTACAGCTGACCTGAGAGACACAGGGCTGGGAACATCACTGAGACCAGATGGCCAAGAACCAGAGTGTGCAGAGGGATCTGGATGAGGCCTTGCTGCTCTCCAGAGCCCTTTGACTCCTGGCCCTCACTAGTGGGGAAGTCTCTAAGAAACAGTTTCCAGCCTACATCAGAACAGGAAAGCAGTGGGGGGTTTAATCCCCATTCCAGCAGTCGCTACTGCTTCTAAGCCAGCCTCCTGGCTCTTCTCGGCAGGGACAGAAGAGCAGCTGTCTAGAACTTGTGTTTTGTGCCCGTGGACTGTAACAGGCCTGTGAAAGGTATGGTGCCTGCTGGCATAGTCTTTGCTTTTCTCAAGCTTGTTATACAGCAAACTATAAATTACCAAGTTGCATTGAGGTCACCCAAGAGATGTTGCTAAGTTTTGTAAGTAAGGAGCCTCTGTGCACAGCCCCATTTTCCTGTTCAGGAATTGTGGCGGCTTATACAACAAGGGAAGCCAAGCACTGATTAGCAGTTTCTCTTTCCTTATCTTCAGCAATATAATGTGTGCCCCAGCTGCTACCATTACTATGTGCTGAGAATGCTCTTTCTGGAAGCAGAACAAAGATAAAGAGATAGGAAATGGTTAAAACTGCTCCATTGACACACAAATGCTAATTAGGGTGATAACTCAGTCTGCTGCTCTGATGTATCACAAGACAGCTATTTAAATACTTTTCTTGGTGGAAAGCTTACCTGAAGCTCACTGGGGCAAGGAATTTGTAGGCTTGAAAGACCCTGTAGTAGCCAGCAGCCTGTTGGCATTGTTCTTGTGTAAATATTTGCTTTAGATGCGATTTACATACAGCCGACAGCCTTTGGCCACTGCTCTGCTCTGGCTTGCAGAACTGCTGTGGGGGCTTTGGCAAAGCTGAAATCTGGTATCTTATGTGGCTGTACCTCAGGGAACGTGAGCTGGCCTCTCCACAATGGAAACCTTCACTGGACTTGTAAATGCTTGCTCTCAGGCTTGGCTTGAGTCCTTAAGCATTTCTTAGGTCTGTGCACTTGAGGCATAAGTTCCACATATATTTTTGAAAGGTGTTGTAAATTTATGCAATTCCTGGTGCATTTTCCCATCCTCTCTGTCCCACTGCACTTGCAGCTGTGCATTGAACCAGCTCAGAAGACCAGTATGGCTGAAGAGTAGAGAGACTTTGGATACCAGCTCTGATGAGCATCTAAACTCTTGACTGGGCCTTCTGTGTTGAAGTCGTCTGGCTAGAGAATGTGCTTCCTTTGCCTTACATTGAGTATCCCTCGGGTAGTTCAACCCCAGCTTAAGTTTACTTCTGGTTACTTTTCCACACCGAATACCTCTGGCCTGGCAGAGATGTGCAGTTTATAGCTTTGACCTTTATTCAAGCCCAGTGTTCTTTTAATTGCTCAAAATAAAATATAAGGCAGTGCAGGGACAGCACCAGTAATGTAGTAGCAGTGTCTTAGGGTTTGTGGCCCTGGACTCCTATTAGATCTCTTTTTCCCAAAACCCTTCTGGAAAGCTTTGCCTCTGTCATCTTTTTGGTATCCTGCTGTGTTTGGACAACTCAGCCTAAGACTTTCTTCTCCTGTCGCCCTGCAAGCTCACCTCCCTGGAAACACCAGAGGAGTCTTGTTTCACCTGGAAACAGTCATGCTGAGAAGAGGAAAATAAGTCCTAAACCTAGCCTTCAGTGCCTTAAGCCAACACAAAAACCGGATCAGAACAAAAGTACTTAACTCTCTGGAGTGCTGCAGCTTAGGTAAATGCCCGCAGGATCAGCATTAATTGAGTATGTTAAAACTCAGTGACCTGCCTAAGCTGTAGCAGGATTGGGACCTAAATACCCCAAACACTGTAAGCTGCTTGGGGAAATGCCCAGCAGAGAGAAGGTGCTGTCACCATCTCCAGAGTAGCAGCTCTTTAAAATAGATGGTCAGGCTCCTGCAGCCCTTGATACTAAATTAATCCTGGACCAGGTAAACTGCAGAGAGACACTATTGCACACTGTTCCTCTCCTTCCCTGCCTCTCCATTGCCAGGAACATTGGGAGGGGTTTGTCCAAAGCCGCCTGAACCTGCAGCAGGAGTTGGCTCGGACAGTCCCATTGACGTGTTCTGCTGGGGTTGGTTCCCCAGGTCACTCCCTCCACACTGGCTGCAGCCCCTGTCCCTCTAGAGGGTGTGTGTTGATGGCATGACTGACTCATCAACCCTTCCAAGCCAATCCTATACTTAAGAGGTAATTAAGACTGGTTAGTGGTCTGAAAAACGTTAAGCACATCTTCCATTTTTAAACTACCTGAGGTGGCTCTACCTCTTCCTCAAAGTCTGTCAAAAGGAGAGACAGGCTTTTTTTTAAATTTGGAAATAGTGTACAGATGGGAAGAGCTCTTGGTTTGAAGAGGGCAAATGATGTTTGGGACTCCATGAGATGGAATCTACATGCATGGGACAGTGCAAAATTTTTCTGTAGTGAGTAAACTTGGCTGAAATGGACCTAGAACAGGGACAGAGTGGAGCAGAAAGATTTTGTGAGTCCTGCTGATAAGTTCGAGCTTCCTTAACCTGCCCGGCCTAGATCTGTATCTGCTTACAGAATCTGCACCACACACTCAGCAGGAGTTCTGGCTGGCCCTGGGCTGGCTCCAGGCTGCCTGCATTGCCTGGGGCAGGGACCAGCCCCAGGACAGCATTCCCAGGTTGGGAAAGGATTTTGTTATCAGATCAGGTAGCCTTTCCTGGGCTATAAAGCTGATATGTTTCTCTGTCTGTGTGCTTCTCCTTCAGCAATCAAGGCTTGAGTTCTGTCCTCCAGGAGATAAACCCAATCTACTTTGTAGTGCACTCTTTGTTCCCCACTGAGCCAGGGGTCCTGGGGAGGCGTCTGTGGTGAGTCAGGATGCTCAGAGCTGTATGCAATGCCTTCAGGAGGGGGCTGTCACAGCCACAGCCCTCTGCCAGGCAGATTAAAAATCACCACACTGCTGCTCCTGCATTGTCTGCAGGCCTGCAAAGCCTGGATGTGGGACAGGGCAGAGACTATGGCCAAAGGAAATAACAGGTTTCTTTTTATAGCGTGGTGTGCTCTGCCCTTGACATTAAGAGAGCCTCTCCATCTTCAAGGCGTGCTGCCAGCAGGGCAGAGGCAGGTGGCTCCTCATGTTGGGGGAACACAAAGCTCCTCCTGATGCAGGGAGGTTTTGTGCTTGACAGCAGGGGAAGGGTCTTCACATCAGAGCCTGTCACTTGTCACACAGAGAAGAAATTGTCTTCTGTGATTTCCTGGAAAACAGCATTTGTCTACAACATCAGGGGAGGCAGAGTTTGTAGGGCAAGGAGTGGAAATATCTTTGTTCTGTCAGCCAGTGTTGGGAGAAAAACAGCTTAGTTTTCATTTACTAGAGCCTTTCCAGGAGTTTGGAAGAGACTCCATATTTATGCTTTGTGCAATTGCCTGGGTCTGGCCAAGGTTCCCTGGAGGGGAATAACCTGTGCAATCCCACATGCAGGCTCTGGGCACTTGTCCAGAGCATAAGAGTTCAAGGTTTCAGTTTCCTGGGCTCTTTGTGGTGTTAGCACATAAGGCAAACAGGAGCATTTCAACATGCTAATAACTGAGAGGGAGTCAGTTATCTTCAGCCACAATGAACTGAGGCTCTTCACCCATTCTGCAATATATGATGTGACTTAAATGGTTTGGTTTGGTTTTCTGGGTAATTCTCTGAACACTATTTGTACCTTTTTCAGTGGTTTTAAAGACAAGATTTCCCTTTAGAGTTTCTGTTGGTGCACATCTCTGCCCAGTTCTCAAGCCTCATGCTTAGCTTCTTGTTTTTCCCTTTAGCTCATGGTGGTCACATGTGGAGATGGGTCCCCCCGACCCCATCCTGGGGGTGACAGAAGCTTACAAGCGTGACACCAACTCCAAAAAGATGAACCTGGGTGTGGGCGCGTATCGGGATGACAACGGGAAGCCGTATGTGCTGAACTGTGTTCGCAAGGTGAGCCGGGTGCGGGCTGCTGGGCAGAGCCAGATCCAGGTGCCAGGTACCCTGAGGGGGTCAGGGAGGCGGAAGGTCACTAAGGAAGTTTCGTCTGTTGGTCCTTAAAATAAGCTTTGTCTCTAACAGAGCAGGACAGTATTCCTGGATGTCTCCCTTAGCAGGACTAATGCTTTTGAGACATGACAGGGCCGTTAAGTAGTACAGGACAAAACAGGAAATACATGTCCTGTTTCCATTCAGGTACCTCTAACTCGTTGCTGACTTCCATAAGCCCTCCAATGCACTTCAAGGTGTTTCTTGAATGGGCCAATGCTCTTTAGGGCACCCCACAAGGGAGAAAGAAGCTGACATTGGCCCCTTAGTAGATTAGTCTTAGAAATTCTGCTGAGCCGATGTTACCAGTTTCTCCATAAGCCAGTCTAAAACTCCAGCCCAGGGAGCTGGGTGTGGACATTGCCCTTGAGGGGATTATGGGGTCTTTTAGGGCTGTCGGGTAGAAATAGGCTGTTAAATAGCTGGCAGCTGACACATGCATTGATTGGCTGCACTGACAGGGAGAGTGCCTTTTCCATGTGTCTCATCAGTGTGGGGTTTAAAGCCATCCCTTGCCCTTCCTCTCTCTGTGCAGCTGGGTCACAACCAGGGAGCCTGAATGGTGTCACAGGGACAGTTTCCTGGTGGTATGTGAATGCCGCCAGGGTCTGTGCCACTCCCAGCATGACAAGGCTCTGCAAAATGTTTGCTACCCTTCCTGGTTTGGGGATGTCTCCTATGCAGAGATATCTGCCTCTCAGCAGCACTCAAGTCTTGCTTTCCTGCAGGACAATTCCTGCTTGGGCAAAGTGTGTGTTCTTGTGAAGCAGCATTGACTTGTAATGGGCTGGAAGTGGTGCTCTCTTGGTGCCAGGTTTCTTTGGCTCCACTGTACCAATGCTGTCACTCATTGAGGGCTCTGGTGGCTGTGGGGTTTATCTGAAATGTTTACTGCTGCCAATTGCTTGGAATGAGCCCTGCAGAGAAACTCCTGTAAACCAGCCTTTGTCCCTTTCAAGCAAGCAAATGTGCAGAGAAGTGACTGTCAGCTGTCCATCATTCTCTCCATGATGATGCCTTCCTCACTGAACTTGTGTCCTCTCTTCCAGGCAGAGGCCATGATAGCATCCAAGAAGATGGATAAGGAGTACTTGCCCATCGGGGGACTAGCAGATTTCACCCGGGCATCTGCAGAGCTGGCTCTGGGGGAAAACAGTGAGGCTTTCAAGAGCGGCCGGGTAAGGAGAGGCTGGGACACAGGGGCAGGGAGGACACACGGTTGGTACGTGGGGACTCATCAAATGTGGAAGAACTGGTGGGGTATTGATGCTTCTGAGCTGTGGGCTGGCTAGGCCTAGGGATCACTGCTTCCTCTGAAGGCTGGGGTGAAACAGCCCTGTCCAAGGAGGGGATTTAACCTTGCCAGGGGGCCCAGCTCCCTGCCCTGGAGCTGCTGACCCCTGTGGTCCCTCCAGCCCCTTGTCTCTGTTTTGGTGTGCTGCTGACATAGTGACTGTGCTCTCCCTGTAACACAACACTGCTACTCAGACATTTTTTTTTTCCTTTCCTTGCAGTATGTTACTGTGCAGGGTATTTCTGGGACTGGATCTCTGCGAATTGGAGCCAACTTCTTGGTGAGTGCCTGACCAGCAGTGGAAGGACATATTTTGACCAGAGCCAAATTTTTAGGGTTTTCTAACTGCTTGAATGTATTCAACCTGTTTGAACACTCTGTCTTTCTATTGACCAGCAACGATTTTTCAAAGCCAGCCGTGATGTGTATCTACCCAAACCGTCCTGGGGCAATCACACTCCCATTTTCCGTGATGCTGGCATGCAACTTCAGGCTTATCGCTACTATGACCCCAAGACATGCAGCCTTGACTTCTCTGGAGCCATGGATGACATTTCTGTGAGTTGTCTTCCATGCCTGGAAGTAGGGAGGTCATGTGGGGAAAAGGGTGGTGTTCTTACTTTACCCTATATGTGATGATGGAGCATGAAGCTGTGTAAGGGGAGGTTTAGGTTGGATATTAGGAAAAGGTTTTTCACCCAGAGGGTGGTTGGGCACTGAAACAAGGTCCTGAGGGAAGTAGTCATGGCACTAAATCTGCCACAGTTTGAGGAGTGTTAGAACAAGTCAGGCACATAGTGTGGTTCTCAGGGCTGTCCTGTGCAGGGCCAAGGAGTTGGACTCCTTATGGGTCCATTACAGCTTGGAATATTCCATCATTCTATAATGAAGGCATTAAATCAAGGCTAGAAGCCTCACAGAGCTTATCTAAGCTGTCTCATCTGTTGAGGAGAGTGCTCCAGTATCATCGATGATTCATTCTCTATAACGTCTTCCTTAGAAAATTCCAGAGAAGAGCATCATCCTCCTACATGCTTGTGCTCACAACCCCACTGGAGTGGATCCCCGGCAGGAGCAATGGAAGGAGTTGGCAGCTACGGTGAAGGTAAGCAATGTCCCTGGGGTACTGTGCCATTCCTGGGAAAACCACATCTCCGGCCTTTCACGGGTGGCACCTGGTGTTCACTTGACTAAAGGTTATTCCCTTCCCTGAAGCCAGGATGGGTATCATGTTCCTGACAGGAGCCAGCCAAATGCACCCAGAAAGCTTCTAGCTGACCATTGGGCTTTCTGCTGGCACTTTTCCAGGAAGCTGGAGTAGGGAGACCTGAAAGGAGAGCAGCAGGGTTGAAAGCAGGAGCTGTGACTGCTGTAGCAGAGCACCCAGTGCTGGTGTATTACAAATACTGGAATATCTCTCACAAACCTTGCAAGCTTCAGCTGGAAATACAGACAGGTTCTACCTCCTCCTCCTCCTTCCTACTGCTCTGTCAAGCCTATAGCCAGTGAAATTTGGCTTGAAGGTACCTGGCCTTAGTAGGGTTCTGAGAATTGGCAGCTATCAAAGTGATCTCAGTGGCCTACAGAAGGGTAGATCTCCTGACTAAGGAGCAGAGCATCTGGGGTATGTGCCTAGCTAACTAGAGAATTCCCAGGTGATTTTCCTGGAAACTGGTAATACAGAAGACATTGAAGAAGACTATTTTATTACCATTGAACCTACTTCTGCTTCCTGGATCAGACTTGCACATCCCATAAATGCACTGGAGGGTGTTTAGCTGCTGTTTTGGTGTGTGGTGGGTAGCTGCAGGTTTTGGGCTGCTTTCCCTGTGCTGAGTGAAGGGGAATGGCTCTCTTTCTGGAGGAGAATGGCTGCAGGTGGACAGACTGCTGTCTGCATGGCTTTTCTCAGCCTGCTGCCCTGCTCCTTGGAGGAGTGTTCAGCTTCTGTGACACTCTTCCATCTTTGCTGACAGAAACGAAACCTCCTCGTGTACTTTGACATGGCCTACCAGGGCTTTGCCAGTGGGGACATCAACCGGGATGCCTGGGCTGTGCGGTATTTCATCGAGCAGGGCATCAACATTGTCCTGTCACAGTCCTTCGCTAAGAACATGGGGCTATACGGTGAGTAGGGCACGTGGCAATGAAATCGTTTCATCTGGGCTGCTGATGGGATCCCAACAGGGTTCAGTGTCTTCCTGCTGCCTGTGTTCTGAGCAGGGATAACCCATTAGGAGCTGGTGGAGACCCTTCTAGAGACCAGGGATCCACTAAAGCTGTGTGGCGTTGGGTGCCACAGTATAAGAAGGATATAAAGCTTTCAGAGGGTGTCCAGAGGAGACTACAAAGATGGTGAATGGTTTAAAAGAGAAGCCATACAAGGAGGAGCTGAGGACACTTGGCTTGGTCAACCTGGAGAAGACTGAGGGCAGAGCTCATTGTGGGCACCAGCTTCCTCCCAAGGGGCAGCGTCTGCTTTCTGTGACCAGTGAAAGGACCCAAGCAAATGACATAGAACTGTGTCAGGGACGGTTTAGGCTGGATATTAGGAAAAGGTTCTTAACCTAAAGAGTGACTGGGTATTGGAACAGGCTTCCCAGGGAAGTAGTCATAGCACTAAGCCTGACAGAGCTTAAAGAGTGTTATGACAATGCTGTGGGGATTCTTGGGGTTGTTCTGTGCAGGGCCAAGAACTGGACTCTGTGATCCTTCCAACTCATGATATTCTGTGATTCTCTTAGGAGAGCGTGCAGGTGCCTTCACAGTGATCTGCAGTGATGCAGATGAAGCCAAGAGGGTCGAATCACAACTGAAGATCCTCATCCGCCCCATGTATTCCAACCCCCCTGTGAACGGAGCGCGCATTGCCTCCATGATCCTGAACACCCCTGACCTACGGAAGGAGTGGTAAGAAGAAATCTGTAATGTTCATGACAGTGAGGTCTCTTTGTGCAGCCCTGTGCTGTGCTTGCTGTATGCTGCTGTCACAGGCAGCTCTTAGCTTCAGGAACAGTCAGAACCATGTTTACTCTGGAGAAGTCCCTGCTTATGTCCCGGTATCAGCTGGTGTCACTTTACCTGACACAAACAGGTTTTCCTTGTGTTACCAAGGAAGAAAACACTGAAAAGGAGGGGATAAAGCTCTCAAAGGATTGAGGGCTGCAGGAGCTGCTTATCCAAGAAGCATAAAAGTCTGAGGTGGTGTAGCCATGTACTGTGTCTCACGTGGGGGAAGTGGAAGCACAAGCCCTTGGGAATAAGACCCAGGAATGTAACCCTCATGCCCTAAGCCTGATTCCTGGCATCAGCCTGTGCTGTTTTCCCAGCCCCTTGGTGCTGGGTCCCTCCCAGCAGCTGGCCTGGCAGAACAAAGGCTGGCAGTGTTGCTGTGGCCTCGCTGGGGGCTGTGTTCTTTTTGGCAGCCAGACACTTGTGCCTGATCCAGGGCCCAGCAGAGACATTTCCTAGCTATGCTGCTTTGGACAAGGGCCTGTTTGCCAATGCTACCCCTGCACTCTTGGTTTATCTGTAGATACTATTTTATCTGGGTTTGAGTAGTGCTGCCATGAGGCATCCTACTGACCTATGGCTTTCAGATGTGAGAAATGTCTGTATTCTGGTAGTAGTGTCCAACAGCAATGGAATAAATAAAAAGAGGTCACCTTCAGGTATCAGGAGAAAGGAGCAGCTCCCCCAGCTGGAGCTACATCTTCATGCTCACCTGCATCCCCCTGAGCCCCTCCAGGTGGAGAGGTTGATTTTCAATAGCTGGAGTGGGGAGAGCAGCATTGGTGTGTTCCAGCCCTGCTCTGAGTGGTTTCCTGGTTGGCTCCTCAGGCTCACAGAGGTGAAGGGCATGGCTGACCGGATCATCAGCATGCGGACTCAGCTGGTGTCTAACCTGAAGAAAGAGGGTTCCTCCCACAACTGGCAGCACATCACTGACCAGATCGGCATGTTCTGCTTCACAGGGCTGAAGCCTGATCAGGTAAATGCAATTCCAGTGGTCTCAAACTGTCATCTGCAGCCCTTGACAGTAAGTTTTTGACTGCAGGTGCCAAAATGAGCACTTGTCAGCACTTCTTCCTCAAGGAGAACATCTTCCAAGCCCTAAGCACTGGCACATCATGGGGATCCGGTTTTACTCTGTTCCCTGGTGTACTTGGGGAGGTTGAAAGTAAAGGTAGCTGTCACGTCTATCAAAGCAAGCAGTCACTTGGTGCTGCTCTGAAGTGACCTTAAAGATCAGCTCAAGTGAGGTGACTCTTCCAGCTGAACATCTGCAGTGTTGCTGCTTGAGCTGAGCAGCATCTCTCTTGGTGCACAGGGTACTCTGCAGGTAGTGGGATGCCCTGTCTGCTGGCAGCCAGTTCGCTTTGAGTTCCAGCAAGCTGGGTAAATTCGCACTTTGCTGACATAGCAGAGGTTGGCCTACAGTTTGAACTTTGTTCTTTCACCCCAGGTGGAACGGCTGATCAAGGAGTTCTCAGTCTACATGACAAAGGATGGACGCATCTCTGTGGCAGGAGTTACATCAGGCAACGTGGGTTACCTGGCTCATGCCATCCATCAAGTCACAAAGTAAAGACAAAGGGGTGCCCTGGAGCTGGTGGCTTTCTCTTCCCCACCAGTCGAAGATGGGGAGGGAAAAGAAACAAGCAGAATACTTCCAACCACAGCACTTGAAGCCGCTGCTGAATGTATCTTATAGATAAGTTGTTGTAGAGGCCTAGTCAAATCCACCCTGTTTTGTGGAGCAGGGACATCATTGCTGGCTCCTGCTCATCACAGCTGTTCTTCCCTGCTGTCCATCCTTTCTTCATCAGCCCCAGCACCTATCTATGCCAGAGGAAGCAAATGCTTAGCAATGCCATCCTACCAGTGTAGGCACCAAAGGCTTCTCCGCACACATTTCTCCATAAGGCACTGTGAGGCTGTTGCCTGCTGGCCCAAGCAGCAGCGGGCAGGGAGCTGGGTGGGCTGAGCTGGAGGGCTGCTCTGGTGTGCTCCTCCAACTTCCTCAGCCAGTCCCTGCTGCCAGCAGGCTTCATCCTCCTCCATCATCCCAGCCTGGGGCTGGGCAGCACCAAAGCTGTCCTCTGACAGCCAGCTCTGAGGACTTCTCACTACCAAACTCTGCTCCATCGTTGGCTTCGCTCTTTCCATCTGGGACTCTCCTTTTAGGTGTAATTCACAGTGGCATCAGTGCGTGGGGCAGACCAGCGTCCCTCTTTTAAACCTGTCTCATACCTGGAGGTGAAACAATTTCTCACCCCCTCCCCTCCCCAATAAGAATCTCCTCTGAAAACTGCTCTCTGGTGGTCTCTGCCTCGCCCCATTCCTGTCCTAAGCCCAGCAGTCCAGTCCTATGCCTCCAGCAGCCCTCCCTGCAGTCTTTGTGTGTGTCTCAAAGCTGTAAGCGAAGGGGCTGGCCCTGCAGTATCCCCCTCACATGGAGGTGTGGGGTATCCCTCTCTGCTCTGTTCAACCACATTTCTGCTGATACCAGAAGACAGATCTTGAGAGAAATCTGAGAGCTGATGACTCAAAAACCAATCTGTC
>WBMY01009729.1:302077-312288 GCA_013397315.1 Donacobius atricapilla | reverse complement strand
CGCCGCGCCGCCGCCGCCGCCGAGCTCGGCTGGGGCCGGGGCCGAAGAGAGCGGAGCAGAGCGCGCTCCCCGCCCGGTGAGTGGGGACGGGATACGGACGGACCGGGGGGACACATGTGGGGAGCCCTGCGACCGGCTAGGGCAGGAGTCCGTGCACCCCCTGCGAACGCGGGCTGACCGTCACCGGCTCCGGGCCTTGCTCCTCCNTGAACTTTGTTCTTTCACCCCAGGTGGAACGGCTGATCAAGGAGTTCTCAGTCTACATGACAAAGGATGGACGCATCTCTGTGGCAGGAGTTACATCAGGCAACGTGGGTTACCTGGCTCATGCCATCCATCAAGTCACAAAGTAAAGACAAAGGGGTGCCCTGGAGCTGGTGGCTTTCTCTTCCCCACCAGTCGAAGATGGGGAGGGAAAAGAAACAAGCAGAATACTTCCAACCACAGCACTTGAAGCCGCTGCTGAATGTATCTTATAGATAAGTTGTTGTAGAGGCCTAGTCAAATCCACCCTGTTTTGTGGAGCAGGGACATCATTGCTGGCTCCTGCTCATCACAGCTGTTCTTCCCTGCTGTCCATCCTTTCTTCATCAGCCCCAGCACCTATCTATGCCAGAGGAAGCAAATGCTTAGCAATGCCATCCTACCAGTGTAGGCACCAAAGGCTTCTCCGCACACATTTCTCCATAAGGCACTGTGAGGCTGTTGCCTGCTGGCCCAAGCAGCAGCGGGCAGGGAGCTGGGTGGGCTGAGCTGGAGGGCTGCTCTGGTGTGCTCCTCCAACTTCCTCAGCCAGTCCCTGCTGCCAGCAGGCTTCATCCTCCTCCATCATCCCAGCCTGGGGCTGGGCAGCACCAAAGCTGTCCTCTGACAGCCAGCTCTGAGGACTTCTCACTACCAAACTCTGCTCCATCGTTGGCTTCGCTCTTTCCATCTGGGACTCTCCTTTTAGGTGTAATTCACAGTGGCATCAGTGCGTGGGGCAGACCAGCGTCCCTCTTTTAAACCTGTCTCATACCTGGAGGTGAAACAATTTCTCACCCCCTCCCCTCCCCAATAAGAATCTCCTCTGAAAACTGCTCTCTGGTGGTCTCTGCCTCGCCCCATTCCTGTCCTAAGCCCAGCAGTCCAGTCCTATGCCTCCAGCAGCCCTCCCTGCAGTCTTTGTGTGTGTCTCAAAGCTGTAAGCGAAGGGGCTGGCCCTGCAGTATCCCCCTCACATGGAGGTGTGGGGTATCCCTCTCTGCTCTGTTCAACCACATTTCTGCTGATACCAGAAGACAGATCTTGAGAGAAATCTGAGAGCTGATGACTCAAAAACCAATCTGTCCTTCTAAACCAAGTGTCCCTAAAGTCCTGTCACTTACTGGACTCTGATTTTTAATCCAAATAAAACTGGTGCATGGCTATATTAAGCTGGGGACTTCATCCTGTCATTGTGCAGCTGGATCCTGTCCCTTCCACGCACCAAACATTCCCTCTCCAGGCCATGCTAGCACAGAGGATCTTACGTGACCAGTGAAACCCTCATCTGAGAATCCCATGTAGAAAGAGGCAGTTCCCACAGATGGCCCCAGGAGCATAGTGTGTGTGAACTGAGGTTGTCCAGGTGCGAGCTAGTGTCATGGAGCTGGAACAGCCTATGGTGTTGATCATAGCTGTTTCTGGGGAGAGGACAAATTCCTAGAAGCTGTCTGCCTTGGGACACAGGGCCATCCTTGGCCACTGGCCCACGATGGAGTGGACCCTCCCAAACCAGAGCTGGAGGTGTTACCTCTTGAGTCTGTCAGTGGTCTCCATCCACTGGCACCTCCTCCTTCTGCAGCCATACCAGGTTATTTAGCAGGACAGTCCTCATTTTCCCTTCCTGTCCCGGGCAGCTGTGTGCCCGTAGGAGCTGGGACAGGTCCGGTCTGGTGCACCTGTCCCGGTCTGGTGCACATTGTTGCCACACTTGCTGGAAGGCTGGATCCTCCCGCCGCTCCCTGACAGAAGGTTTCCGCTCCCACGCCGCTTGTTTACTGGCCCGCTGCCCACAGCCGCTGCTCTCTGTCCTTTGAGCAATAAACCACTTTCCATGCCGCACACGCCGTCAGTGCTGCCCCACGGTGCTGTGGCTTCCTGTGCTGTGGTCCCCGGTTCTGCGTGGCTCTGGAGCTGCCGCCTCCTGCCCGTTCTCTGTACAATAAAAGCACCCTGGAGCACAGCCCCGTCTCTCGCCCTCTCCTTGCCGCGGGTCCCTGCGGGCTCAGTCTCTGGGAAGGGCTACCCGAAGGGGGATGTTCCCCCTTGGCTGATGTTCCCCCACCCCCGGGGCTGGACTACAACCCCCGGCGTGCAGNCGGGCGGGGGGCGCCGCCGGGGCCCGAGCGGGGCCGCGGGTCTGTCGAGTCACCCTCAGTAAGCGCCTGCTCTTGGGGTTTCTGGTTGCCAGAGTACTGCGGCTTTGCCTGGGGGAAGGGACACCCTTCAGCATCCTCCCCCAGGCCGTGGGAGAAGCATCGACCCCCTACAGCATCCTCGGCCGGGTGGCAACTTCAGCCCACGCGGACCCACCGGCCCGTCCCTCCACGCTGCTACCCACGGGGCACAGGGCGGCCCTTCCTCCCCTTCCCCAGAAATCTTTATAGAGGATTCGTGGCACAAGCAGAGTTTAAATAGCCCAGAAGCAAGGAGTGAGCTGGGCATAAAGAGTCTGTAGATGTCCTCTAGGAATAATAACCAGATTTCCTTGAAAAGAGATTTCTTGTGTTTGTGTAGATTCCTGCAAAATCCTGCCAGGTCGTGAGGGTCGATCTCCTCCAGTTTGGAGGCACTGGGATGAGATTTGGACTTTCCAACCCCCAAGGGCTGTGATGCTGGAAACACCAGATCTTCAAATCCAAAAGCTTGAGACATGACCTCCTTCTGGTTGTCACCCTGGGGGTGCACTGGAAGGGGCCAGTCCTGCTTTTCCAGTTGACATAGTATTTCTGCTGCACACAGGTCATTCCTGTTGAGCCCAGCTTTGCCCTTTACTCAAGAGCACGTGCACAGCTGCTCTTGCGGAGCTTGCAGAAATTAGGTTTGGAAATCAGGAAGTGAGCCCTGACACTGGGTCTGATGCCCATGGAAAGGCAAGTCCTGCTGTGAAGCTGCAGCTCCTCAGCCCCACAGCCAGGGTTCAGTTCCCCATCCGAGAGCAGTTGTGTCCTCTCCCACGATTTGAAGGACAAGAGGTGAGTTCTGCTATATCTCTGCTGGTGTGTATGTGCTGTGACTCCCCCTAAGCTAAGACCCAGGGAACTCAGTTCTCCTGTGCCCCCACCTGATGCCCAGGTTGTCCCTTGTTGATATAATTTAACTAACACTTAACAATGTGATTCTTCATCCCCTTGTAGGAGCAGAGAAGTGCCTGACTCCCCTGTTGCTGCATTCCAGCCTGTTTGCTGCCCTTCCTGCCTGATGGAGCCAGCGCTGGCTCAGGACCCTGCTCGAGGTGTCCAGCTGAGCCTGGAGCAGGACCACTAGTGGGACGTGGATGGTGGCGTGTGCCACCTGAGGAGGGACAATGGCTCAGGGAACTGGGAGCATCAACAGTGACTACAAGGATTGGGAGTGGAGCGACAATGCTGGCGAACGGGCCAGGCTCCTGCAGAGCCCTAGTGTGGAGACAGTGCCCAAAAATTCAGAGAGCCAAGGAAACGGTCTGGGCACCACATCGGCTCTGGGAGCTGTCTTCATTGTGGTCAACGCTGCCCTCGGGGCTGGGCTGCTCAACTTCCCTGCTGCCTTCAGCATGGCTGGCGGCGTGGCTGCAGGCATCACCCTGCAGATGGTAAGAGAGTGGGGAAGGGACAGTCCTCTGTCCCACTCTGGGAGGGTGTGTGGGAGGGACGTGGTGCCCCAGAAAGGGCTTGGGGAAGACCAGACTCCTAGGGAGAAGCTCTTTCGGGTGAGGTGCACCAGAGATGCTCAGTGTATTCAGGGGCAGCTGCCTGGGGTGGCTGAGGGGACTTTGCCATGTTGTTGGCTCAGTGTTCTCTCCCTGTCTCTCTCCCATCCCAGTGCATGCTGATCTTCATCATTGGAGGCTTGGTCATCCTGGCATACTGCTCACAGGCCAGCAACGAGCGCACCTACCAGGAGGTTGTGTGGGCTGTCTGTGGGAAGGTGCCTGGTGTGCTGTGCGAGGTGGCCATCGCTGTCTACACCTTCGGCACCTGCATCGCCTTCCTCATCATCATTGGAGACCAGGAGGACAAGAGTAAGAGTGTCCCATGGTGCAAATAATAACTAGTTGTTGTCCCTTCAGCTGAAGAGCCAGCCTGACCATCTCGGTTGTCCCCACAGTCATTGCTGCTCTGGTGAAGGAGCCTGAGGAAGTTGGGAGCACCCGCTGGTACACAGACCGCAAGTTCACCATCAGCATCACCGCCTTCCTCCTCATCCTGCCCCTCTCCATCCCCAAAGAGATTGGCTTCCAGAAATATGCCAGGTGGGTGGGAAGAGCCCTCTGGGGCTGGGAGTTGGGGTGGGCCAGCCAGCACCCACCTAAGCACAGTTGCAGAGGACAGGCACTGGAAAAGCTGTAGTTCTAGTGCCATATCTGCCCACTCACTATCTGCCTTCCCATGCCTCAGTTTCTCCATCTGGGAAGCAGAGGAGCAGCTGAGCACCATGCAGCCACAGTGTTGTCCTTCAGGGCTCATGTCCCTCCCTTCTGCATGCTGGAGGAAGCAGGGAATGCTGCTTTCAACTACACTGTCTCCTATCCTTGCAGTTGGCAATCCAGCAGAAAGGAGAGCCAGTAAGTGTCCCTAGGCCGGGTGGTCTGCAGGCCAGCTCTGCTCCACCAATAATCTTGACCTGGCTGCTGGAGCTAGACCAGGGGCACCAAGGAGTGTCACTACTTGACCACTCGCCTCTTTCTCCAGCCCAAAACCCAAGTCTGGCAGATTTGCCACTCACAGAAGCATGGGATAACCCCCAGATGCAACAGAATTGTGTTGGCATCTGCTTGGGGTGACATTTCCTGGCATATTCCCATGGGAAGGGAGAGCAAAAATGGATCTGATAGGCAGGAGTGGGGTTGCCTGGGCTGTGCAGGGCAGAAGATGGGGATGGAGAAACTGGGAGAAGACCCTCCATGAAGTGGGGAGGCAGAGCACTCACAGCCTCCTGTCCCCTCTCACAGCTCCCTCAGTGTGATTGGCACATGGTATGTCACTGCAGTCATTATCATCAAGTACATCTGGCCTGACAAGGAGCTGGTGCCTGTGGAGATCCCCACCAGGTGAGAGCAAGAGAGACAATGCTGTTGGTGCCATCACAGCACTGCAGAGCCAGGCAGGACTGTGGGAGCGAGGGCTGCAAAGGCTGGGGATGAATCTTTCATCAGTCCCATCACTGGTTCTGGGGACTCTGCATGTTGCTGCCAGAAGCTCTCGAGTGGCTGCACCTCTGCATGTTTCAGAGGAGCAGGTGGTGAAGAGGAGGGAAAGGACCTCTTAAAGGTCCCCATGGCTCCATCACAGGTTTTGATCAGCACTGATTGGCTTTTATCTCCGACATATCCAGGCCCTGGATTCCCTGTGCAGTGCTTGTGCTCACCCAGCAACAAGGGCTGTGTCTATATTTGGATGATTTTGGCCATTTCCTTGGCCAGCACAACCACTGTGGCTTATTCCCTTCCTCACAGTGTATATTTTTGGATCCAGTGCAGGAATTGTAAGGCAGAGCAAAGGTAAGACTGGTTTTTTGCACTGCCCAACTAGATCCATATTTTTTACTGATACTTTTACTTTTGTATGCTCAGGTTTGGCTGTTTCTGTCTCAGAGAAAGGCCCTGGTCTTCAGGGAGCACCAGGCCCCAGGAAAACCTCATTCCATGCAATGGCATCATCCTGGGTGGAGGGATGCAGTAATGGCACTCCTAGCTCATCCTCCCTTGGGGCACTGGATGGGGGTCACAGGGGATTCTGGTCTGACTGATAGGTGTTTCTCTCCTGCCAGCCCCTCCACCTGGACAGCAGTCTTCAATGCCATGCCCACCATCTGCTTTGGGTTCCAGGTAAGGCCACCAGCTTGGCACTCCCCTTCCACCCTATGGTTGCTTATGGGGCAGACTAAAACCCTGCCTGTGTGATTGTCTGGGTGATTGGCTAAAACCCTGCCCGTGTGCTCACTGCACAGCTTTGCAAGGAGGCTGAAGCCTTTTTAACATCTCACCACCTCTGGACGGAGATGGATCCATTTTACCCCAGCAAGGACGTACAGGGCAGCCTATCCCCCCCCTTTCCTTCTCCAGTGACAAACCTGAGGGGCTCACAATATCACAACAAATGCAGAGTATCACGAGTAAGGTGCCACATGGTTCAGCCCATCATGTATCCCCACTGTCTCTGTGTCCTGGCAGTGCCATGTGAGCAGCGTGCCCGTCTTTAACAGCATGAAGCAGCCAGAGGTGAAGACCTGGGGGGCAGTGGTGACAGCAGCCATGGTGATTGCTCTCTTTGTCTACACAGGCACTGGTAAGTGAGGGAACACCATGTGATGAGTGTGGCACAGTCCTTGGAGTGGCTGTGGGCTTCAGGAGGGCAGGGACACCCTGGTCAGCAAGGGTCAGAGGGAAAAGGGAGTAGAGTCCATCAAACACTTCTCCAATGTGCCCTGTGCCAAATCTATCCAAGTCTGGTCCTTTAAACAGATGTTCAGGAGACTTGTCCCTGTCCCCTGCTGACTGGTCCCTTCCTGGCAGGCATCTGTGGCTTCCTAACCTTTGGAGCTGGCGTGGAACAGGATGTCTTGATGTCCTACCCCTCCAATGACATCCCTGTTGCCCTTGCCCGGGCTTTCATCATCCTCTGTGTGCTGACATCCTACCCCATCCTGCACTTCTGTGGCCGGTGAGTGCTGGGAGAGATGGGGCTGGTGTGGGAAGGAGGAGCAGCACAAGGCAACCCCTCTATCCTGGGTCTGTGCCCACAGGGCTGTCTTGGAAGGTCTCTGGCTCCGCTATACTGGGATAACAGTGGAGGAAGACGTGGTTCGGGAGCGGAGGAGACGCCTGCTTCAGACCATCAGCTGGTTCCTCCTGACACTCCTTTTGGCTCTTTTCATCCCTGATATTGGCAAAGTCATCTCTGTCATTGGGGGCTTGGCTGCCTGCTTCATCTTTGTCTTCCCAGGTAGGGCATCCTGGGATGCTCAGGGGCTGACAAAGGTCTCATGGCCTTGTGTCTCGAAGAGAGAGGGGCAGGATGGAAACAAGGAATCAAGAGATTTTTAGAGGAGGACAAAAAAGTAGTGTGAGGCCAGTCAGCAGCCCAACTATTTTGGCTGGACTTGGTGCTCTGTAACAGGGAGTGCAGCTCCGTGTTCTATGGAGTGTCTGTTCAGTCCCCAGTGGACAGTCCTTGTCTGGTTCTAATTTGCCTCCTCTGCCTTTCAGGGCTCTGCCTGATTCAAGCCAAGCTCTCAGAGATCCAAGAGACCCGGGCAATCAGGTAACTGAAATGTGCCTCCCCTCTCCCCCATTCCCCTCTGGATATTGGGGTGAAGGACCCTTCTAAATGCCCTGTACTCCTGCATTCACAGCTGGTGGGCCCAGGTCAGCTATGGGGTGTTCATGGTCACCCTTGGAGCCTTCATCTTTGGACAGACCACTGCCAATGCCATCTTTGTGGATCTTACAGCCTGACTCCTCCAGGCTGGACTGCACTGCTGCTGCTGAGGGGATGGAGATTTCCCCGAGGACCAAAGGGAAGTGGGAAGAAAACATGTTGGTGTGTTGGGAAGATCCAAGAGAACCACTGTGATTTGGGGCTTGGCTGAACAAGCCCTGTGGTGGTTTGTATCTCATTGTCTTTAGGGACCAGGCAGTCAGGCATCTCTCAGCCCTGGCTCCCTGGTGAAGCCAGAGCAACATTACAAGGGGACCTTGTCATCCAGGACAAGCTCTTTCTGCCCCTTGGGGTAGACATCACTCCCTTAGACATCACTAAGGGGTCATGGTTGGGGTTTGCAAAGCCATGCTGCTCTCATCTGTGTACCCTTGTGGCTAGTGGAGGTCCTCTCCACAGCTAAAACACCTTCTCCTAACTTTGAAGAGAGAAGCAGTGTTCTGCATAAAAGAAGACGATAATCATGTTTATCACAGGGAGACACCCCCATAGTCCTATTCTGTGTCAATGTTTGGTTTGAACTCTGGTTTTCTGCCAGTATCCTGCCCCTACTCTCACATCTCCCTCTGCCTGGGGGATTGCACTTTGTATTACAAAGGTTTGCCTTCAGCCTGTTTGGGTTTTTTCTTTTGAGGATCAGAATGACCCTGGGGTAGGGACATGCCAGTGCAATGTTCTCCTTGCCAGGGGTTGCTCACTCAGTAGAGAAGCTGCTATGACTGCTCAACCTACTGAAGACACTACAACAGAACAAAGCTCATCTCCAGATTTACAATCTCGTTCTTCCAGGTGTCCAGGAAGTGGTACTGGGCCAGGTTTTAAGGAATGCTTTTGGGATAAAGCAGTCAGTATTAATTTGTTTTATATTGTTCTCTTGGTCATTTACACTCTCTGTGGCTGGTGTTGCTCTGGGCTGTCCCTCTGTTGCCTGTCTGGATTATAGTTTCATTCCTGCTTTTTCTGGGTTGAGCAGTTCCCCCAGCTGCAGATTTGGTTGGGGGCATTAAGCCTTAACAGCAAGGTTTTCTTGTTCTGTCTGAGTTTCTTTCCATCTTGTTTGGCTTCTAAAACCCCTGGGGAGGAATTCAGCTGTAGCTGTTGATGAATCTGTGAAGAGGGTTCAGCCCAGATTTGTGCAAAACCTGGCCCTGCACCTCCTGCATCTTCTGGAAGCAGCACAGGCTGTTGTGGTGGGAAGGAGAACCATGGTTTGTGCTCCTGTACTTCTCAGTGTGGCTCTGTCCCGCTGCAACCAGTGGCTGCCGGAGGGGCAACAACACATGGGTGCTTCCCTATGTGGAAACATTTGATCTTTCCTTACTAACAGTGCGTGTAAGTGGAGACCTCCCCATTGCTGCTTGGGACAGGGAGACCCAGGTGGAGGAGAAAGAAAAGCCCCAAGCACAGCAGGAATGTTTGAGGGATGCTGTGAAGGCTCCCTCCTGCCTCTCCCAAAGGATCTCCAGCATCTGGGCCCTCATCTTTTGACAAAACCAGGCTCCACCAAAACCCCACTTGTATGGCATCAGCTATGCCCAAAGCCCCTTTGCCAGGCTCCTGCCTGTGAGCAGGAGCTGGGCCTTGGAGACCCTTTGGCATAAAGATGTCCAGTTGTCCTGGATGTGGGGACCACAGAGCCACCTCCCATGGAGCCCAGCAGAGATGCTCAACAAATGCCAGTGCCAAAATGCCATCTGGTGCCCACCTTGCATGAAGATGAAAAGGTTTGGTACCTGGTGGGTCTTGTGGCCCTCGCTTTCCTGAAGGTGTGCTAGGCATGAGGGAAGTCTCTTGGCCGAAGTGGATGAGGACACAGGGTCTCGTGTCACCTGGGAAACACCTGGGCTCCCCTAGTGCTCCTGCAGGGTCCCTGTGGCTGAGAGCAGGGCAGGTCTGGAGGTGCTGTTTGCCTTACTGCTCCCCTGTCTACAAACTCTGGCCTTTTAACATGTATTTTGTACATGCAGAAAGTACAAAATTGAGGGTACTCAATAAAAGTGACATTGTGATGAATGTGTCAGGCAAGCACGAGGAGGTTTCTGTGTGAGATGCTCCCGGGTGGGATACAAGGATGAAGCCATACCCTGAAGTGCCATCCCAGCTCTCCGAGCTTTGGGATGGATGGTGTGAAGCTGGCAAGTTCCACCGCCTTCCTCAGGCCCTCATCCTCTGGCGTATCTTCGCGCCCAGGGCTGGGGGATGCCAGCGGAGGCTCTGTGGGCCTCGGGCCTGATGTGGCACCCCAGTGTCGACCTCGGGTCCGGCAGGCGGGTGATGTGCGGTTGCGACGGGCGGCAAGGAACTGAAGGAAGTTTCCTCTTCGGGACTGAGGCCGGCCATCCGGGAGAGTGCGAATGGAGAGAGGATTTCCTTAGAAAGGAAAATCCGGCCCTGGAGCGTGCGGAGCCCTGACGGGCTCACAGCCACCATCTTGTGGGGGGACAGCGCCTGGGCCGTACCAAGGCAGCGCGGGGGAGGAGACGCCAATTAAGGGGCCTGTACCACGGCGGCGCGCGGGGGGGGGAGCCTTTCCTGGGGGATGTACCA
>WBMY01009729.1:200766-301953 GCA_013397315.1 Donacobius atricapilla | reverse complement strand
GCGACGCCTCTCGCCCATTGGCGGGCCTCGGCAGCGCGGGTTGGCTGTCGGCGCGCACGCGCAGGCCGAGGGGACCTAGGGGCTCTGATTGGCTGAGAGAGTAGGAAGGATTTCGGCCACTCCCGGCCAATGGCGCGCTGCTAAGGCTCCGCGCGGAGGGCGGCAGGATGCCCTCTCCTGAGGTCGCACGGCGCTGATTGGCCNCGGCGGGACCCGCAGCCGTCTCCCCCCGCACTCCTCGGTCCTGCGGCCGCCCCTGAGCGACGGAGGGACCTCCGCAGGGTCCGAGGCGGGAGCCGCGGGTGTTCCCGGTTCGGTGGCGGGGGCAGGCGGCGGCGGCAGCGTCGCGAGGTGGCGGGGAAACCTCCAGCTCTGGAAGTGTGCTCATTTCTCCCCCTTCGCTCGGGTAACGCCGGTGGTGACAGGTGGAGCTTTGAGGACTCCGAGCCGGGCCTGCCCCGGCCGGGCTCGGCGGCCTCCGTAGGAGATCCATGTTGTTGTGACCTGCCCGCAGAAAATATGGGAAAAGTGAGCTGTAGTAAATAATCCGGTGACATAAGCTTCTTGCAGACCACAGGAGAGAAATCCTTCTCAGTGCTGTCCTCCAGTTAAGAAAACGCTGCTTAGTAAAATGGACTTGCATAATTCTGAACTAGAAATAGCAACAGTTGGGTGTTTCGACCGATGCTGTATCAGTACAAGAGCTTTTTTACAATAGTTTTCTAACTTGGACTAGTACCATGTATTTCTTACACAGGAAGGCCAGTGGGTACTCAGAGTTTAATTTCAACAAACCACAAACAGTTTGGACTGTATTTTCGACAGAAGTGAGATAATACTGAGAATATAACTCTAGTCTGTTGGTACATCATGTACTCAGACTGTTTCTGAATCCCACTTGTTGCACGGAAACCTGGCAACTGTTCTCAGAAGCTTGTTTTAAGCAGGTAACAAACAGGTGTGATTCTGACGAGTCATGCTTAGTGTACCCAACTGATTCCTGTTTCTAAGGTAACTACTTTGGCATTGGCTAAAATTATAGGCAGGATGAATCCAGGTGGGGTGACTCTCTTATAAACAGGAAACAAACTTACTTTGTAGTAGACTCGTCTGTCCTTTCCATGTTTGTTATTTTGATTCTTTCAGCCCTCTTAAGTTCACTCTGAACTGTGGATGCTGTTGGCCTGGTGTCTCCAAACCAAACTCTCAGCCAGTTTGCTGCCTGCCTACCTGTGTCTCTTCTTTGGAGAAACACCTTGTCCTGTTTATCCTATATAGTGTTCCTAGGTTTTTTGATTTCTGCTGAAATGGCCACTCTTGGTGTTCAGATGAGTAAGTAGAAGAGAAACTGTGGGAATATAACGTAGCAAAAGAGGACAGTAATGTTTAGTGTCCCCATGATGGGACATAACTAAATCACGTGGGAAATTGTTACCGCTGAGAATCATGGTTGAGGCCATCACTATCTTAGCCAGGTTTCTCTTTTGTTCCATCAGCATCTCTGATGTATGAATTCTGTGGTTTTCTTTTGACTTTTGAAATAGCATTTAGCTGTTTTAAAACACGTTTTGGATGGTAAAAAAACAAGAAGCATTTGATAAAAAGTCCCTGATTTTCTTCCCTCCAGCAGAAGCTTTATTCTGCAGTGCTTGTCTGAAGGAGAACTGGGAAGTGAGAATTTCTAGGTTCGTTTTTTTTAACAGTCCAGGTTATGAGATGCAAAAATACCTGAAGCAGCCATGTCATGTTTAATGCATATCTCATGTATTTGAGGTAGATTCCAGACTGCAGCTTCACTGGCCTGAGTGTATAGGCACAACATAGGTGCTTAGTTCAGCCACACTCTGTAAACTGAAGTTTCTGTGTCTAATCATCTTTGTGACTTCCAGTTTCCTGGAATTGGGTGTGGCTTTCCAGTGTGTAGAATGTTCAGGTATCTCTTCTGTTTGTAATCACCTGAATTTGAACTGCTCAAATGAATCGGGAGCTTATTTTACTGCTAATATGACTTCCACTGTGGTTTTTTTTTTCTCAGTAGATTTCAAAATGGTAGACATCCTGAAATACAAAGTATAGTATGATTCAAAACCACCCTTCTGCCTTGGATTGCTCCCAGTGTTGGCCTTCAGAGAGGTGTGGTGCTGTCCCATGTTTTGTATTTGTTCATGGGTTTAAAAAGAGGCTAAGGGACTGTTCCGGAGAGCAGGTTTAGGAGTGGTCCCTTTAGCTTGTTTTATGGGGTGTTTGTGGCTGGAGTTTAGAACCTGTCAGTTTGTTAATCAGCAAACACTTGCTGTTTGTGTCACTTGACCTGTTTTATCCTCCACGTGCAGCACGTCTGCCTTGAAATCATACAACTCTTGAAATTCAGTGGGAATAGTTACTTACTTCTGCAAAATTCTGAAAAGAGATCCAAAGTTATCTTAAAGTAATTGTGAAATTACTTTCTTTGTAAGGGTGTTTTTCAATTTGTGGAAGACTTCAGGTTTGTCAACTTCAGCATCAAGGCTTAGTTACTCTCTAGTGATTTCTGGTTAGTAGGGAGTATCTTTGGTCACACCTGATGGGTGGTTTCATATTGACCTTCTCTATTTTGTGATTTTTGGATTCTTGCCTGAAGTTTTATTGCATTTACTTTTTAACCTGACAGAATTCTGCTCTTGAAAAAAGATCTACTGAAAGAGATGCCAAATGATTTTTTTGCTGATGGGCTGTTGTTTTCTTTAGGAAGTGTTCAGGGTGTGTAATGCTGTAGAATTTGGTAAATATTTTTGATCTCTTTAAAATGGGTTGTGTTGCTATAGAATAGTAATATTCTAAGAGCTGCTGAGTCCTGTGCCAGGTATCTTAATCCATTACTTTATCATAGGATCTGTGACTGAAAGTAGCTAATTTTACCAGGTAATCTAAATTTTTTTGATAAACTCCTTGTAGCTGAGGCCTGACTTGTCTGAACATGGCAAGTTTGTCCCATGGACTGAAAGCTTCCTGAATTGTTGAGGCCAGTGTAGGGAGATTCATTCCCACTAAGGATGTATGGATCTAAAAATAGTCTGCTTCACATAGCATTCATAGCTTCCTTAATCAGTGCTAGTAGTTGAATTTTAGCCTTGCACTGAATGACCAAAGAGGTACCTGTGCAGTTCTGCTTTGCAGGCAAGGCTCCCTTGGTTATTCTGTACTCTCCTGAGTTAAGTTGCATCGTTTGAACCTCTGAATTGTGGTTAATGTTGTGTCCGTGGGAGCCGTCTGGGTTTGCTGTGTGGTGGGATACACATGGTGCAAACCATATGTTCAGAACAGAAGTAGGAAGCTGTTTCCTCAGCTATTGTGTTCCTTCCTTAAGTCTCTGTGTTTGCTCAGGCTCTTCCGTGAGAGGCTTCATGAAAGGAAAAATCCCATTTTGCCTCCAGCTTGGATTGTCCAGTGGCACTGCCAGATTTTGCAGTTGCAAGGTGGCAAAGCTTGTTTTCTTTCTTTGCAATCAAAGCATTCCCTGCTTTTTTGGGAGACAGCAGAGATGCTAATAGGAGGGTGGGATGGTCAGTGTTTGTGCTCTGCAGGGTGTTGTATGGCAGCAGAGAGGCTTGAACCCTGCTTGAGAATTTCAGTACTAAAACCCCGGGGTTTTAGGTGGAGTAGGTGTGATTGCTGTGCTGTTTGTGTTGGTTGGTATGAGGAAAAATGCCCAGAGACATGTGGGTTTTTTTTTATTGGAGTGCATGCCCATGAACAGCTCGACAGCTTTTCTTCCTAGGGGCCTGAAAGGCAAACTCTGAAATTCTGTTATTGCCTCAAAAATTGGTCAGGTTGAAGTTTTGTGTTATGTCCTGTGGGCAGTTTGAACAGCCTGTGGGTTCTCCAGGCTGGTTGCTGTGATCTGGTGCTCTGATGGGACTGAGCTCCCCTTGCTGACTGCTGGTTTTAGTAAGTGCTAGTACTGTGCCGAGGTCCGTGTGCTGCATTTGTAACAAATGCTTTTCAGAAGCTTTATGTTGGTCATGTACGTTAAACCCTGCCACTAAGATTGTTTTGGAAGACGTGAATTTGCCAAACCAAATGATGTTTTCTAGGTTATTCCAAAAGAGGAGTTTAAAGGTTATTGAAAGAAAAAAATCAGTTACTGTACAACCGAGAAATCTTTTTAAATTTTTTGCCAGTCCTGCTTTCTAGATGTTCCACAGTCAGTGGCCTTTTAAATCTTTATGTATAAAGGTAATGAATTCTAGCTTGTCAGATGTACTAAAAAGAAATGGAAGTTTTGTGTAATTCTTCTCACTGCAGTTTTGGATGTGCCTTGAAATTCTTTCAGAGATCAACTGCCTTGTCATTGAGGAATGCTTTCAGTGTTACTGCTTGAAAAATTGTTCTTTGTGAGATGTAAGTTTTATTGCATAAGAAGGATCTTACATACCTTCATTGAGTAGTCAGGGTTTTCTGTGGCATAAGAAAAGCCTGGAAGTCAGTTGATTTGACTTTTCTTACAAATAGTTTACCCATATATTTGTGTAATATAATAAACTGTTTTCAAAGAGCAGAATGGTCTGCATTGCCTTTGATAGGATTTGTTGCTCCTGATGTTTAGAAGCAGATTTTAAATAGATGGTTCCAAGCATAAGCAAGTGGAAAAATCTTTGTTTAAGGGGAGATGGGGAGCAGAGTTCTATGTGTCCCCAGCACAGGCTGTTGAGCCTCCTGTGTGCTGCTGCTGTTGGGAGCTGGCAGCAGCAGCCCGGTTCGAGCTGTGCTGCGCCGGGACTGCTCCCGCCGGGACTGCTCCCTGCTCCCGCCAGGACTGCTCCCACCGGGAATGCTCCCTGTGCCGGTTTGCCCTCAGCTCCGCGTGCCAGGCTAACACATCACCCCAGCCACCCATTTTCGTGATGAGGCACAAATCCTGTGCTCGTGGTTTCTGTCATGCAGCCAAGACAGCAAAGCAATAGTTTTTGTTCTGAAAAGGGATCTTCAGACTCTTGGCATGAAGCCCAGTGACCTTTTGTGTTTTGATCAGGTAGAGCTTCCAAGCAGCGACTCTCCGGCTTGATTCTGCCTCTGTTAATGCACAGCGCTGCCTCTCAGAGCAGCTTGGGGCTTCGTTCGAGGCTCCTCGCACTGTTGGATATGCAGGACTTGCTTTGGGATGCAATTTTGTCACACTGGCAATCTGTAATTTAACAGATGAGATGTCAAGTGCCAAGTTTTGTGTTGTCATAGAAATTTATTAAGCTGGCAAGCTCTGCTGTTGTAGCTCACTGGAAAGCTGTTTCAGTGTAAGCCAAATGTTAGGGTTAGTTTATTGCAGTTCTTTGTGTGTTGCTCATTCACAATTGCTTGTTTTGGTGTACAGGGTTGAGGCAATACTTCCTGGATGTACTGAGGCAAATACAGCAGAGATGGTAGAAGTGCATTTTCAATATTAATTTATGATCAATGCTTTGAATGATTCTGACCTCTGATTGTTGCTGTGTGGTATCCTACTCATTATTCATCGCATTTCCTTCTTTCTCATGGTGCTGAAAATCATTCCTCTGACTGAGCTGTTTGCTGGCTCTTTCAGACTGCAAAATGCAGAAACAGAAGTGGTCAGGTAGTGTAAAAACAACTGAGCTTGTGTTTTAAGAACTTAATACTGCTTCATTTTCCTTGTGAACATAGTTTTGTGATGTTGCTACAGAACTTAAATCTAATTTAATACTGTTTTCCAGGTGCCATGTTTCAGAACAGACAAAGACAACTGAGAAAGAAGAGCTGAAGCAAGTAACACAGAAACAGATACAGGCTCATTGGGGGAAAAAAAATTGACCTGTCTCTGAGGTGACTAAAGGGGAATAATGGTGATTTTGCGCCGGGCTCGGCCGCCTGCTTCCGCCCCAACCAGCAATGAATCTTGACTCGCTCTCGCTGGCCTTGTCTCAAATCAGCTACCTGGTGGACAATTTAACCAAGAAAAACTACCGAGCCAGCCAGCAGGAAATACAGCATGTAAGTAAAGTGATCCAGTGTTGCAAAATAAATTTCGGAAAGAGAACTAGAGTTTCTCTTCTCCTTTGTATTTGTACTCTGTGGTGCTCTTGTGTATGTTACTGTTTGCTGTTCTCTGTGGTGTTGGAAATTGCAGGGTGTGTCTGATACTCCTGCTGGTTCATTTGCCAAGTCATGAGATACAGCTCAGAGCTGAGTCCAGTATTAACTTTGTAGTTGAATATCAGGATTAACTGCTGCTCCTGAAGGGTGGTATGAAAAGCTTTCCTAACTTCTCCAGGTTAAATCTTTCCACTTTTGGGCATTCAACAGAACACTGATTGGGAAGGGGAGGAAAATGTATACATTCAGCGTTCAGAGTTGTTGCACTGAAAGCCTGAGTATGTTGTAATTTACCTCTGAATGCTCTCTCCTCCCTTGATGGAAGTTTTTTTCCTCTTTTCATTCAGTGACTCATGGCTTGGTTGTGGAGCCAAGCTGACTGTCTTGGCCTTGAGTTTTCAGATGGCAGGCAGAGTAACTGCATGTTGAGACCCAAATATTTGTGATTTGGGCAAGAATTCTGTTTTAATTGACCTTTTTAAAAATAGCTCTGACTTGCAGGGTGGACTGAAAAGCATTATCTGCAGAGGAGTGCTTAGGAGGAGGTGAATGCTACTGAGCTAGTTTTAGAAACTGGTTTAGTTCAGTTCCCAGCAGACAGCTGGGCCACTTAAAGTTGAGGTTTTTTCCTGCAGCAGTGCAATTCTGATGCAGTTTGAATCATATTAGGAGGCCAGAGGGCTCAAGCAGTGAGGTTCTGTAGTATTTGATGTCTTTAAAAGTGCATTCATTGCTTATCTTGAGGTGAGAGGAGAGTGATTTCAGCAGTATTGGCTACTATGAATGTAAGATGGAATAGGTCCCTTGTACCTTTGGTAACTTCCTCATGTTTTTGCAAGTTCTGTACTCCAGGAGCCCATTTGGAATCATACTGTCCTTTTGATCACTGTGAGTTTCAACAGATGGTTTTTGCAGCAAGGTGTGACTGAAGCATGACTTGATTTGGGAGAAGATGTGGTTAATCTGCCGTTCACTTGGAGCACAGCTCTCTAGAACAGGGACAGATTGTTCCTTACCCTTCAGCCAGGTCTCTTAGCCTCACGATGGTGAGAGGGGTAAGAGACTGGGACCTGGTCTGTGGAAATGGCTGGATTGTGTATGGTTATAAAGCAGATCTAGAATTTCAAGTCTAAATTCCTAAAATCTTGATCTCTTGTTGTCTTCTTTTCATTCTTTATTTTATTTTCCTGGTATTGCTTTACTTTTGTGGTTGCTGGTACAATATTGCTTTAGTTGGAGACAGTATATGTGCTGTAACTCTGTCTTATGGTGCATTGCTGGGGGTAAATTTTTGACGTGATTCACTCAATTTTACAAAGTTCCCATCTAAGCATGTAGAGTTGTGGAAATTCATACTTCGAGTTGTTCTTGTCTCAACTGACCAAAATGACACTTATATTTACATCACTCAAGTGTGAGGGTGGCAAAGCCTGAGGAACTAATTTCTGTTTAAAAGTGGCTATCAGTAGTCATTTAATATGGTTAATGCTTAAAAAGATAGAATACATGTTAAAAAAAACGCTAAACTATTTTATGCATTTGTCAGACACTAATTCTAAACCATGGTTTCCTCTGAAGTGAGTTTTTGTGGTCTTCTTCTCCTAAAGTGGTAAGGAGAGCCTGGTTGGAGAAGGGGAAGGGGCTTTGTGGATGAGTTTGTCTAGGAAAGCAAAACTTTTTGAATCTAGGAAAACAGTTGTTTTCTGTCTAATCCCATATTTGCCCAAACACGTTACCTGATAAATCCAAATACCTGTGGCTCAAGCTTTATCCTAAATCACGGCCTGGTTGAGGTTGGAAGGGACCTGTGGAGGTGATCTGGTCCAACCTCCTGCTCAGTCACTTAGGGTGGATTGCCCAGGAATATGTCTGGGCAGCTTTTGGGTACCAGCATGGTACCACAACTGTTCTGGGCAGCCCCTGTCAGTGCTTGGTCCCCCCTGCAGTAAAAAAAACCAGTCTTTTTTATCAGGTTTTATGACTGATACACTGTCATGTAAATGTATCAAAGTTACCAACACAAAGGTTTTTTTCAGCTCTTTCTTCAGGAAAACTGGCAATTCTCATTTCCCGTTTCCTGGAAGAGCTTTTTTGTGTATGTAGTTAGGGTTGAAATACGATACACTGTACTTTGAGCCTTCTCTTCCCTTCTTTCCTGTATGTTAATTTTTCAAATTGTTGTTCTTTGGAACAGTGCAAAGAAGCAATCTACTTCTGATGCAGGCAGGTTGTGTGGATGGCTTAGTATGAACAGTTTCCTTTGGCGTCTGTTTACCTTGAATTCACCCTGGTCACAGCACCAGGCAGCTCCTTAGGAAATTGATCCAGCTTTATGTCAGTCTTGTTAGCACATCCAAATCTTTGTATTTGATTGTGATTGCCTAAACAAACTGCTTGTTTTCTGAAACCTGAGCTAGGGAGTAGAATTTGCTGTCAATTCAGGTTTGCTGCCTTTTACACCAATCTGAGCATCTTCCTGATCCTGGGGTATGGCTGCCTCCAAAGGCCCAGCTGTCACCACAGCTGGGCTGTTTGCTCTGGGCTGACATACCACAGGCATGTATGTTACAGCCTCTGGTCATGATGCAGAGCTAGATTCGACTTGGAAGTTTCTTTCCAGCAGAACAAAACTTGGCAGCCACTGGAATCAGCAGGCTTTGAGGGAAAGGGAAGCAAAGTGTCAGATAACAGTAGAAAAATTGAGATGAAAACAGTGAAACATCAGAGCCCGGGCAGACAGAGCCTAAAGCAACCCTCTTTGCACAAAGAAACTACTGGCAAACAAGGACAGTCATGACAGGTGGAGCAGTGAACTTGGTGGAGGCAATCAGACCAGAGGCAGAGCTGCAGGTTTGTGTGCTGGCACATTTGTGTCTCTCCTGCAGCTAGAAAAGGGGAAACGGTGGGAAAAATGTTGCCAGTAGATGAAGGTTGGATTTATTAGCTGCTACTGTTTGGCCCAAGAGGCAAGCTGCTGTTGATTGGCTTCACATTTCTGACAGTATGGATTCTATTAAAAACAAGTAATGCTGTCCACTTTGGGGTGGAAAGAAAGGAGCAAGTTCTGAAACAGTCTGGAGCTATTTCAGACAACAAGCCGATGAGCTGGTCTGTAGCCAAGAGTTAAGGTACATGGTCGGGGATGCAAACAAAAATGTAATGTTGTTAAGATTTAGTAATGAGTGATAGGTGTTGTAAGTCAGCAAATGCAGATCACCCATCACACAGGTGCTGTCCAGGGCTGTGTTCTTGCAGAGTTAGGCACTGCACCTCTGGGAAAAAAATGGGGAAAAGTGAGGCCATGGACCGTGTGGATTCTGGGCTGCTTTGAGGGCAGAATCCTTAGGGTGACTTAAAAATCCCTTTTTACTTAGCTTTATAAGAATGCTACCCCTGAAATGCGTGGCTTCTGTGGCAGTGACTCGTGTCTAGATTCTCTTTGTTTGTACTTCTTATTTGCAAATAGGGTTGATGATGGGGTTTCTAGGTTACTGAATAAAAGGAACATTTATAGCAGTTTGTTGAAACTGTAGATGATTTAACTACTAGCAGTACTGCTGTATCCATAGTACTAGACCCAGATCTTGCTCTGTGATGACTGTTTGCTACCACGCTGTTTTATTGATACTTTTTTCCAGATTGTGAATAGGCACGGTCCCGAGGCAGACAGGCATTTACTACGCTGTCTATTCTCGCACGTGGATTTCAGTGGCGATGGTAAAAGCAGTGGCAAAGATTTTCATCAGGTACAGTTTGCGCCAACACATCTGTTTATTAGTTTTGGTTGTTAAAAATCTGCGGTGGGATTTCATCCAGGTCAAGCACAAAGGCAGGTTAGAAGCAGTAGCTTCAAACAAAACTTCTTTTCTGGTTATATGGCCTTTCAACTGCAAGCACTTTTTGCCAGTCCTTCAAATCAGAAGATAATTGTTGATATCTGACTTAAAATATCTTGATCTAGAAAAAAACAGGTCGCATCAGTACAAATGCTCCTTTTACTACGTGCTGTGCTTTAGTTTGAAAGCCTTTCTGTGTATCTTTAGAGTTTGTCCGAATCCATTAACTGACATTTCTGGTGCTGACTATGTCTATTGAATGTTTTCATCCCTAAGCAATCTTGCTGCAGACTTTTTAGCTCCTAACCATGAACCAAATAGTCTGGGTTGTCTATTGCAATGTGTGAGGATGTTTACAGAAAGCAAAACATTGCACATATGATGGAGAATGTTTCATCACTTTGTCAGTCTTCAAAGCAAACCTGAAAAAAGCTTGAATGAAAAGAAGTTAATTGATATTAGAGAGAATTTGGGCTCTTAAGTAAGATCTTCTGGTTTTTCTGTGCACAGTGCACAGTAGTTTATTTTTAATGTCCTGTTATGAAACTGTGAGTCTTCAAGTTATCTTGTTCTTTTCAGACTCAATTTCTGATCCAGGAGTGTGCGTCGCTGATTACAAAACCAAACTTTATCTCGACGCTGTCGTACGCCATTGACAATCCCTTGCACTATCAGAAGGTTTGTATGCTTCTTGAAGGGGAGCCCAGTGTCAGAAACTGTTCTGAATTGCTCTCTAGGATGCCAGCTGGTTTTCCCTTGTGTTCCCTTGTAGTAAAATTTTCAAAAACTTACTAGCTTGCCTGGTTGGTGTGGCGTTTTTTTTGTTAAACTAAGCAAGTTTGTAAATCACTCAGAATGACTGCATACTTTATTTTAGTACTTTATCTAATGTTGATGCTTCATGGCTTGTTTATGGCACCAGAACCAAAACAAATCATCAGTGCTTCTGTTTCTTTCTGTATGAAAGTCATGATACTGGTTAAATAGTGGGATATATAGTGGGAAGAAGCTTTTAGATGAGATGAATCCAAAAGTAGCTGGAAAGTTGTTTAGCCATAGAAGCTTTGTGTTAAGCTGCAGCAGAATAGTTGCTAATATTCCAAGCTTGCAAATGAACTCTAGATAGTCTGACACATTGCAAATGAGATTAATCCCAAAACAGCTTTCATGTTATTCTTCTTACCTGTTTCAGAGTCTAAAGCCTTCACCCCATTTATTTGCCCAATTGAGTAAAGTCATCAAATTAAGTAAAGTTCAAGAGGTAAGTGAATGGTTATTTCAAAAATATTGTAAATTTTTTTTTTTTTTTTACTTAGCTAGTTAGAAAGGATGAGGTCCCCTTACTGTGATGTTTGTTTTTGTTTGTAGGTGATTTTTGGTCTGGCTTTACTGAACTCCTTCAGCTCAGATCTGCGAGGTTTTGGTAAGTTTTCTGAAGTACTATAGCAGGGACAGCCTTTTTCAGCAGTGTGCTTTCTAGATGGGTGCCTGCCTGACCTGACCTTGCAATTAGTGGTGCCATTGGGAGGGGCAACAGATAACACAGTCATCTTGTGTGAAGTTAAAGGACCATTTAATGTGTGACTCAGTCAAATTGGGGTATCGTGATATTTTAACCTGTAGTTGTCCATTAATATTTGAGTTTTCAGGTACGAGATTTCTGTTACAATCTGAACTGTTGTGAACTGTAGTAAACAAACTCAAGAGAATGGTACCTAGCTAAATAAATCTCATATTAAGGCAGAATCCCAGGTTTTGACTCTAACCTCTTCTGTTTCCAAAAGCTGCCCAGTTTATCAAACAGAAACTCCCGGATCTTTTGCGCTCTTACATTGACGCGGACGTCAGTGGAAATCAAGAAGGTGGCTTCCAAGATATTGCAATAGAGGTCCTGCACCTCCTCCTCTCCCATCTCCTCTTTGGGCAGAAGGGAGCCTTTGGGGTAGGACAGGAGCAGATTGACGCTTTCCTCAAAACATTACGTAGAGGTAAGTGATGCTGTTCGGGAAGCCTGACCAGATGCAGACTTTGAGATGGATTTTCGTGATTTGCTGTCAGTGCAGAGTGCCAGAGTGGTGGGGAGCTTGCTGACTTAGAACTCGGGAAATTTTCATAGTAAACAGACAGAAAAGTACTGCTGTTTTGGTATTGGGTCCTAATGTAAGTTTTGCTTTCAATGAGCAGTAATGTGGTCTCATGTTCTTGAAAAGTTTCGTTAAATGAGCATTGAGGAAGGGATATTCAAGTCTGTATTTGCTAGTATGGCATGGTATTTGTGGATTTAACTGAAGCAGCTTACTGCACTGTAGTTGAAAACCCCCTTACAGGGTAAGGAATGTACATTGCCATTTCAAACAGGTACATTTTAAGCATTGTTTTATTATATTAGATGCAGATCCATGAGGAGACACCAGCACAGTGAGGGAGATGCTTCTGACTTAAACTCTGGTTCATTTCCTGAAAGCTGCCATTGTAGTCTGTTCCTTTCCAAAACAGTGTTTGCTGTAAACCTATCACACTAGGGAGGATTTGGACTCAAGATGATAATTGAACTTAACCCACTCTTAGGTTCTGTACAACCTGGACGAAGCTACCATTTATACAAGAGCAAAATATTTGTTCTGATTTTTAAACTATAACTTCACAGTTCATATGGATTTTAATAGAGATTAGTGCATTAGCTTGTGTAATTCCTGATGCTTTGCTTTGGGATATTGGGAACTCTTCTGTAAATGGCCCTGGAGGGTATGGAGATGTTATATGTCAGCAGTGTTGTCTCAGGAGGGCCCACACACAAGATGTCTTTGCTGCTCTCCACTGTGAGCAGAACTCTGATCTGCAGATCTGATCCTCTCATTTTTCATCTCTCTTAAACTTTTCCTCCCAGGAAGGAAAAAATGAGTATTTACTCTTTCTATGCCGAAGTGCCTGGCTTAGTTTTGCTGTATTTCTTAAACTCAGTAGCAGATCCTTTGTTTCCTAATACTACCTGAGTTGGAGTAGTGGCTTTTGCTGGACTGCTGTATAGTTTCCTGCTCTGTGCTTTTTTTGGATAACTGCTGTTAGTGACGATCTAGTTCTAAACTTACCCCAGCACAGCTGCTGGCCTTCTGGGCAGCTGCAGAGCTGCAGTGAACCTGCACGAGCCTGGTTTAGTCTGCATTCTTCTTCTCTAAGAACATCCCAGTGCCAGTAGAGATCTGAGAATGGGATGGAGGGATACTACATCAGTGCTCTCTTGATTTCTGCAGCAGTAGGCCAACTCTAGCACAGCTGTGGAATAATTCTGAGTAGTCTTTCACGTGCAACTGGTGTTCTGGGAGTTTTGACACTGTTACTCTTGCCTTTAGATTTTCCCCAGGAACGTTGCCCTGTGGTGCTTGCACCACTTCTATACCCTGAAAAACGGGACATTCTAATGGACAGGATCCTGCCTGATTCTGGAGGGATAGCCAAAACCATGATGGAGAGTTCTCTGGCAGATTTCATGCAAGAAGTTGGCTATGGCTTTTGTGCAAGGTTTGTAGAAAAATGCATTTTTCAAGCATGTAATTTTGGGTGGTGGTGGTTTTCTTTCTTGTTTCTTGAGATAAAAGATACGGAACACTTTAAATACTAAAATAAGTAGAATCTTATCAAGCATTTTGAGGTAGTTTATTTGAATTCTGGTTGTGTTTTGCTTGCTTCTAATGTGTATTACATGCCTGTGGACACTGTAGAATTTTGTCATGGTAAGAAGTGCTGCATGAAAAGATTCACATTGCTTGTGAGAGTTTCATAAGAATTTGACTATGACCCTTTTGTACATGAAAATGAAAGTGTCTGGGTGGACAAACTCCAGCTAAATCCCACTAGAGTGTTGGAAGAACTTTGCTTTTGCAAGACTTAGCCCTCAGAATGAAGCTAACCTGCTCTCTTATAAGAAGAGTAAGGTAGAATTAAATGATCCTGTATTTCAAGAGATAGACTATTGATTACTTTGGAGAAGTGATGAAATCTCGCGGCTATTAACATGAGTTTCTTTTTAAACCAAGAAATAAAAACACCATGTGTTGGAAGATACTGAATTATTTCCTTTGTTAACACATGCATGTTAATAAAACAGTTTCTATGCTCTTCCTATATAAATCTTCCTGGCCTAGTTATGAAGTGTTCACAAAATGGATAAAAACTTCCAAAAAAAGCCTTCTGTTCTGAAGTTGAAAATCGGGCATTTGCTCTTTGTTTTTTCTCTTGTCTCCTGGGAAGTTTCCGCTGGTGCCCTCTGCTCAGGGATGCCATGGTTTGTATCAGGCTGAAGGGCAAACATTCACAGCTTACCTTTGAACAGTGCATGTCAGCATTTTGAAATGTGCATTCTCAAAGCCTTTGTTTCGCTTTTAGGTAGCAGAAAACTTGAGTTTGAAGCTCTGTATCACAGGTCAATAGTGGAAGTGCTTTTAACCAAGAAGAGTGCTAAACCTACCCTGTGCTTTTGCTTTGATAGAGCATGGTCTGTGAAACATCTCTGTGGCATCCCTGTCACTTCAGTAGCCCTGGCTTTGAACTGGAGACATGGCACCACTGTATTTCATGGAAATAATTGCGCAGATTGTCTGCTGAATTTTTCTTCTTGATTGTCCTAGACTTTTATGTTTGATCGTTTGACTAACTTGATGGAAGTCTTACATTGTGCTACAGTACAACCTGCTTTGCTGTAAGATCTCTTTGTTTTGTTGCACCTTAGTGTTGAAGAATGTCGCAACATAATCATGCAGTTTGGTGTTCGGGAAGTCACGGCTGCCCAGGTCGCCAGGGTTTTGGGGATGATGGCTCGAACTCATTCAGGATTGACGGACGGTATTCCATTACAGGTGAGTGGCCTGTTGTGCTGGGGATTACATTTCAGCAGAAGAAGGAGTTAAAAATGTTGGCCTCTAGGAATTTAACAATTGCTTGTATTATTCAATACTTGTACTTCTGACTGTTCTGCTGTAGATGTCTGTAATGCTTTCATGAATGAAAGATTCTCAGGGTGTTAAACCTGTATCATTACTAGTCTGAACTTCTGTTTATGCCTTTCTAGTGCAGGGGTTCTGTACCCAGTGGGTGTTGAGACTCTGTTATTTTTCACTAGTGTTTGATTCAGTGTATTTGACTTGCAGTCTATTTCGGCTCCTGGCAGCGGGATTTGGAGTGACGGCAAGGATAAGAGTGACGGAAGCCAAGCCCATACTTGGAATGTGGAGGTCTTGATTGATGTTCTTAAGGACCTGGTAAGTCTTGTTAGCATTTTGGTCTTTTTATGTGGATAAAGCAGGGCATATCTCAGTATGATTACAAACCTTTTTAAGCACCCCAACATCCTGCATAGCTTTGAATCTGTCTAATGTTACTGTACTTAAATGCTGGGGTTTTTTTCCCCCTCATGAGCAAGAAAATTTTGAGGAATTCTGCAAAATGGAAGCTACTTGAGTGAGTGACTTGGGTGCAGTTTGAGATTCATTCCTCGCTGCTCCCATGTATTCCAGCATGTGTTCCCTGAGGGTTTTTGTGTTTCGGTGTATTTCTGACAGTGGAAAGTTTTGTGCATTAGCCACCTTGTTTTGGAAGACTTCTTACTGTAGGCATTACTGATGAAAATGAAAGTATTTTTGTCGCTACTCATTCCAAAACTCTTCTTTATTGCCTCTTAGGTATGCTAACACTATAGAAATAGTAAAGTTTTTCCACCACTTTATAAGCAGCAGTTTTTGTAACAAACTCAGTTAAACGTGAATACCATTTTCTTTGCTTGCCTTATAGAGGCTTTTTTCTGTGTTCTCTGTAATATATGCACAAGTCACTGTTTTGTTTTTCTAAACTTTGGGCCCCAAAATAACTTTGTCTCTGGTGCTCACCTGTCTCTGAAATGAGTGGTTTCTGTTCCAAAATGGCCAAAGTTCCCTCCAAGCTCCTTCATCAATATTGTTTCAGTCTGTTCCTGAAAATACAATGGGTGCTTTACAAGATCTTGGAGCATACATTTTGTAAAAGGAGGAGGAAGTTCTGCCTGCCAGGAGATCAGACCCTTCTGCCTGTTACCAGAAGGTGTGGAAGCCTGGGAAAGGAATAAGTTAGTGTGCTAAGAGAGGAGCTATATGTTTGGGGGTTTTTGAAGAATTGTTAGCTATATGTTTGGAAGGAGGGACAGCTACTGTAGTGCTGGGGAAGTACAATCTCACAGAGTAGTTAACAACATTAACTTGCATCAGATTCACACAACTGGATAAATACATCTCTTTTTAAAACAAAACCCTTGCTTTCAGCTAGAAGTTGGATGGATGTTAAGCTGGGCACAATACCGATGAAGAGAGATTCTTTCAAGACAGTACTGAACATTGTAATGTGCAAGGCTCACAACCCTTGTTTGTCTGATTGCAGAACCCTAGTCTGGACTTCAAAGTAGTAACGTATGAATTGGACCATCCAGGATTTCAGATTCGTGATAGCAAGGGCCTGCATATTGTAGTTTTTGGCATCCAGAGAGGGCTGGGAATGGAGGTGTTTCCAGTTAATGCCATATACAGACCTTGGAAGCATGCAGAGGGCCAGGTATGTTTACCAACATTTTTGCACTGTCTGTTGATTATTTGCAAAGTTCCTGAATTTCTTGAATGATAAATGGAAATTAGTAATGTGAGTGTTTAGATAATTCTCATTTGAGATGCTGGCCTGTAAGGCACAAGCCTCAGATGTGTTACAGAAGTACAGTGTGTGACTGACTGCACTGTGTGGGTCTTGGTCCCTTGCTGTGCACTGTGACCCTGCCTTTGGCCCCAGCAGAGTTCTGGTGTATAGTGCAGCTGAGCCTAGAACTGCTGCTGCATGGCCGTGCTCTGGGGTGCTTACCTGGTTACACAAAAAGGCCGCAGCTCCATGCACACAAGTACCCTCAGCACATCTATACCCATCATTCTCGAATTCTAGAAGTGTGAGGTTCATTCTTACATAAAACACACAGTGAACCTTGGTTCATTTCCTACTGCTAAGTTGATTTGTATCATTCTCAAAATGTGGCACTTGATAATGGAACTCTAATATCTAAACTACTTCTGACATACATTTTTTTTTTATTCTAGCTCTCCTTCATCCAACATTCCCTCATAAACCCAGACATCTTCTGTTTTGCTGACTACCCTTGCCATACTGTTGCCACAGACATCCTGAAAGCACCACCAGAGGATGACAATCGTGAAATTGCTACATGGTAATAAACCTGCTCCCAACTGCTTTTCATACATAGAGTAAGATTACTTGTCTAGTCAAAGGTGGCTTTATCTTCATGCATCCAGATTTATTGTCGCTATATACATACCAGTAGATCATCCAGTAGTATTTGTGACATGTTTCATTGGTGAACCTGTTCACAGTATCAGAACTTCCTGTGTACTTCCATAGGAGTCTTTGGCTTGTTTGGAGAGTTTCTGCTGGTGTGTTTTGGCACATCCTGCAAGCTGAAAGGAGAGAATAGAGGAGGTGGTTTGAAACTTAAATGTGTCTTTCCCAGGATGATAATAGAAACTTACTCTACTTGTATGAAAGTAGTCCTAAAATTTAATTACTGAATGTATGTGGCTATTGGTGAGTTATTGCATAAAGCTGACTGGTGTGACTCTCTGAGCTGACCTTTACACCCCTTTTTTGGTGTAGCCACGTAGCTTATTTCAGTACAGATACTTGCTTCTTTTTTAATTATACAGCCCAGAATAGGGAATTGAAGGATGAGGAATACAAGTAAATTGGCAGTGATCACTTGGCTGTTAAGCAGGCAAAACAAGTAGAGTATCTTCACTCACTTTCACAAGTGGGGACTTTGAGGTGTTTTAAAAAGTGTATTCCATTTCTGGAAGTGTGTTTCAAGTTAAATTGTCCAAGTGACCCTCCTCAAGCTAAATTTCTTCAACGTCACCTTTCAGTTCCCTCCCCTCCCTAGCATAATTAGGAGCTCTTAAAATCTTGAGGGTTTTTTTAGGGTTTCTTGCAGGCTTAATTGTAAATGATAAGAGCTGCAGTGTTAGGTTGTTTGCAATGGGAGTTGCTGTTTATGTCCTTACAGTTGCTGCCATAAAATACTTGAATCCAGGATCCTGTAAATTTGCTGCTTTGTAACTTCGTGGGGGTTGCCTGTTTTTTCTTCTCTTTTGTTAGGAAGAGCCTGGATTTGATTGAGTCTCTGTTACGATTGGCAGAAGTGGGGCAGTATGAACAGGTTAAGCAGCTCTTCAGCTTTCCTATCAAGCATTGCCCAGATATGCTGGTATTGGCCTTACTGCAGATCAACACGTCCTGGCACACCTTGCGCCATGAACTCATCTCCACGCTCATGCCAATTTTCCTTGGCAACCATCCCAACTCAGCCATCATTTTGCACTATGCATGGCATGGACAGGTAAGGATTTCCACTGTAGTTTGTTCCTGTAACTTGAAAGCTTGTTAAATGGGTTGAACAATTACAACAGTGTTTGTAGCAGGTTATGAACTGGTCAGTTTAAAACCCAAGAGGTTAGTGATCCATGGTTTATGCAAAGTAATGGCATGTCTCTTCCCTGACTTGAAGCAAACTGTTATGGTTTGGTTTTCAGTAATATTCCCTGAGAAAATATTCCTGTAAAAGTACAAAGACCCAAGTTAAGTTAGACTTTTTAAACCTTTAGCTTTAAACAAAGTTGACCACAGTTTTATTTTAAGAAAAAGGGAAAAAATGCAAAACCAGACAACCCAAAAGAAATCCCCAAAAACTTCACAACAGCATCACCTACCCCACCCTCTCAACTCTCAACCTCACACATTTAAAGTGTAAAAACTTGAAGCAGTAAGATGTGAGAAGGTTTAAACCAAAATAGTTTCCTTTGTATTTGCCAAAAAGATGAAGGCTATTCTAGACAAAAAAAAGTACTTCTAAGGGATGTTTTGTTTGGTGTGGCCTTCATCGTTGTGTGCACTGGTAGTTAAACAAAGAGAAGTCATATGAAATTTAAAGCAGAGGAAGTCTGTGGGGTCGCAGGGAATCTGCATTAGCAAATACGTTTCCCTGTTCATCTAGAGTAGAGTTAATGGCAAGAAGCTTGACCTCTGAGGTCATGCTATGGATGTTTTATATTTTCCTGATGGAAGTCTTCAAATTGAAGGATGAGGGGTAGAATAGATGTGAAGTGCTTTTTGCATGAGGTCTTGAAGTGGCAGAGGAGGCAATTTTTCCACAGGATATGTCTCAGATCAGGGCACTGAATGATGATTGCCATGGGACATGGTGCCATTCCATGACACTTTTTCTTTAAACAAAACCCTTGCTGCCTTACTTGTGTTGTGTTTTGAAATTGCCCCTGTATGAGCAAGGCTCTAGATACTGTGTTTCCCTTTTTAAGGTGTGGTACTGAATTTTCACTTCAGGACATCATGTCAACCATAACATTTTGTAAATATTTATGTAGTCTAAAAGTGATTTACCTATGATAGAGAGGAATTCCTCCTGGACAGTGGTAGGAAAAAGGTGGGGATGTGTGTATCTACTGTTTCCAGTCAGCTACATCCTTTACTTGTAGCTCCTGGATAGTTTCTTTTTGCATAGAAAGAGCTCAAATCAGAAGCAGGTTCTGAAGCTAAAGAGTAAATATGTTTATATGTTAAGCTTTTTAGTTGTAAAATACCCTGTTGGATGTTCACGTAATTGATCCTGTTCCTAGAATCCTGAAGTACAATCCTAATTTAATTTTCCTCAGGGTCAGTCTCCTTCAATTCGTCAGCTTATCATGCATGCCATGGCAGAATGGTACATGAGAGGGGAGCAGTATGACCAGGCAAAACTGTCGCGTATTCTTGATGTGGCACAAGACTTGAAGGTGAGTTTTTCAAAATACTGGCATTGTCTTTTGTCTGGTGTCCTACGCAGACTAGCTCATCTTTTAAAGAAAGCTAAGCTTAACTTAGACTAATTTAGTAAGGATGATATTTTTTAGGCATGTCTGAATTCATTTGTGGCTGCTGTCCCTCATCTTAAAAAAAAAGCTTACATTCATGTGACTTAAAGTACTCTTCAGCTGAGTTGTTATATCTGACTACGGATGCTTCCAGCCCGTCCTGTTGTGAGCCCAACATTTTACTTAGTGTTTGCAGTGGGGTTGGTTATCGTGGCTTAGCTGACAAGTACCTTGGGAAGCAGCACAACAGAACTGCTTTCTGTGTGAATGTAGTGTGAATCCAGGAAGAGCTTTAACTGTTTTAACCTTGAATATTATTGAAATGAGAACGTAGAAAATACCAGATGTTTGTGTGAAGGTGGCAGTGCTAAACATAATGGAATGGAGATTTCTTGAGAATGCTACTGTTTTTTAGATTGTATACATTGACAAAAGACTGGAAATTGTGACTAACTCCTTTGAGGCCTTTATTCCTTCCTGAAGTTAGATGCAAAATAATTGGGTGTCTCAGCGTGCAAGAGCATAAACTGCTGCTTGAAGTCAGTTTTGTTGTAGCAATTACAATGTTCAGAGATGAGCTCTTGGAGCAGATATATTCGAAGTATTGCTGAAGTGGTTGAGGTCTGTTTGCAGGAAAATGCAAGGTTCTTCTGCTTAACTTTGTAGCATTATCAATTTGGTAGCTCTTGACCACTTGCTGGTGGTTTTTCATAGCATAGAGGAATTTAAAACTGTCAGCACAAGGTCACTTCAAAGAAGGTGAAGTTATGATTTCAAATCAGAGCTCTTGCTTTTTTGTCTCACAAGTGAGCTATAAATGAGGTTGATAGTACCAATCTTTGTTGACAAAGAAAGCATAGCAGCATGTCATAAGACTTCTTTACTAAAATGTGTATGGGAACTAGAAAGAAAAGAGGAGAAAGGGTATCTGTGTGTCTTCACTAGTAGTCTTCTGATTTTCTTTCTTTAGGCCTTGTCAATGCTGCTAAATGGTACTCCATTTGCCTTTGTTATTGACCTTGCTGCACTTGCCTCTCGACGGGAATACCTCAAACTTGACAAATGGCTCACAGATAAAATTCGGGAACATGGGGTAAAGCAGGATTTTTCTCTTTATTTTTGCACTCTCTTCAGTGACTAACTTAAGTCACTTTAATGATTTTATAAGTAGCTTTGAAGTAGTTAAAAGTGTCCATGTTCTGATAGTTCAATGTTTTCACTGAACTATAGTAGCTTAGTGGAATTTTTTCCATGGTGCAATTGCCAAGTTTGAAATAGTGTCTCGGATGTGGTTTGGGAGATTAAGGTAATATTTTTTCCTCAGGAACCTTTCATCCAGGCCTGTATGACTTTCTTAAAGAGAAGATGTCCATCTATCCTGGGTGGCCTTGCTCCAGAGAAGGATCAGCCCAAAAGTGCTCAGCTTCCTCCAGAAACCTTGGCAACTATGTTGGCCTGTCTGCAAGCTTGTGCTGGGTAAGAATTATATTGCTTGTGCTGAAAGTGTAATCTGTTTGCAGCTTGCTTTCTGGCACGTGGTTACAGCTGGTTTGGAATTTCATGTGGAGAATGGGGTTAATGAGAGTGTATAAACTTGCAGGGTTAGGTGTAGCAGTACATTTAATTTTGCGTTGAATCTTCTGTTGTAGGCTAGATCACAAGACCTTGAGTATTGTCTTTATCATCAAACCAGGTGAGCTGATCTTGGTGACTGGAGGCTGTCTAGTTAGATAATCAGTTGCTAATGACTAGATAGATATAGGGCTATAATTCAGACAAAGGAATCCAGGCCACGGCTACAGAATGGGACAGCATCTTGGAAAACAGTGGCTTTATAATGAATTTTGTGATTGTGTTAACTAAGTGTTTCTGTGTGGTAACTGTTTTGGCAAAAAGGACTCATGCTGTCCTTATGTGTAGGAGAAGAATGGGGAGTGGTGATTGTAATGTAACTGAGGCTGAAACTAGACATGTGTAACTTCTGTTGTTTTTGAGAGAGACTCAAAGTAGTCAAAGATGGAAAATATTGAAGATCTTCTGCAGATCAGATTGTTTAGCCAAAGTCAAAAGAAAAGGATTTGGATTTGAGAGCTGCCTAGAGGCAGGGGTAGAATACAGAAGGGTTGATGGAAACCTAAGTTGGACAAATCAGTCTTTAAATGCTGTGTACGCACTTAATAAATGTGACTGAAAACATTTGTGGTGGTGTTTGTTAGTGCTGTCAGATCAAGGTGGTGTTGAAGTGCAGCAGTATTTCTGAGTTAACAAGAGGCAGTGCAGTGCAGTGTGTGAGCCAGAGTGACTGGAAGCTGGAGATGGGGCTGGTTTTGCTGCTACATTTTGGCACCATATGAGGCTGGCATGTCCAAGTGTGTGTTACTTTATCTGGAGTTTATACTGTGTCCTTTAGCTTAGCCAATGTGGTCTTGAAAGAGATAAGAAACATATTTAAAGGTACCCAGGATGGTTCATTGCTCTCATGTAGAGAGTAGGAAATTATACCAACATAAATTTGGTCACAATGAGTATTGGAACTGAAAGGGAGTTTGAGGTACCTGTATGACTTTAGGAGAAGGGATTCTCCTGTTTTCTGCTAGAACCTTTGTAATTGAAGTTCAAATGCTGTTTCTGAAATAAAATGGTCTAGCTCATGTTTTGATCTGAAGGGATAGCTCTTAATTTTCAAGTCAAGGTACATCTTTTGAAACTGTGGTTCACAAATGACCTTTTATTCCTTATTTTGCATGCTGCAGTGTCTGAGGGATTTAATAGTTAACTGTAGATTTGAATTGCATCTAATGTCATTGTGGTCTGAATTTTAATGTGTTTTCATTGTGGTCTGAATTTACTGAGTTTTATTTATTCCATTAATTCCAAACACCACTAGTTCTCTACTGGCACAATTCTCACAGCCTTTGGTTTCTTTTTATAGCTACTTTTCTTCCCTTTTATACAAGAATGTGACCTACTTGCTGTAATTTTACATTAGTTATTCTCTTTGAGCTTTAGAATGAAAAAGCTTGGATTTCTTTCATGAAGCAATTGCTTTGATTAGCTTAGGTTTCAGTCACGAATGGAAGCAGGCGTTGTAAAGACTGGAAGGTTAAAATCACAGTAAATATGAAATACATTTGGGAGGGTAGTTGCACTTCATCAGCTGAAGCCTGCCATCTCCTAAATCTGTTGATTTAGGAGCCTGCTCTTTAATTAGGCTGTAGTTAATTCTTGTCTTGTTTTGTGACCTGGGAGATGCTTTTTTTTAGCCACCAGGTCCCTGTATGTTCTGAAACTTATTTTTGGTGCAGCTTGTTTATCACTGGTGAGCACTGCAGTTGTGGCATCATGTAACAGTGGGTCTTCAGAAAGAAATAAGTGTTCCTTCTCTTGCTGAGTGTTTTTACAATGAAGTCAGGCTTGGTTGCAGGCACCACAGGCTGACCAACTGTGTAATTTATTAACAAGCTGCTTATGAGAAGTCCTTCCCATGTGGAGCTGCAGTGAGTTGAGAGGGGCAGCAGTGCCTTCTCCACACAGTCATGTCCTGCACGGTCCAAGTGTGTCAGTGTGGGGAATAGTCATTTCTTCTCAGTCCTTCTCAGGCAAGCTTCTGTGTACCTGTGCCTCAGGAATGAAAAGGCTCGTTCCCACTTTGTAAGAAAGTGTTTGGGGATGAAAAAAAGAGTAAGAGAAATGAACATGTCATTCCAGCAAGCTGGAACTTCCCTTACAGTGACAGTTTTGTTGCTCTAGTCTCTGGTCCCTGGCTCTCAGCCCACTAACTTCATTTGCCTGAAATGCAGAGTGGGGTTTTTTATGGGTTTTGGATTTGTTGGGTTTTTTGGCTGGTTGGTTGGTTTGGGGTTTTTTTTTTCTAGAAACCTGCAGTTCTGTGCTATCTAAAAATACTATGTTGTTTGCAACTTGATACAGCAGTGTGTCTCTTGACATGATAAAAAAGTTAAGCTGCAGTCTGCCTAGATGGCGGGACAAAACATTTAGTGGTTTTCTCCAAAGCACAAATGGCCCAACCAGTCACCATAAATATCCAGCTCAGGAATTGTGAGTCTGGTTTTGGGCTCATTCTGGGCTGCTGTATTATCTGTCTACAGCTGGTTGGAATTTGTTTTGCAAAAGCATGTTGTAGTATTTAAGCATAAAGACTGCAAATTTATCCCCAAAGAAGGAGGAGGGCAAAAGACTGAGGTTGGTAACCACATGTGAACTGTAGACTCCCCTGACCTATTCCATGGCTGACTGAAGTGCTATATGGTCTTGAAATGCCTCTTGCATCAGAAAAAATCCTGTGGTGCGTTTCGATTGGTTGTACATACATTTAAATGTTGAGATTTCTGAGACTGTGGCTTTGGAGTGAGGGCAAATACATACTGTAGATACTGAGTCTACTGTGTGCCAAGCTCAGAGCTCTGTCTTCCGGTCTGGTTGCACTTTCTGAAAAAGAAATCATTGGGGGTTTTGAAGGTAGATTTCTGATGGCATTTTCATACATTCCCCCCAAGCCCATTTGTTTTGAAATCTTTGAAACGGGGTTCTGGTGAGGAGATGCTAAAAGAGTGTGAAGGAGCCAGCTTGTGAAGCAGTTGTTAACATGTCCATTGCCCTGTACAGAAACCTGGTCACCCATGCTACCTCCCTAAATCCCCACCTCTCATGGGTGGGCTTTTCTCCATGCTGCATAGTGTATCACTGACTTTGGAGAATAGCTGGAAGCCCTTAACTAATTCTGTGCATTCCATAACCTGCCAAAGGTAAAGGCTAATCTTCAATTCTTCTGCCTTAATCACTGGGATGGTTCCTTTGTTCTTTTTCTCCTCATCCCAAGAGTTGAGCAGTAAAAGCTTATGAAAATTGAGTTGAAATGAGGAATCTTCAGACAAGGTTAACAGAACAGCAAAGCTGTATTAGGATAGTTGCGCCATTACAGGAAGAAATCTGCAGCTTTAGCTGTCTTCACTGAAAAGGTGTAACTGAAGTTCAGGAAAGCATAACTAATTGCCTGGTTTTTTCCAAAAGGAAAATGTTAGTGTTCTGTTATTATGTCTGTGTTAGGTAAGTCAGCAACAGAGTTGGCTTTCCTTCCAGTTTAGGAAACTGGCAGCAGACATGGAATACTTTGGAAAGAGGTACTGAGTGCTCTGGGTTGTGCAATAACTTTATGCCTAAGTTTGAGTTTTATGATATTTTTTGATTATATCTTCCTTGAATAGTTAAATTTCCTGTCTCTGTATGGGTTTAGTGCCAGTGGGTGAAGCACATCTTTCAGCCTGTAGACAGGTGAGTTTTAGTGAAGCAGGTGGTGGTATTTACCTCTTCTTTTTTTGCCTGTGAGTGCGTGGCCCATGTATCTCATCTTTTAGAGACCTTGTGTGTAATGAGATTCAGAATGATAATAACCGTAAATGGTGAAGTTTGGGTACAGGAAGAAGCCTGGGGGGACGGATTTGAACAAGGGATTATGGCACCACTATCTGTGTTTTAATTCATGAGGCTAAGGTGTTATATAGCCTGTAAACGTGGACAACAGCAGATGAAAAGGCTCTTCCAAGAACCTGTTGGAGCCATGTAGGTGCATATCCTAGCCTTCTGTAAGTCCTTACTTGCTGGGGTAACTGTAAAGGAGTTACTGAATCATCAAAAACAAGGCAATAGTCTATTGGAGATTGTTGTAGAACTACAGTTTAAACTTTTCTATTTAAATATAGCTGTTTCTCTTGGGAGATGATCTAAGGCAAGTTTGGTAGTAATAAAATGTAGGGTTTCTTTTGCTGGGGTTGTTTTGCAACTTCTTTTTGTGAAATGTGGCTTCAATTTCTCTAGGAAAATCAAGTAATTTAAGGGCCTTATTTTTGTGAATGTTACATGGCTTACTGTCGTGCTTCTGCATCCCAGGAGTGTTTCTCAGGAGCTGTCAGAGACGATCCTGACCATGGTAGCAAACTGCAGTAATGTCATGAACAAGGCTCGGCAGCCCCCACCTGGAGTCATGCCCAAAGGACGCCCGCCCAGCGCAAGCAGCTTGGATGCCATCTCTCCTGTGCAGGTACAACCATCACATGCTGCATTTTCAGAAGGTGGTGGTAATTTAGTGCTAGTTCTGCTGTACTAGTTGAGCTCCTTCTGCAGGACTAAGTCAAACATCATCAGGCTCACGTAGTTTTGTGCTTGCATGTCTTGATAGCTTGCTTGTAACTAGAGAATAATGTTTGAGGGGTGTAGTTCAGAACTGTCTTTCACTTCACTGATGTCTGTAAGAAGTAACTGAAGTGTTACAGGATGGGAGCACTAAGGAGGGACAGATATTTGGTTTATTTTAAATAACTGAGGCTTTCGTTTAAAGTGCTAAAATTTACTAGGACTTCTGAGAATTAAGCACTGCCTTTGAACCTGATGTGTCTTGTTTGTAGCTTCACGGGCCAAGCCACAGTGCTAGAGCATAAGGACTTGTTATAACTGGGGCTCTTCAGCTCTCAACTGAACTGCTCTTTTAAAAACAAGGTACATTTCAGTTAATCCCTGCCACTCATCATCCCTTCCTCCTCTGGGAGCAACACATTACAGACAGATTTTGCTTCTAGCAGTTACATTCAATGGCAGATTTGTAAGCGCTGAAAAGTATTTCACATGAAATAGTGGCAATTCAGCATTTAAGAATGACTGAATTGTCAGTAAATTGTGTAAACTAAACCCAGAGAGTGGTTTTCTTGTGAATTGTTGCTTTATTGAAGTTGCTCATCAGATGTACCAAATATCTTGGCAACCTGCTACAAATAACTTGTATGAACAAACAGCAGCAATTTTTAGTCTGTAGTCATGTTGTCTTCTGGGTAGACAATACAATTTTTCTGCTGCTCCTAGTCAGTTCCTTAACTTACTGCTTTGGCAGACTATATTGTGCCTTCCCTCCTCTTCATGAACCAGGTCTTAATGCTTTTTATTGAAGACTTCGTTCAGGTATTTAGCTGTGAAGAGTGGGCATAGTAGGGTCCTTCAGACAGTCAAAAATACCTTTAAGTTTGAAGTGAAATAGCTTTATAAATCTTGTGGTGGGGTCTGAGGTTGCAGACTGCAGAGCATAAACTACTTCAGTACAAAAATCTGCAAGTAGAAGTAAATGCTGCTTATTGTAAGCATTTACTCTTGTGTTACACTTAACTACAGACTGTGGAACAATCAAACTTTATGTAAAACCTGTGAGAGAATAGGATTTCATGGGATTGCAGAAGAAAAATAAAAGTGCATTCTGTAGACAAATTAATCTTTTGGGGTGATCTGAATGACTTCAGAATTTACAGTAACCATGCAGAAGAGCTTTTCTCAGAAATGAGTTATGTAGCTGTCTTTGTGCAAAACATGCCCAAAATTATCTGGATTGTGGTTTATGAATGTCTGTATAATCTTCCTTTCTTCATTTAGATCGACTCGCTTGCAGGAATGGCCTCTCTTAGTTTAGGCGGCTCAGCTGCTCCTCACACCCAGAGCATGCAAGGTTTCCCTCCAAACTTGGGCTCTGCATTCAGTACTCCTCAGTCACCAGCAAAAGCCTTCCCACCTCTTTCCACCCAAAACCAGACAACCGGTTTCAGTGGCATTGGAGGACTCTCTTCCCAGCTCCCAGGTACTGCTATTGGGGTGGAGTGGTTTGTTTTTGGTGTGGCACAGCTAAGGCACTATTACTGCTGTGGTTGGAAATACTGAATGTGAACAGCCCACCCCTTAAGGGTGGATTGGGTGCTTCCTTCCCTGTAAGGGTGGGAAGTCACACTGGACAAACAGCTGTGTCATATGGGAGGGAGTTACACTCTGATATGGAGTGAGGGGTTCTCCCTCTTGGGTCATTGCTGAAACAGCACTTCAGTGTTGTAGCTGCAATAGGTAAAAAGTCTTGAGTCAAGAGGATAAGTGTTTTGACAAATATAGCAGCATTATTTTAGGTTGAGACAAGGAACTGCTTATGTTAAAACTGCTTGATATTAGACGGCAATGAGGCTATAAAGCTCTGAGTTCTTGGAAATGACATGTGCTAGGAGGAGTGGTAAGTGGATACTGTGAGGGTGCAACTGAGATACCAATTGCTTACTTGTAGTAAGTGGTCTTACTACAGGTTTGCTTTTCAGTAGGTGGTCTTACTACGGGTAGCCTGACTGGCATAGGAACTGGAGCCCTGGGCCTTCCTGCGGTGAATAATGACCCATTCGTGCAAAGGAAGTTGAGCACATCTGGACTGAACCAGCCTACATTCCAGCAGAGTAAGATGAAACCTTGTAAGTGGTAGTGTTGTCTGTGGCTGTGAAGTGTGACTGTGGTCTGCAGTTAATCTGTGTTTCCTTCAGGGGAAGCTTGGATCTGTAGGTGGTAAATGTTATAAATGTGACTCTTGTATTGTTACATTAGTCTGAAAAAGATGCTTCTAAACTTGGATTCTAAGAGTCTGCCATGTGGATGTCGGGGGGCATTAAAAAAAAAACCCTTTTAGCATAAAAATATAATGTGTTATGGATTGGCATGAATAGTGTGCTTCTGTCCTTTTTCTGCTGTGCTGTGTTTTGAATAAAAGTGTTGTCCTGCTCTTGACAGCAAATTGTAGGGGCCTGGTTCCAGGGTATTTTGTGTTTCATTTCTAACAAGGTTAAACCTGGGTAAGGTCCTATTGCCGCAGAGAACTTGACAGGTGAAGCAGTGAAATAGACTGCAACATAAGACGAACAAAAGTTGGTGAGAAGGTGGTTTTTGAAAGGAATAATTTGGTTCCTAACACTAAGCCATTTCCTTAAACTCATTTATGCCTCTGCAGCATGCTCACAGTGAGATGTTGAAGCAGTCAAATGGTCAGGAAGCACAGCCATGTGTTAAACCTTCCACATTGCTGTTACAGAGGAGCTGTTAAAGAACCTATATGCACTAACAGCAAAGTTACCCATCTCTGCAGATGTACAGTGGAGGAGGCTGTAATCACCATTGGTTTATATTCTAGGTCTTGAACATTCAATATAAATTTGTTGGAAGCTCACTGGCTGGCCTGAAAGTTTGTGTGCAAGTTTGTGTGCATGTTAGTGTTGTGTAGCATGCTTTATTCTAGTCTGTTCTGCTTTCAGTTATTTAGTTGTCAGCTGAGGTTAGCTTGGGATGCACTGGTTTCTAGGAGTAGAGCAGTGTGAGGTTAATGCTATCTTAGGATGCCGTTTTTTTGAGTAAATATAACTTATTGAAAGCAGATTTTTAAATAGCAATTCCTGTCTACTGGGAAGGTTAAATATCCTGCTCTTTTGAAGAACTAGCAGTTCTGTATAGATTGGTAGAAGAGTTGAAAAGGACTAGATGAAATCCTGACTGTCTGAAGTTCTGCTGAGCATGATATCTGTTCTCGTTTTTAACAGCTGACTTATCTCAGGTGTGGCCAGAGGCTAATCAGCACTTTAGCAAGGAAATAGATGATGAGGCAAACAGCTACTTCCAGCGTATTTACAACCATCCACCACACCCAACCATGTCTGTGGATGAGGTGAGTTCCCTTCTGCAGTGGTTACAGCACCTGTCCAGAGACTTGCAAGAAAGTGGACCAAAATTATTCCTTCATGTATTAGTTTTAGTGGAAAATAATAAAGGGCTCACGGCATTGCTTGCAGCATTGCTTTTTTGCTTGGTTGAAGTTGTTTTCACAGTAAAGTTGCAGCTATTCATTACATTCAGCTTTTACTTCTCTGGACTGAAAACTCCAGATGTCTAATTAACACTCCTAAAATGCTGTAAGTGGCAAGGATTCAGTGTGGTGTGGAAGCTTTTGTGTTGAAAATAAGTGCTAAAGAGTGCCTTTAAATAGTCTCTGTAAATTATCTTAAATGTATTTGGTTTTAAACTATGTAAAAGTGACTGCAAGATCCAGATATATAAAAGTGTCCCAAGTTCTACCTTCTGAGCGTCTGATAATTATTTTTGTTAGTCTCTATGAGAGTAATTATTGGTGTGATGTACTTACTCTTTGAAGTACTTCAAATTTACTTTAATATATTTGCACAGTTATAAATTATGGAAGACACGACATTAATTTTAATTTTTCTAATTTGAAAGTAATGGAGTAGGCGGTCACAAAAAGTTTTGTGTGAAGACAGTTCCTTAAAAGAGAGCTTAAGTCTGAAGAGGAAGCTGGTTGTAGTGATGTAGTGTCTGCTGGCTAAAATAAAGCAGTTCCTTTGTGGTTGTGGTAGCACAATGTACCTTAGTAGTTGCAAACACTCACGAAACATGATGGGAAAGGGCTGAAATAAAGCAAATCTGTTGGTAACAAGTTCCAGTTTCTTTGCAGGTCTTGGAAATGCTGCAGAGGTTTAAGGACTCCAACATCAAACGGGAACGAGAAGTTTTTAACTGTATGCTGAGGAACTTGTTTGAGGAATATCGATTCTTTCCCCAGTACCCAGATAAAGAGCTGCACATTACAGCCTGTCTCTTCGGGGGCATCATAGAGAAAGGACTGGTTACTTACATGGCACTGGGCCTGGCCCTGCGCTATGTTCTTGAAGCCTTACGAAAGCCTTTTGCATCCAAAATGTACTATTTTGGTATTGCTGCACTAGATAGATTTAAAAATAGGTGAGTGTGAGTTTTAGTACACTTGTAGTAACGTATTGTCTTGTGAACCTTGAACCTGCTCTAATTGCGCAGTACAAGGTTGCACATCTCAGCTTTGGGATTTTTTCAAAGGTACACTGACTGGAAACAAAATTTGTGAATGTGCTAGTTAAAGGGTAACCTTTCTAAATCAAGATGTTCTGTGTGTGATACTTGTATAAATGTGGGACAAACTGAGATGCGGGAACAACTTAGACTCTATAAAAATCAGTGAAGTGTTGAGTTAGATGAAGTAACTAACAGTTTCTTAGAAATGGGGTGAATGTAATTACTCTTCACAGTGCTTTTCAGTGGAGTGCCATTTGCACTGTGCATTACTGAAGGACTGACTGCAAACACTGAATGTAAATGCAATTGTGTACTAGGTCAGAAGTATAGAGATGTAGGAAAAGATGAGTTGCTGTGAATAAATCTTGTGCTTTAATGTTAAATTAATTCTAAATAGATTTTGCAACAAAAAATATTTTGTAGGAAATGCTTTGTTTATAGCGTAGCTGATGTAAGGAGTCCAGAAGTAATTCTGTGGTGCAGTATGGGAGTGACATACCTGATATTTGTTTTTGTCTAATACTATTTCTGATGCAGGCTTATGCTTCTGACTAATGCATGTTTTGTCTGACAGATTGAAGGACTATCCCCAGTATTGTCAGCACTTGGCTTCTATTAGTCACTTTATACAGTTCCCACATCATTTACAGGAGGTGAGTGTGTTTGTAAGCAGCACTAACTTTATATGATGTTAAATTCTTCAGAGCAAATTTCTGTTTCCTTTGGAAAAGCAGTCTCCTCTGTGGTGATTTTAGACCACGTACATCCACAGAATCAAATGCCTTTTCTTAAAGGTTTTGCTCTGGCATAGGGTGAACAGGTGAAAGCGCCTTTCTTGCTTCCAGAATTCTGTTTGGGTTGTTCATGTTGAAATAGCTGCCTGAATATAACTGCCTGATCAACCAATGCACATGTCCATGCATGAAGGTTTTAAAGTACCTTGGTGGACTTATATGCCAGTCCCTTAAAGATCTGGAGTTCTAGTGTAAAAGTAGAGGTCATTCAGCTGGGTTTATACAGTTTCATACTTAGACGTGATAAAATAATCCAGGAAAAATTTCTTTCCTGAAGGTCTGATAAGGGCTGTGGCAATACTTTGTTGTCCAAAACAGTGTTCATCACATGGTGTCTGCCTTGGATGTGCTTTTATTGGTAGAAATACAGGAGACCTGATCCCAGTGGTAGAGCTTAAGAGCATGAGCTAAATGAGGAAAAATGTTCAGCTCTACCGTTAAGGTAGAGGCTCACACCTGAAGCTGCAGAGTCCAATAGCAGTCTTGGTTTCACTAACAGCTTTCAGACTGTACCCCTTAAATCACATGTTTCCAGTTTCTGGGGAAATGTATAGCAGTGGGGAGGAAACTCATTTTCTACTATGGAACTGTTTCAGAAGATGTAATATCTAGAAGTTGGCTATTTCTGAACTGTGGTTTTGTTTATTAATGGTGAGCTTCAGACTATTCTCTGTAGCTGTTGGGAGTCCTTGCAGAAGACTTCTTACCTGCTTTGTAGCCTGCTTCTTGATAGTCTCACATTGCTCTTGGGCTCTTTCTCCCCTTTTGTTCTGCCGTTCTGGGCCTGGAGGGATAGGGATGGAGTTTTTTCAGGTAGTGCTCTGTGAAATATTAAGCATGATGGGTCTTGTGATGCTTGACATCAGCTTGAGACCAGAGGCAGAGCTTGAGGTTCCTCTGCAGTAAGAAAGTCCATAGTGACAAGATGTGCTTTATCAGGGTATACAGTTGTATTTCCAGATTCCTTTATGGCAAGATTGTCAAATATTTTAATGATTATTGGCAAATCATTACAGTGCTTACGCTAAAATCAGCCTATGGTTCTGTTACTGCATGTGAAAATTTGTATGTGCTTGTTCACCCTATTTTAGTACATAGAATATGGACAGCAATCCAGAGATCCTCCTGTGAAGATGCAGGGTTCAATCACCACCCCTGGAAGTATTGCACTTGCCCAGGCTCAGGCCCAGGCCCAGGTTCCAGCAAAAGCTCCTCTTGCTGGCCAAGTCAGCACTATAGTGACCACCTCAACCACCACCACCGTTGCGAAAACCATTACAATCACCCGACCAACTGGAGTCAGCTTCAAGAAAGATGTGCCGGTGAGCATGGTGTCATTGTGCCTTTCTCAGAGGGGCAGATGCTGCTCTGGACTGAGTACATACAGACAGAATCTGTTTTAATTTGTGTACTGCAGATTTTCAGACTGTGATCTTTATTTTATATTTAAAGCATATAACCTTTTAAAATACAGCCAGCATTTTTGTAGAGAAAAGGCGTTTTTCATCATCAAACTACCCAATTACTTTAGAGTCAAGTTGAAATGTGTTCTTGAGGCTGTAATTATCAAGACAATTACAAAATCATAATTTCTGTTAATGACTTGCAGCAGGACTCTTAAAATAATCGGCACCTGTTATTCTGCTTGGGACTTCAGAAGGCTTAATGCACACATCTGACCTCACAGTTCTAACTGCCTTAGGTTTTTCACATCTTCGGTCCCTTGTGTAAACAACTCTGAAGTGCTTGTCAGTTATTCCAGGGTTGGCAGATTAATAGAACTAGCTATTGCACAGAAAGTTTTTGGGCACACTTGGTCCTGTATGGATGCCGAGGATGGACAGTGCTGTGCTGTATGATGGCTGATGCACTGGAAAGTTGAGCCTGTCTTTCTGCTTGGCACTGTCTTTGAATAGCTCTCTGTAAAGGAGGCGAGAGCCACATGCAGCTGAAGGTGTTGTGAACACACTTGGGGGGACAGTCATTAGTGTAGCTATTCACGTCTTTCACACCTGATAACATCATGTAGAAACTTGTTACTCTGAGGTGTTTGTTTTCCCATTTTAAACTCCAGTCAGGATTGATACCTAAAACTCTTTCCCTTAATTGCAATGTACCAGGTGCTAAAGCCCTGGGGTCCAGACCTGCAGATGTAGGGACCAGGTGCACATTCTGTTGACTTCCAGCTGGCATCTCAGAATGAACTGGGATTTCTCCTTCCCAAATCAGCACTGAAGTGCTCCTGGAGACTCCCTGCAGTGTTAAGTGCTGCTCACTATTGTGTTGTGATTTTTCTCCAAGCTATAATTGTACACAGGCTTAAAGGATGCCATTGGAGTGGCACCTGTAATATGTGCATGTAGAGGTAGAGGCTTTTTCTGCAGCAGCATTCTTCTGCTGAGTATTGATCATCATTTGTAGAATAAAATAATCACTTGTCTCCTTCAGAGTGCTGCTGAAAATGAATCTGAGACAGTAGATGTCCCCTGATAAAGCTCAATTCTATTTTTGCTTGACAGAACAGAGCAAAAGTTTCTTTTGATGTCACCTCTAGGTATTGTTTATGCTTAACTTCTTGTTCTCCCTCCAGCCTTCCATTAATACTACCAACATTGATACGCTGTTAGTAGCAACAGATCAAACAGAGAGGATTGTGGAACCTCCAGAGAATGTCCAGGAAAAAATTGCTTTCATCTTCAATAATCTGTCTCAGTCAAATATGACACAGAAGGCAAGTATGAAAGAATGCTAGTAAAAATAATTTTTATACTCTTAATCCTTTTTTTAGATATTCATTTGTAAGTGTGGGCTGATGATACTTCTACAGAATTCTAACTTGAAAAACTTCAGGAGGGAGAACACTGTAAAGAAATTACAGTTTCCAGCACTTTCTGCTTCAACATCTTTGGAGATAAAATTTTCCAGGGAGAGGAGAGATGGGTAAAAGATACCTGTTCTTAACCTTAAATAAACATTCACATCCACATAAATGGACTGCGTACCATTAAATGTTGCCAAGTTAAGCTCTGGTATTTCAAGCAGAAATTAAGGGAATTTTTCTGAACTAGTTGAAGTGTACAGTCACCTGTGCATTTGTCTTGTAGATGGATGGCTTGAACTTGTAAGGTGACAACATTTACTTCCAGTTGTCTGGTAAAAAGTTGGGCAGTGAAGGAGAGGTGAATTGTTATGCCTTGCTAATTTCATGATTGAATCCTTACTGGTTGACCAGATCTTTGGATAATGAGACACTGATATCAAATACATCTTTTTTTGTAGAAAAACAGCCTTAGTGTTAGAAGCAATTGACTGACCATAAACTGTGTGTTGCTCAGAGCTGACCCCAGAAGGTTTTGATTATCTTCTCATCTGTTCTGTGGTGTGCTTTGTCTTTGGTTTGAGCACAGGTGGAAGAACTGAAGGAAACAGTGAAAGAAGAATTCATGCCTTGGGTATCACAGTATCTTGTGATGAAAAGAGTCAGTATCGAGCCTAACTTTCACAGCTTATATTCAAACTTCCTTGACACACTTAAGAATCCAGAGTTTAATAAAATGGTTTTGAATGAAACCTACAGAAATATCAAGGTGAGTAGTGCAGCTTTTCTAAAGGCAGCACAGGAGTGTGCTGTTCTCATCATGCTATTTGTGTGGTGCTGATACTCAAATATAGAATATAATTCAAAAATCTGCTTTCTAGCTTACCATTAAACTTACAGGTTATCTTTAGGAATACGAGGATTCTTTTCAGTTAGGAACGTACGAAAGGCTTAAATTGTGTAACAGGAGGGCAAATTTGCATTTGAATTCATTCATGTAGGTGGACTTCAAATTTGTGTGAGGTTTGCAAATTATAACCCAGGGGAAAGTTGTTCACGGTCTAGTTGTTTTCTGTGGAGGAAAGTACAAAGATAGAAAACCACACACTGCTCTTCTGGCCCAAGAGGAATAGGGGTAAAAGTGTGTGTTTAGAAAATGGGGCTGTAAAAGCCAACATTTATTGGAGGGCTAAGGTAATGTGGGTGGGAGGAGGAAGCAGTAGCCCAGAGGTGATGACCAGATGAAACAAGTTTGTAAGGAAAGCACTATTTTTAAACCTGTTGGTGGAATTTCCTGACCACCATGGGTTACGCTATAGTGCAAAAGCATCTCCTGACTCTTGAGAATACAGCTGACCTTGCTCTGTTCAGCTGCTGCTCCTCTGAAGTTAAGGAACAGAACTAACAGCAGAATACTTGTTTTATGATTTATGACATGATGACATGATTTGTGTTTTGACATGACAATGAGATGGTTTCCCTGGACGGTTAAACTTTAGCCTTCACGTCTGTGATAAGGCATTAAGAGGAAGCACAAGTTCCACTTGCTATGGGAGTAGTTGTAACAGTCTCAACAAAGTAATTGGTACGGTCTGGGAAAGTGTAATCCTCTTTTTTTTGATGCTTTTAAAGAAAGGACTTTTGTATTCATTGCAGTGCAAATTTACAGGGTGCTGCCTTGACGTGAAAGCTGTTCAAGTATCTCTGCAATGTGACTGAAGCTCAGAACTTAATGTTCTAAAACTTTGCCTTTTTTCAGACAAACTGTTGGATTTGGTTTGGAGTCTGGTTATCTTCTGCTTGTTGCTTGAGATGCTTTTTTTTATTCTTTGTTAGGTGCTATTGACATCAGATAAAGCTGCAGCCAACTTCTCAGACCGTTCCTTGTTAAAGAACCTTGGTCACTGGCTGGGAATGATAACGATGGCTAAAAATAAGCCCATCTTGCACACGGTGAGCTTCTGTCTTTACAGATTGCCTTGGCATGAATTGGTATGCTGTTATGCAGTAGCATAGGCTATTTGGGAAATCTTACCACCTTTGTGGTGCCATTTTTATGTGCCAAGTACAAAGTATGATTCCAGAGTTGGTTATTTAGCACTTCTAAATATTTCTTTTATATCAGAGAAGTCAGTAGCTAAATTTATTTCGGCAAAGGCTTGTTAATCCATGTAAAAATGTAGATGTGTAAATCTTTGTTCAAAAAGTAACTGCTGATTAGCAGTCTGTAAAATTCAAGGGCTGTCTTGACTCAGCCTTGCCTATGTCTGAAAAGGAAGCAGTGTATTAGTGGAACTTTGCAGTGTGTTTGCTGTTTTCTCCACCCTCATTCCCAGTTCAATTGTTTTTCAGGATTTGGATGTAAAGTCGCTACTACTGGAAGCATATGTTAAGGGACAGCAGGAATTGCTTTATGTAGTGCCATTTGTTGCCAAAGTCTTAGAATCCAGCGTTAGGAGTGTGGTAAGTATACTCTTTGTACAGACAGAGTTATTGCTCAAATGGCAAAGTATTGCAGGAAGTAACCAACTTTTGTCACAAAATGAAAACCGATTGAATTCTGTAGAGACAAAAAAAAGGGATGTAAAAGCATGAAGCATAAAGGGAAGTTTTGTTTGGAGGGAAAGTACATTGCCATGCATTTTTGCAGCATAAATAGGTGGTGTTACCTGAAATGCACTGTGGTAACCCTGAACAGAACTCTACTGTGAAATGGAAAAATGTCTTTGAAGAGGTTCTAGGATATATTTATTCCTAGATTTTTTTTCTCCCACCCAGCTTGATATGATCAGCTTGTCAGTTCTGCTTGATGTAGAAGTGATTTTTCAAGAAGGATCAGGTCATTGTGTTTCCAGTTTTTCACTTACGTTCCTAATGTATTTCAAATTATACTGAATTACTTGAATAATTACTACTAAAGTATTAAATTCAACTCTAATCGCAGCTGTACAAAGGTTTCCATGGCTGTATGCACACATAGCTGCTTGTGTTTCAAACATTTCCTGTCATAAATTATCCAGATGATTCTGTAATACTGCTCTCTTCTTTCTCTTGTAGGTCTTCAGGCCTCCCAACCCATGGACAATGGCCATTATGAATGTTTTAGCTGAGCTACATCAGGAACATGATCTAAAAGTAAACTTCTGGATTTTTTTCAGTAACTTCTGAGTGTAAGGTTTTATTAACATACTAGTCAAGAAGGATATTGCAAAGGACTAGAGCAGTCCTTCTCACTGCTTTATCATGGGGACGTTGCTTGGGAATTGCCTAATTTGGTAATACTTGAATGAAACTCTTCTCCATGAGGTCAGCATTAAGATAGTTGTCTAATCCTCAGTCATTATTAGTCTCTGAAAAGGGTGGGATTAGAAAGGGGAGCTTGGGAGTCAAGTAGCTCAGTAGATGTTTTGGGTGTTTTCCTTGTGACATGACCTAAACTAGAGTTGTTTTGCAGCTGAATCTGAAGTTTGAGATTGAGGTGCTCTGCAAGAATCTTGCACTAGACATAAATGAACTGAAACCTGGAAGTCTCCTGAAAGATAAGGATCGTCTGAAAAACCTGGATGAGCAGCTGTCTGCTCCAAAGAAGGATGTGAAGCAGCCAGAAGAGCTACCACCCATCACAACAACTAGTAAGTGGATCTCATAGTATTCAGAACTGCACTGTGTAAGTTCAAGTAAGACAGGTTCTGCTATCACAAAATAAAATATGAAGCTACATGTGCTATTGTAACATTCCTGAGTGCTTGGGAGCGCTTGGGTAGTTTTGTAAGAAATAAGTTTGGAGATGGGAGGGGAGTGGAAGCCATCATGAGGACTAATTCTGTATTATGTGTGTGTAGCTACTCCTTAGACTCCCTCCTATTAACACTACAGCAGGTGCTAAAACTGTCATAATAAACAGCTCTCTTAAAATGTATTGAAGCTACTTTGGAACTAATCATTAGGTAAACAGAGAATGAAAGTTGCTTGGTAGTTTAGGAGGTTTCATGGTCAAACTGCAAAGTTTTTGTTTCTAGGTAGTTTTCTGGTTTAAATAAGAATTATATACCTGTTTTATAAGCAGTTGCTTTTCACTAGTGTCTCAATACAAACCTACTTGTGTTCTCCAGCTGCTTCTACAACTCCAGCTACCAGCACCACTTGTACAGCCACGGTTCCTCCACAGCCCCAGTACAGTTATCATGACATCAACGTCTATTCTTTAGGAGGGTTGGCTCCGCACATTACCTTAAATCCAACGGTAAGTTTTAGACCTGATTAAGTTTGCTTAAAGAATTCTTACAGCCGGGGTTGATGCAGATTTCAGCTGGTGGGAGCTCTCAGGACTTAAGTATAAAAGGAGCCTCTGAGCTCCTTTTGTCCAGTCAGCAGCTCAGCTCTTAAGTCAATCTTTGCATTGTTACTCGGCTGCAGGTTGGTTAGAAAAATAATACTTTGTCCCAGTTTCAGATTTATCAAATACTATAATAGCTGCATGGGAAACATGATAGTACTGCACAAGCTATGACAGTAAGTCATTCAGAAAATGCAAGTGTCTTGGGTAGGTGAGATTCCAGTGTACTTCATTCTCTCACCTTCCCTAATCCGCTGCAGATCCCGCTGTTCCAAGCGCACCCGCAGCTGAAGCAGTGTGTGCGGCAGGCGATCGAGCGCGCGGTGCAGGACCTTGTCCATCCCGTGGTGGACAGATCCATCAAGATTGCCATGACGACCTGTGAGCAGATAGTCAGGAAGGACTTTGCCCTGGATTCGGAGGAGTCACGGATGCGTGTGGCCGCTCACCACATGATGCGGAACCTGACTGCTGGGATGGCCATGATTACCTGCAGGGAGCCTTTGCTGATGAGCATAGCTACCAACTTGAAAAATAGCTTTGCTACTGCACTGAGGGTAAGAGCCCCATCATTTTAAGTTTATATCCCATTTATGGGACTGTAGGCATCCAGCATTAGTAAATCAGTTCTCCACTGTGTAGACTTGTTAATTAATCATGTGGTTTAACTAGCATGGGGATGAATTCACTGGGTACAAGTTTCATGACTCTTGTGGAATTACAATGGAAAAAAGTGAGTTGTGATTCCAAGTCAAACACTCTTAAACTGAGATAGTAGATCTTACTAAGTGGCACGTAGACTTCCTGAATATCTTTTTATTTCACCCCAGCGTTCTCTCCAGTTTAATCAGATCATGGAATCCTTGGAGGTTGGAACTTCCTGCAGGGTTTGAAGCAGAAAAGCTAAAGTGGTGGGGGACTGAATTGATTTTGGTGATATCTTCAGTGATATCAACATGCATGCTTCAGGCAGACTTTATTTACTTGTACTGTTTGCAGATAGGTAGTTTAGACTCTTCTTTACATCTTGTGAATTCATTGGGTTTTCTAGAGGCTATTATCAGGTCTCTTAATGAAGAAAGTTTGAGCTGAACTGTATGGAACAGCCTGTGAACTGCTGACCACAGCAGCAGCTACTACCCAGAATTATTGCCAGCAGTGTCAGCAACAGGCACAAGAGCATAAGGATCTTGGAAAGATCAACACACAGCTGTACTTTCAGCAATTAGAAATTAATCCGTATTTTTAATCCCTGAAGACATAAGACATTGGTATAAATCCAGTTTTAATCCAAGGAAGTTTTTTAAGGGATAATTGTTGGAAACCTTTTTTTGTAGAAAAAGCTCTGTATGAGGCATCTCAAAATTCTTATCTGGCTTATTTTTACGTAGTGGTTTAATAGAAATAGTGTAATTTTAAGGAATTAATGAAAGAGCTCATAGCAGACAAAGAAGTCAAAGAAGATGGGACAGGCTGGACAGGCTGCCTTTATAAATGCATTCCATTTCTAGTGAAAGTTTCTGCTTTGCACCCTGGAAAATAAGTGCATCATGTTCTCATAAAGCAGACTCTGAGAAGGAAAGAAGGAAGAAAATCTGATTCTTTATCAGAAAAAGAACCCACTCAAAAAGGCTTAGGACTAATGTTTTGCAGTGTTAGTGCTGCACCTTTATAACTTCCGATTACAACCTAGGAAGCAGGAAAACTTCTACTGTGATGCAAAGCCTGCCCTGCATTAGCATCACTCTGAGTGTCTGTCTAAAGCAGGCCTTTATTTCTATGCCCTGGAGATGGGTAGGTGGAGAAGATGGAGAACTCCTGCTGTTTTGTTCCTTGTTGAAAGTCTATACTGTCGTCTTGTGTACGTGTTTTATTCAAAGCTGTGCACAATTAAATTTAATATTGTATATTCTATGGGAAGGGAGTATGATCCTAAGAGCATTCCTTTTTATTGCTTGTGTTCTGCATAAGCAGTGGTGCAGATTTTAAGGCTAGTAATATGCAGGGCAATTTTACATCCTTCACTGATTATTATGATTTTCAATAGGCAGCCTCCCAACAGCAGAGGGATATGATGGAGCAGGCAGCTGCCCAGTTAGCGCAGGATAACTGTGAGCTTGCCTGCTGCTTTATCCAGAAGACAGCTGTGGAAAAGGCAGGCCCTGAGATGGACAAGAGGCTTGCAACTGTAAGTATGGGACTGTTGTCTTTTAGAAGTATTCTGTGTGCTCATACACATCCAGAGGGTGTCTAACATGCAGTGTGGTGGCTGTGTTTTTCCCAGGAGTTTGAGCTCAGAAAGCACGCTAGGCAAGAGGGCCGTCGCTACTGCGATCCTGTTGTGTTAACATACCAGGCTGAGCGGATGCCAGAACAGATCCGGTTAAAGGTGAGTTGTGTTCGGATGCTGCTCTTCTCTCCCTCCTGATAAGGAAAAGTGGATAGCACAGCATCAGCTGTGTAGTCATATATTGTTAGTCTTGCCCAGCAGTGCAGCTGCTGCTATCTTGGTTAGTGTGGAAACACATAAACACATTCTTTCAAAATGGGTATTTATATAATTTTCTCAATTCCTTCAGTCTCTGTTTTTGTGCATTTCCTCTCACTGAAAGATGGCTCGTGTGTTTCGTTGTCTTGTTTCAGTGAATGTGATTTTCATTTCTAGAGCAAAATCTCCCTGTTAGGAGGTGTGGCAGGAGAGATAGGACCTCAGTGCAGAGCAGCTGAATCCTACTCAATGTCTAGGCCACTCTGTTTAAGAGTGGCTACTGGTTACACAGGGTGCCCTCATTTTTTACTGCCTCAGTGCTTATCAATGAGTTAAATGCCTGTTCTTTTCATTGCAAAGGTTGGAGGTGTGGACCCAAAACAGCTGGCTGTTTATGAAGAGTTTGCACGCAATGTCCCTGGCTTCTTACCCACCAATGACTTAACTCAGCCTACAGGATTCTTGGCTCAGCCTATGAAGGTAGAGGTTTCTGAATTAATCAGCTTGAGAGTACTATAGCCATTTTGGAGACTGTTGCAAATATTCTGTTTTTGTTAGAAGGACTCATAAGAGTCAAGTGTTTGTATTGCTTGGGGATAGTGGTTGAAAAAATGCATTTGTTCTAAAGACAAAGTAATGCCAACATAAAACTTCCAATCCAATCTTAGGGATTTGTAACCCAAATTGGGACAAATTCTGCAATTTAGGATTACTACGTGTAGTTTAAGTTGCAGTGAAACATTTAATTCAAATCTCAGGTTACTTTTGCAGGAAGGACATGGACAGCAAGTCTGAATTTTAAGATAATTAACAAGTTCTTGTGTGCATATATAAGGCCTTACTGACAGAACAAGGGGGAATGGCTTCAAACTGAAAGAGGACAGGTTTAGATCAGATCTTACGAGGAACTTCTTCTCTGTGAGGGTGATGAGACAGTGGAAGAGATTATCTGAAGAAGCTGTAGATGGCCCATCGCTGAAGTGTTCAAAGCTAGACTGGATGTGGCTTTGAGCAACCTGCTCTTGTGGAAGATGTCCCTACCCGTGGCAGAGCAGTTGAAACAAGATGGTCTTTAAGGTCCTTCCAACCCAAACCATTCTTTGACTCTGACTGATAGAATTACGTGCTGGTTATTTTCACACCTTAATGCGCTCATATGTGTGTACTTAAAATACCAGCATAACAAACCACAGTACTGTAGAAGTCTAAATTCTGGATGCTATAATTTCTGAAGAAGAGCCAGTCAGTGGGTATTTGAGTGTCACAAATGCAATCTTTGCAAAAATCTCTGATTCTCACTTTCTCATAAGCAGCAGGCTTGGGCTACAGATGATGTAGCGCAGATTTATGACAAATGTATGACAGAACTGGAGCAGCACCTGCAGTCCATTCCACACACCCTGGCCATGAATCCTCAAGTCCAAGCGTTGCGCAGCCTCCTGGAGGCGGTGGTCGTGGCTCGGAACTCTCGGGATGCTATTGCTGCACTTGGACTACTGCAGAAGGTGAGTGTTGACAACTTGTCTCTGGAACAACTTGCTTAGAGTTTATTACTCACCTGGCTCATGGATTGTCTTGCTGCTGACCTTGTTTCCTCATGCATCCTGTGGAACTTGCTTGGTGAACAGTACTGAACTGTTGTCTTTGGAAATCTGATAAATAAGATTGGGAGGGAGCCATTGTGTTCACTATGAGTATTGTACACATGGTCTCTACTTCCCATCAGCAGGGAGATGTCCAGCCACTCCTCACAGAGCAGGGCTTCAGCACATGTGACATTTGCCTGGAAAGGCAAACATCAGAACCATGAATGCCCTTTTTCATCTTTCTTTCCCTGAGCTTTTATTGCTGAACATGATGTCATATGGTATAGGACATCCCTTTTCTCAATTTGGGTCAGCTGTCCTGGCTGTGTTGCTTCCCAGCCTCTTGTCCATCCCCAGCCTACCCACTGGTAGGGGAGACAGAGCAGGAAAGAAAAAGCCTTGATCCTGTGCTAGTGCTGCTTGGCAGCTGTTAAAACTGTGGTGTGTTGTCATCACTGTTTCAGCACAAATCCAAAGCACAGCACCATGTGGGGTGCTGTGAAGCAAATTAACTCCATCCCAGCCAGAATTTGTAGGCTGTACCAGTGGGAAGTGTTGCAGGGAGCTCTGTGAGCTGAGTTGGCATTAGTGCCTGTGTAGCAGTGTAGAACAAGTGACAGACAGAGAAAAATCCATTTGAGAATAGTGTAAGGATACTGAGCTGTCTGCATGAGGATCCAAGAATAGTGCCAAAACAAAAGTAACCAAAAGCAGGAGGGAGACTCTTCATTCTTGTCTGCTAGTGCTTTTACCTACTGAAGGATCAGTCCTGACTAGGACTTGACCAAATAAATTGTGTCCAAAAAACTCATCCTCCACTTGCTGTACACTAACACAGATACATCTCTGAATGCTGCAGCTCTTTCTCTAAGGACATTGCTCATTTACCTCTGGCAGCTTCTGTAAATATTTTCTCAGGTAGTTTTCCATGAGCCATATGCAGAATTACTTGAGGAGGCATTGACTTAGGGAAGCTGCAGCACAAACTACCATGGTCTGTCATGGTGTTTGGTGCACATACAAAGCTAGTGGGGCATAGATAGACCTGTAGATTTGTTTGTGGTAGCATAGCTGTGTAGAGTGCATGTACAGATGCCAGAGTAGCTGGTAAAATCTCACACACTTACCAAGAGATCAGCACAATTACTAAATCGATATTTTTTTCATGTCATAACTCTAGCTGATGTAATATGCAGAAGATTTGGAAGAGGACTTGTTTCTCCCTCTGCTAACAGGTTGCATCTATTCTAGGCTGTAGAGGGCTTGCTGGATGCCACCAGTGGGGCTGACGCTGACCTCCTGCTCCGCTACCGTGAGTGTCACCTGCTGGTGCTGAAGGCTCTGCAGGATGGCCGTGCCTATGGATCTCCGTGGTGTAACAAACAAATAACTAGGTCAGTTACAAGACAACAAGAATATTGATGTAGTTTTGACCATCTTTTAGGAGCTCCTGTGTTACTCTGAATTCCCTTCCTGTTAATACTTTGCTTTGCTGCAATTTGGACAGACAAAAAGTAACCAGGGTTTTTTTGTCACAATTAACTAGATCTTCTGATAATGCTGGTTCATCCCAGAACATGATAGGAATCTTTAATGGAATAGAGCATTAGAGCATGGTCTGGGCTTTTTTTTCCCCCCTCATTTTGCAGAGAGTATGTCTGTATGCCGTCACAAGCAATGTGACATGGCATATGCCTGTTGCAGAAGCTTCAGCTAGGCAGATCTGCCAATTCATCCTTGGAAGAGAGGCTTCTTATGCTGAATAAACTGAGGCTCTTGAAGGGCTCTTGTGACCACTTGTGCAGGGCAATAGATACTTGAGTCAGACTGTTCTGAATTTAAATATTACCGTAGAGAATGCTCTAGAAGAGGCTTCTTTTGAAGCTGGCTAAATGAATCACACTGAATGTCAGTTTCTGAAGTACTAGATTTGAGTTGTTTCACTTAAACTGTGTTGCTGAAGTATGCTTTTTATAAGAAGTCCAATTCTTCAGGTGCCTGATCGAATGCAGAGATGAGTACAAGTACAACGTGGAAGCTGTGGAGCTGTTAATCCGCAATCACCTTGTTAACATGCAGCAGTATGACCTCCACTTGGCTCAGGTAAAGAGAACCTGCTCTTGTAAAGGAGGAGGGATGCACTCAGTCCACTGTAAGATCTGTGGTTGAACTTTGTCTTTTTCATGTTGACAGTCCATGGAGAATGGCTTGAACTACATGGCTGTGGCATTTGCCATGCAGTTGGTAAAGATCTTGTTGGTGGATGAGAGAAGTGTTGCCCATGTAACAGAAGCAGATCTGTTTCACACCATTGAGACACTCATGAGAATTAATGCTCATTCCAGAGGAAACGCCCCGGAAGGGTGAGGCTATAGTATTGTGCAATATGTTACTTTTTTTTGTGCCCATTTATGATTTGTGTATTATATAGGCAGTGTCTCAATGTCTCATATCATTCAGTCATACAGCTTTCAACTTTCCCTAAGGCTGCAGTCCTTCCTTAGTTTCAGCTGTCACTCTAATGTAAGTGTGCCCATCTTAGTCAAAATAAAGGCAGCAGCAGCAACATGTGAAACTGAATGCTTGACCAAGAAAATCTCTCCATGCACTACGCTCCACAATTCTGTGGAACTGGGAGAAACTTGTTTGAATTCCTGCTTTATTTCAAATTTATGCAATATTATTGCCTGTTTAAATCTTATATATCTAGGTGTCAGTATGTTAATTAGTTAATTGCAAACAGTCCAATTGGACAGTCCTTTCTGTTTAGAGCTTACAGAGCAATCCTCCACCAGTCTCACATGGCTTATGTATCCACGAGCAAACTTCCCAAACCATTTGGGTAGCAAATGTTGCCACAACACCTGGAAATCCCTGTGGGACTTGCAGGCCTCCTATTCATAAGGTGGAAGCAGTTGTTGCTGGGTTTGAGAAAGAGATGGATTAGAGCTTGGAGAACTTTGAATATATGTGAGAGCAACCAGCAGCTGGCTGATGGCAGTGGCTGCCATTACGAATACAGCTGCTAATAGGATGTCCCAAAACCAAAGTCCTTTCATCTGCACTTGGCATGGATACACTGTCTTCACTTTGACTTTCACTGCAGCCAAATCCAGTCAGTACTGGCATCTCCCTATCTGGGAGCATTTTAGGGCTCCTGCAGTCTGCAGAAGAGCAGCTGCTTCTAGTCCCTGTGGTGTTTTGTTGCAGCACTCCCTTGTACAAATTGGAATGGAACATCAAAGCTTATGTGATTTCAGTGTTCCTTCTTTCATCATAAGTGTATCTCCTTTCATGACTTATTTCTGCTATTCCAGTGAGGACTGAAAGATAGAAGGTTTTAGTATAAGAAATAATTTGCTTTCTTTCAACTCTTTTTGACTGAGCTTCCAGTTCCTGTACTTTCTGGGGGAGCAGGAATTCTAACCCAGCTCTTGCTCTGGTCTGTTGCATTAGATTACCCCAGCTGATGGAAGTGGTCCGATCAAACTATGAAGCAATGATTGACCGTGCTCATGGAGGTCCTAATTTCATGATGCATTCAGGAATTTCCCAAGCTTCTGAGTATGATGACCCACCAGGCCTGAGGGAGAAGGCAGAATACCTGCTGAGGGAGTGGGTGAACCTCTACCATTCAGCTGCAGCAGGCCGTGACAGTACCAAAGCATTCTCTGCGTTTGTTGGACAGGTAGAGCTTTTGGAAAGAAAGGTGCTTTTTATTCAACATAAGTAGGGTGTGATGCCCTCCATTTTAAAGCAGTATTATAACCTTTGTTAGGCATCCTTTTGAAACGTCCACGTGTGTGGCAGTTTACTGTCAAAATTCTGTCTGTTTTTGATGAAGTGCCTGTCCTCCACCAAATCATGTTTTCAGATACTGCAGCAACAGGCTGTCACTTCAGACCATGAGCTCTGAGATAAGTTTGGTGGAAAAAGAACTTGAGATGAAATAGCTTGTAGTAATACTTCTGTCATGTGTTGCGCCTTATGGGTAACGGTAAAAACTCTGACAGCCTACAGGAGGATGTCACCAGTAGAGATTCAGGTATATTGTTTCATGTGGGCAAGGGAATCTTTTTTCAAAATGAAATCATTAATAAGAAAAATCTTGAGACTTCATTAGCTGGAGTGGTGCCTAAATTTAAACAATGTTCAGTGTACCACTCTGAAGCACTTGAACAGGTGTGGTGAACATCACATACCATCAGCCTTCTAGGTGTGATTGAGGAGGGAGATCCCCAGCATGTGTGGTAACTAACTCCTGTGTTTGCAGGCATCTCCCTAAAACCGTTCTTTGCATGCAGCTCCTTGAGTGCAGCTGTGAGAAAGCCCCTGACACGGCCTTTTTGCATTGTGCCCTTTTGAAGTTTGTGACAGTACCACAGATATGCTGCAGACTTTGCAGCTACTAATGAAAAGAAGTTCAGGCTTCAGAGTATGCATGAAGATTGTGACTGATACAGTGGGGTTTTTTCATTTGATTCTAGTGTTCTTGTGTACTGGTTATAGACAGCTTTCTGTTGGTCTGACTTCTATTGCATAGAACTTTTTGAATGTTTTTAATAGATACTGTGCTAAACATACATCTTAAAGAAATATTTTACCTATTTCTGTGACCTCACTTTTTTTTTTACTTTAAATCATGCTTCTAAAGCACACTTCAGTACAGAGTGGTCACAATACTGAGTACACTTTTGTCCACTTCACTTTTTATCACACTTGTTTGATTACCTTTTGTACTATTTGATCAGTTTTGAAATAGCAATTTAGATAGATTGAAGTGCAGTGTTTATTTATAATTGTTTTCTTACAGGCTTTAGTGATGAGTTCTAAAGGAATATTTTATAATAACTACATTAAATAAGGTTCTATTACTGGACTCAAATGACTGCCAAAGTGTTGCTTCCTTCCCACAAGTATATAGGACAAGAAGAAGCACAGAACTTTGAAAGCAGATACCTAAATTCTTTGAGCTTTTTAGAAAAAAAGTTTCTCCAGAAATACTAGAAGTTCTCCACATTGTTCTCAAATGACCAGTTGTGCTGTTTTTATAGCTTTATGTCCAGTAGGAGTTTAAAAATAAGATGCTTTTTTCAAAACCTCCCAGTTTTCTACAGTGTAATTTGTTTAATTTTGATCGTTCTAATACTGTGGCTAACAAAAAAAAAATAGGTCTCTGGGGTTTTTTATATGTATATTATTAAAACAACTCCCTTGTGCAAAGCAAAAAAGCCCACCCAATCTTTCTCTGCGTGTAATGTTTGTGTAGCAAGTTTGCTTCTACAGAATGAGGCTGCAGAGTAGTGGTGATTCCTGAGCTAGAAGCTGGAATGTTCTTTTCGTGTTCTTCATGCAAGGCTGAATGCTGGTGGCAGCACTGATGCTGAGACAGGCTTCTCAGCTATGATGATGGTTGGAAAGATTTGGGATTCAAAAGATTGTATTGAGAATAAATGTGTTTGCTAAAATTATGTTGCCATCCTCAAATTGCCTTGCAAACATTATTCTCTCAGGAGAGTATGGCAAAAATTAACTTGTGGCAGGCAAGGTGGGTGCTTTGTAAAGGGTGTGTTGTTTGAAATAAATTGTAAAATGAACTGCCTGTGGTTATGGTGCTGACGTCTTTTCCTTTCCTGGTTAGATGCACCAGCAGGGGATCCTGAAAACAGATGACCTGATCACCCGTTTTTTCCGTCTCTGCACTGAAATGTGTGTTGAGATCAGCTATCGAGCCCTGGCCGAGCAGCAGCACAATCCTGCAGCCAACCCCACTATGATTCGAGCCAAGTGCTACCACAACCTGGATGCCTTTGTGCGACTCATTGCACTGCTGGTGAAGCACTCTGGGGAGGCAACCAACACAGTCACAAAGATCAACCTCCTAAATAAGGTTGGGAATCCTTCTTGTCCTCATTGCATTTAAAATGTTGTACCCTTGCTGATAAACCTGAGGTATAGACCTTAATGTGGGCTGCTGCTGAGGTGTCTGATGAGAACTTAGATCAGTTGGTCACTGATTTGAGTGAACCACCAAGATGCCTAGTGGCTTTCTTGTTCACAAAGATTTTATCTCACACCAATCTGAAATTTATCTTTGTGCCTTGAAATGAAAAAGTCAGCAGCTCTTGTTTTAAGGTTGTTGATTCCTGGGGGTTTACCTTCATATTGTGAGGGCCGTGCCTTTGTTCTTACACTACTTGGTTTATGGCTGGATGGTCTTAGGTAGTTAAGACCTTCAGATACTGCCCAGTCAGTCATTATGACTGTGGTCCAAGGGACAGGGAGCACAAAGCGTAGTGGTTGGGAATTGCTGAAACAAATTGTAATACTCATTTATGCAATACTTCTAATAACTAGGACTTCTGATTCTTGTTAAAATCTACGGATTTTCTTTTTTTCTTTTTTTTTTTTTACTGATGGTTAAAGTATTGTCTGTAGTCTGACTTGCAGAGTAATTCTTGCTGTCTCCTCATGTCTTAATCTTTTTAGGTTCTTGGTATTGTGGTGGGAGTTCTTCTGCAAGACCATGATGTTCGGCAGAGTGAGTTTCAGCAACTTCCTTACCATCGCATTTTCATCATGTTGCTGCTGGAATTAAATGCTCCTGAGCATGTGCTGGAGACCATCAATTTCCAGACACTCACAGCTTTCTGGTACGTATTTGGGATTGGCCACTGTGCTCATCCTTTCTTGGTAGGATCAAGGATTTTCACTTCAAGGCTATCTGACTGTTCTTTGTGGTGGCTTAATCATTTTTGGAGTAACTGGTTCTACTGTGGACTGACCACTTGCTTGTTTTAGGGAAGATGACTGGTAAAACCCAAGATGCTCAAATGCCTTTGCTTTTAGGGCTGTGTTTTTCCCTCAATGTTATGAAAAGCAATCTTATTGCTGTGTACTTCTAACCTGCTCTAACTTTTCTTTCAGTAACACATTTCACATCCTGAGGCCTACAAAAGCTCCAGGTTTTGTTTATGCCTGGCTGGAACTGATCTCCCATCGGATATTTATTGCAAGAATGCTGGCACATACACCACAGCAGAAGGTGTGGCTGCAGTTTTATCTTTTCTGAATTAAAAAGCTCACCCAGATGTTTATCTGGTGTGGTGCTGTTTCACATCTCTTGAAGTGCACTAGAAGCATGGCTGTTCTGTTTTTGTTGTCTTCCATATTCACAGTAACCTAACTGCATGGAGGAGAGTCTGTGTGTCAATACCTATGGAACACAGGGTGAATTGAATTTGAGAAACATGGCTTTGTCAGTGTCTGGAAGAGCTGTAGCCTTCCTTTTAGGCTAAATACTGTCAGCTCAGTATGGCATGTTGAGGGTTTTGGAAACACCCATGGCACAACGGTGCGCAGCTGAAGCCCTTGAAATGAGCTGTGCTGCACTCAGTGGTTAAGCTGACAGTTGCTAGCTCTTCATCCAGATTTATATAAAGATCAATCTAAGTATAGTTTTGAAATTAAGATAACTGGTCTTCATTGCATGTTTTCCACCTGCTGTTCTTTTCTTGACAGGGTTGGCCTATGTATGCCCAGTTATTGATTGATCTGTTCAAGTACTTGGCTCCTTTCCTTAGAAATGTGGAACTCACCAAACCTATGCAAATTCTTTACAAGGTAAAAAAATGTCAACTAATAGATGCTTCCAATCAAAGTTGTCTGAAAGTAGAGGTAATCTGGCAGCAAAACAGAATTAGCTGTTTTCTTCTGACTTATATCTGGGAGTTGAATTTAAATTGTGAGGGAAGCAGGCTGCCCTCCCAGATTAGTTTCCTTCTGGTAATGTTTGCCACATGATACAGAATAATGGCTCTGCAAGCTTTTGGGCAGTTTCAACAGATACACACCTCTTATATTTAATATTTTATTTCACAGGGCACTCTGCGTGTGTTGCTGGTATTGTTGCATGATTTCCCAGAATTTCTTTGTGACTACCACTATGGGTTCTGTGATGTGATCCCACCTAACTGTATTCAGCTAAGGAATCTGATCCTGAGTGCCTTCCCACGGAACATGAGGCTTCCAGACCCTTTCACTCCCAACCTAAAGGTAGAAGTTACTTTAAAAGAGTTTGATAATAGGAAACTTGAATCCTCAAAATACTCTCTGTCCAGATCAATATTATCTAATTAAGTCTTCCGGTATCTGCTATCTGGAATGATGAGAAGCACTGTCCTGTTGCTCTTCTCTGCCTGCGCAGTGCAGGGTGATGGGAGTGAAGCTGCAGTGCTCATTGTCACTGAAGAAGGCTGTTCTTGACTTGTGTAGATGTTTGTGCCTTTTGAAACTACCAGACTGTCTGGGTTGTAGATGGGGAGACCCCAAAGGCAGTGACTGAATTTCCCTGTGGCCTTCACCCCTGAATTTTTTTATCCTTTCAGTTCTTCAAGACATAATGTAATAAGTTTGTGTGTTAGATACCAAGTTTCTTCTAAAATCTGCAAAAGTCAGGTATTGCCATTTCATTGATGGAAGGAAAAGTTAGCAGCAGCAGTAGTTGATGTAATATTGCTTGTAGATCTGCTTTTCAATTTGTTCCATTGCTGATGGTTTAGTTGACTGGGTTTTCTGTCAACAGGTGGACATGTTAAGTGAGATTAATATTGCTCCACGAATACTCACAAATTTCACTGGAGTGATGCCACCTCAGTTCAAGAAAGACTTGGATTCCTATCTCAAAACCCGTTCTCCAGTCACCTTTTTGTCTGACTTGCGAAGCAACCTACAAGTAAGTTTGAGGTTTCTGTGAGTGCTCAATTTAAATAATGTGGCACAAATTATCTCACTGGTTCAGCCACCATCTTTTCCTGCAGAATTTTGTTGGTGTGTTGGCCAGCTCCAGGCAATAGAAAAGCCTGTGAAATTGCACACTGAGTAAGTCTTTTGCCACTCCCTGATAGGATGTGTTGAAACCTTTTAGAATCTGAATAAATTTTGACTCCAAATAGATTTCTTGTTACAGAAATATATGAATCCTCATGCCAATACTTCAAGGGTAAAAAAGGTCAAATTACTTAAAGCCCAGTTCAGAATTGTGGCTAAAACCTCATTTCAGATGTCTCATGGCTTGGCTTGCAGCAGACCTGCAGTTGGGCTTCCTCAGAGAATTGCTTAGACAGAAACATTCACATAAGGCACATAAGGGGATGTTTCAGCCAGCGTCTGGCATTGCTGGTGAATTCACATTGCCTTACCTGATGTTTTCCTTTAGGCAGAGAGTAAAAACAAATCTGTTGTGTCAACACTTTGCTGATGTTTTTGAATGTACACATACACGTATATTATATGCACTATAATATATGCTTTCTAATATATGCGTATTAAAAAAGACTAAATGCCAAATTGAATTTGTGGATGTCCCAGTCTGTTGTCTTCTGGATAATCAATAAGATCCTTGGATGCTGTTGTTGTACATGCTGTACCTTTAAGTGCTGAAGGAATATTGACTGTTAATGCTTTTCATATCTTTGCTATTAGGTATCAAATGAACCTGGCAACCGCTACAACATCCAGCTGATTAATGCACTGGTGCTCTACGTAGGTACTCAAGCTATTGCACATATTCACAACAAAGGCAGCACGCCCTCCATGAGCACCATTACCCACTCAGCACACATGGACATCTTCCAGAATTTGGCAGTAGACCTGGATACTGAAGGTGAGCTGGAAACACTGCTAGTTCATGCAATGCCATGTTTACAGCAAGTGGGTCCTCACTTTAAAAAGTACATTGAGGTGCTGGAATGTGTCCAGCAAAGGGCAGCAAGGCTTGTGAAAGGTCTAGAAACGTGTCTTGTGAGAAGTGGCTGAGGTAGCTGGGTTTGTTTAGTGTTGAGAAGAGGCTCAGGGGAACCTGAGCTCTGAAGGGTTGTAGTGAAGTGAGGGTCTTCTACCATGCCTGCAGTGAGAGGACAAGAGAAAATGGCCTTAAGGTGTTGCAGGGAAGATTCAGATTAGATACCAGAAAAGGTTTTTTTCACTGTTAGGGTAGTCTGATACTGGAATAGGCTGCCCAGGGAGCTGGTGGAGTTGCTATCCCTGGAGGTGTTTGAGAGGCGTCTGGATCTGGTGCTTGGTGATGTGATTAAGTGGTTATGGGGTTACAGGGGTAGTGCAGGCTTGGTGGTCTTAAAGGTCTCTTCCAACCCTGATGATTCTGTGATTTCATGTAGCTGATAGTGAATTCACAGAAATGAATGCTACATTAGAATATTAAATTTTGAATATAGGAGCAATGTTCTAACCAAAAGTTCAGACTATTGAAGGGAATTAGAAATGCCTTCAGTGAAGAAGAATTGAATTCTTACTTCTCCATCAGCCTGGGTTGATACAGCTTTTACATATCTTCAGTTGGTTTTGTTTCATGTACCTCCATAAGGCTCCCAAACATTAGCCTCGAGCACTGCTGGTTGCTTCTTTATCCCCTTCTGTGTGCAAGGGAAGCTGTGTGTACTCAGTGTTCTCTCCTGCAGGCCGGTACCTCTTCCTGAACGCCATTGCCAACCAGCTGCGGTACCCCAACAGTCACACCCACTACTTCAGCTGCACCATGCTCTACCTGTTTGCAGAGGCCAACACAGAGGCCATCCAGGAGCAGATCACCAGGTGAGAGGGACGGCCTTTACCTGGCCAACATTCAGCTTTTTGCTTTCCTTCCTTCTATAGTTTTGATCTTTGAGCTCTTACTGTTGTAACTTTTGGATTTCAGGGTTCTCTTGGAACGACTGATTGTAAATAGGCCTCATCCCTGGGGTCTCCTTATTACGTTTATTGAGCTGATAAAAAATCCAGCCTTTAAGTTCTGGAACCATGAGTTTGTTCACTGCGCTCCAGAAATTGAGAAGTGAGTATAACTTAACCGCAGAATCATTAAAATGGTATCTCTGAAGCAGTTGAACCTTGAGGTTTTGGTGCTGTCAGAGCATCCATTTGCTGCTGTAACTGCACCTACCTCTGCTTTGCTTTTATGTGCAGGTTGTTCCAGTCAGTTGCACAGTGCTGCATGGGGCAGAAGCAGGCCCAGCAAGTTATGGAAGGGACTGGTGCCAGTTAGATGAGCTGCATCCTGCATTTTAAGAGTGCCAGCCTGGAGGTCCCATCCCATCAACTGACTGAAGACTCTGTAAGGCTCCTCCTGACCTTCCCAGCCCCCTCGATTGGGTAGACACAACAGACCCTGGGTGAAAGTCTTGTGGGCATGTTCCAAAGTTTGAAACAAATTTTTTGACTTTTGGCCAAACTTCAGAAGATGCTGTGAATATCATTTGAACTAGTGTAAATACAAGGAACAGAAACATTTGTCTGGACTTCTGGGTTTGTGCAAATTGTGTAAAAGGCAGGTGGGTAACTGGTGCCTGTCCATCCTGTAATAAAGGGGCAGCTGCTGATGCCAAGCACTTGTCTGGGGCAGACCTCCTTGCCCTGACATTCCCAGACTCCCAAAGAATATTGAAAAGCCAGTAACTTATTTTGCTTTATGTGAATGGGGGACCTTTAAATCACTAAGTTGTTTAAAAAAATGGATGTGTTTGGAATATGGGAATTCTGTGGAGTACAGGAGGGGTGAGGGAAGGGTTAAGGTTCAGTGTTGCTTTCCCCTCACCCTCATTGAATGCTGATAGACAGCAAGTGGAGTGGCAGTCAGAGAATGCCTCCTTTATGTTGGAGAAAAAACAGGCCCTTTGGGTGAGGGTCAGCTGTTTCCAGTAAATAAACCAGAGACCAGGCCTATAGCTTTTTTTTTTTTTTTTTTGACAGTTGTAAATTTTGGAAGATGAGGGGTTAAATCTAGACCTTTTCCCACCCTCCCCTGTGATCACACAGTATAAGTTTGTAAAAAAAACCTTAAAAAAGGAAAAAAAAGAAAAAATTTAACAAAACAAAAAACCCGAAGGACCAATACAGCCCATTTTGTAAGGATTTTCAATGTTTTGTAAAGTATTGGTCCACGTGTTGTATTTTGTAGCCTTTCTAGTTCTTGGGCTTTAGTTCTCCCACTCTTGTATGTATGCATACTGTAGTTACACATTAAAGTCATGACATGCAGCACGTGCCACTGTGCTTATTCTCTCCAGTTCTATCCTGGCCAGTTGGTGTCTTCCAAAGCCTGTTCCACCCATCCAAAACCTGCAGTTTTCCAGTGTGTTTTGGGCACTGCTGGTTGAAAGCAGCTGGGTTTGTTCTCTAGCATGAGCTCAGTGGGCAGATGTAATGACTAGACAGGGTCTTGCTTTGAAGTGCATCACAAAGGACAGTTATGTGGAAATAGGAATGGCTCAGATGCGAGTTCGTGAGCAGTTTGTCTCAGACAGGAGACTGCGGTGGTGGTATACAGAGTGAAGACAGCCCATCAGTTTCATTTCTAGTGCCTTCCACCTGCTGTGATCTCCCTGCAGCAGGAATCTGCCCAAGGTTGCGGTTAGCTGTTGTAAAGGTAGACAGCTTCAGTGTAGTTAATATTGCAAGGTCTTTTAACCTAGCAGATGATAGGAAATAGAGCTTCACTTCTTTCTTTTTACATAACATCAGCTTGTTTAAGCTAACCGCTTTAGTTGACTGCTGTGGTGTGGGCAGAGAGGTCAGGATTTCCTGGTCAGGTTTAAGGAGTTCCACACCTGGCTTTCCATTTGCTGCACAGAGGAAAAAACAGCTCTGAGGGATCACTGAGCCACCAGCTGTGCCAGTGGGTGGCAGCTCAGAGGGAATTCTCTCTTTCTGCTCCCAGTATTAGTCACCTCTGTGTCAAGGAGTAGACTGTGGCTAGGTCCTGCAATGCCATGGCATTTCTTTTCCAAGTCAGCAGCTGTGCTGAATCTGAGCCTTTTGAAGTTGGAATGGTGGACACAGTTCTCATTTCTTCTTCACTATACGTTTTACTATGCCTCCCATTCCAGTGCCAAGGACACACGGTTCTACATTGTTTTCCAGAAATTGTATGGCTGTTCTTAAATCTCTATATTAAAACAGTCCGGCATAATTGACAGCCCCTTGTTTGAGCATTCTCCCCTTCAAATGCAAACAGCTCTTGAATTCCAGGATGCAGTGGGATACAAAAGGATATCTTTTAAGGGAGTATCTTTCAAGTCTAATGCCCTAAACCATTGCATCAGTGTGTTTTTATGTGGTTGATGCACATCTATGCAAGCTTTATGGCTCTTAAATCTTGGACTAGCTGATGCTTATCCAATAGTGGTTTCTTAACTGTTAGAACTGGGGTATTAAACTGACTGGCATTCCTGAAGCAACCCAAAGCTAATAAATCTTTCAGGGTTTAGCTGTAGTCCTTTTCTAGCTTCCAACTTTACAGGGTATTATTATTTTCATCTTACCAGTCTGGTGCCTGGTTTTAATTGGATTGTTACCAGTTTTGCTTCTTGTGATCTTGCAGGTGTGCCCGACCTACATGACAGGAGTCACCCCTTTTTCTATTTTTTTGGGATATCTCTTCCTTTCTGGGTCTTTTTGAACCTGTAACATAAACACTTGTGCCCCCAGGGCTTTTTCTTCTGGTTTATGTACTTGGATCTGTCCTTTTTCAAATGTTTTTTTTAATTTAATTTACTTAATCCTCTTCCTAATAATGGCATTGGGCATTTGGATATGTACAGAAATTTTATAAAACTCTTTACAATTCCAAATTTGAGTGCCTGGAAGAATGGCCTTATTTCCTTTTTCCGTATAGCTCCAGCTATAGATGTGCTTTGTTTACTGAAGACTCCTTTACATCTGTTAGATATTCTACCTTTTCATTCCACAAATTTACTGTGACCAGGAGTTCTGTTGGGGATACTTTGGAGCTCTCAGCTGCCTCTCAGTCTAAATCTGAACTGAGTGTAAGCAGTCTTCCTACTTGTGGAGCCTCCCATCTTTGAGCATTACCTATGCCCTGGGTTCTGTGGGCATTTGTTTTCAGTGCCTGTTCTGCTTACAGTGAGTACGTTGAATTTTTCCTTCTAGATGGGAATTTACCAGTTGAAATCTGATTCCCTTACATTGCTTCTTGCTCTTCTAATTATCACAGCAATCAACCAAATTTACCATCCCTTTTCTGATCTCTTCCCCTTCTATCTTTCTCCACCTCATTCCCTTCATTACACTTCCTTTTTATTTCTCTAGTGATAAAACATGAGAGTCTGTTGCCATCAATCCACGTTCCTTCCAAGCCTTATCATTATTCTGCAATGCAAAGAACACATCAACATCTGGTACTTTGCCCCATTTTCCTTCCTGGCAACAAAGTAGCGTTAATTGCAGGATCCATTCTGAGGCCATTTTCCCCAATTCTCTAATGGATACAAAGGCCACCACGTAACCAACTTCTTAGTAAGCAAATCCCCGCCAAGCTTTCCCCATGGTCCAAAAATACTGTCTAAAAGTTGAATTCCCAAACTGCCCTTCTCCAGTGAGATGGAACTTCCAATGCCCATGCAGGCAAACAGTTACAAACAGTAGGTGTAATAAAGTCTTGTTAAAACAGCGTTGAAACCTTTTAGATGCTTAGGGCATCACCAAGTTTGTGCATACCTAAAAAACCAAGTTTTAACCCAACCCCCAAACTTGTAACCAAGATACCATATGTAATACTCCTCTAACATGCACATTTTCTGATATGATTTCTTTGGAGAGACACAGGATACCAAAATACCAATTTTAACAATGTCTCTGTGAAGGATAGCAGAAGCTGTGTGAGATCCTGGTCAAATTCACTATTGTTCCATCTGGGAAACCAGAACAAGCTCGCCTCAGTAATGTTAAACCACTCTGTCCCCAAGCACTGTGGGCTGTAGCTGAGCTTTGTCATGAGCGCTGTGTGGGTTTTGCTTGTCTGCAATACTTCTAACTGCAGCAGTGCCAACTGCTCTTAGATGAGACTTCACACCCTGTTGAAGTAGAAAGCATGGGCTGGGAAAGAAAACTCATTTTTATTAAATAGAGCTTGGCCTGTCAACTGTCAGTGTTTTGTCATGCAAAACCAAAGTGAGTTCAAGGTAGAACTGCGTTAAGCAGAGTGTGTGTATCAAATTCTCAGCCTGCAGCAGCTGTAGAACCATGACAGTGCTCCTCCAGAAGAGTCTCAAGCCCACACAGAAATACCTTTTGTGGAAATAAAAGGAAATATTTGTTATACTGAGCCTACATGGAAACCAGCTCGATGAACCTGTACTCTTGAAAATTTTCAACATAAAATATGTACCGGTGAAGAGTTTAGTGTTGTCAGCAGGTCCAGCTGCTAGATACCTACTCTGAACCTAAGGTAAGAGCTACCAGCTGGATTTCTGCCCTCTTAATCTGGACAAGGAGCAGCTCTTGCCTTAAATTTCTGATGCTGAATGAGGAAATCCTCTGCTGTTCTGGCAGTGTATGTCTGCCTTCCTGAAACAGCCGTTAAGATGACTGGGATTTCTTATGGTCTCTGGAAAAAGGTGGTATTTGTGCTCCAGAACTCTCATGGTACAGTAAGGCCACTCAAAACCACCTCTGTGCTGTGAAGATACTTCTTCATGTAGAGGTAGCTAAAAATCCCTGTCTGTATGAGGGACAGGTGGGTCCATAGTCAGTCTTGCCATCTGTTCTCTCTGCTGCAGAAGAGATGGCCAGAGGCTGACCTTTCCTCAGGATCAGCCCCAGCCAGGTCCTGTGCAGGGGCACTGAGGTTTCTATTGTACCAGCTCTAGCAGCTGATGTAAGATCCTTTTCTGTCCATAGCGCACATGCAGTGCTTGCTGCTCCCTTCGACTCAGTTTCTCATAAGCCTCCTTGTTATTGAGCAAGTCCTGCTCTGCTTTCAGGTCTGCCCCATAGGACTCCAGGGTCAGCAGCACACTGTCATAAAGGAGCTTCTTGCAAGGGGTTTTAAGTCTGGAGAGGGCCTCATTTGAAAGGGTAGAGTTTTCCTCTTCCTCACTGTCATCTTCCCAGCCATCTTGATCCTTATACTCCTTGAATTCTTCTTCTGACATGCAGAGCACCTGTAGTGACCAGGCAAAGGGATAAGTCACTGGCAGTGTGAGTACATCAGGCTTTCTCCTCTGTGGAGCAGGCAACTTATTCCTCAGCAGCACTAAAGGTTTAGAGACTAAAACTGGCTCAGATACCTAAGTGCAAATAGTTGTGGGTTAGAAGAACATTAAAACAGTAAATCTGGGTACTGGTAAGTCTTGTAAAGCATCTCAGCTGTTACCTACGAAGTTGAGACAGCTTTTTAGAACGATAGTGGCCGTGGAGCCATTCAAGACAAATATGTGAGTACACATGAATGGCTACTTCAGGAGAGGAAGATGACTTAACAGCACCTGGGAGCTGGGCAGCCACACCCCCTACCACTGTTCACACAGGACTGTTAGTGCCAAACTGCCTTCAGGTGTTTGTCCCCTTCACTGAGCCATTCTGCACTGCTGATTTGCCCTCTTGCAGCTCTTCGCCCACCTGGCCATTTTTACCTTGAGGGTCATGGACAGCTCTTCCTCTGTCAGCACCTCATCCCAGCCAAGCACAAAGGCACCTTCCTCCCCCACCATCTCCAGCTGGCACAAGAAGTCCCACTGCTCTGAGACCAGCTGCTGCTGAGCTTCACTTTTGGCACCTGTTTTGAAGACAGCAGAGCTGTGAACACAGCTGGGATGGCAGTGGAGGGGGAAGGTGAATGGAGAAGGAGAAAGAGGAGACAGAAAACCAAGGCACGATCCCACCTCCTGAAATGCTGTAGAACAGGCTTATTTTTCATGTCATCCCTGTTTGACAGAGATCCCTGCCCCATCCTCTCCCAGAGGGGCTGGGTGCCACTCACGCTGCAGAGCCGCCCTGCGTAGTGTCACCATCTGGATGTCGGCTGTGTCATGGGTGTTGCCAGGGTAGGGCTCTGCGAAGCCATACATGTGCAGCAGCTGCCAGTTGGCCATCTGCCCATACGTGTTGAAGATCTCCTGTCCTTTCCCCACGGGCTGCGTTGTAACCATCCTCAAACATTGCTGCAAGCAGGGACAGGAGAGCATCTAGGCTGTGATGATCTGACTGCTCAACAGGGGCTTTCAGAGAGTTCAGATGACCCTGAGCTCCTCCTAACACCAAACATGCAGCAGGGCTTTGTATTAATGAGATCCAGGCCAGACTTGCTGCCATGGGCTGAGACCCCACCCTGCTGTGCCCCCATTCCCAAAGGTCTTACTAAAACAGAACCAAGCTGTGACAATGCCTGGCACAACAGCTTTGCACTCACAGGAGAGTATTCCAGGTTGGCATTGTGGTTGGCCACATGATTCAAAATATCTGCTACAGGCACCATCATGGGAGGATTGGGCCCCTTCTCATCTTCCTCCTCCTCCTCCAAAGGTTCCTGAAAGCTAAGACAAGCCAGTGATATACACAGGGCGAGCTTCACCTTACACATGGTTTCTTGTGCAACTGCAATCTCTAACAGGGCCTGTACTCCAACTTCTTGTCTGTGATCCTTGCCTGGAGCAAGACCCTCACTTCTCACCTGTAAGCCATGACAAATGCCACCAGTTCCTTATACAACTCCAGAGTGTGCAGTTTGGGGTCAAAGATGTCGGGGTGGGTCTTCATAAAAGGCAAGATGATGGAGTTGTACTCCAGGTGGATGTTAGCTAGATCCTTGTCCACAGCTTCTGGGATGCCTGTGCCCTGCAGGAGCCTTGTTCGCTCTTCTTGCGGCCTGTTGCAAGAAAAACAGGTTCTTCTCTGTCCGTGCTAGGACCAAGGGTCTATAAAGTCCCTCCTCCTTAAAAATCTCAGCTTCCTTGTGCTCTCCAGGTCCTTGTTCTCTATCTCTCCCTGTTAACGTAGCTCCAGCGGGGCCCCTCAGGTTCCTGCCAGTGCCAGAACAGGGCTAGAAGAGTGGTTTGGGGTGACCCAGCAGGACACATCCCTTCCCAGAACAGCACTCAGCAGTGCCTGGCCTGTCCCTGCCTTCAGCTGTAAGACAGAGCCTCCCCAAGCCCCCTTGCTTTCACCTTACCAGAACATGGGGTGGTCCAGGCTCCGGAAGTCCTGCCAGAGGGAGAAATACGGCTGCCAGTGGGAGCTGCTGGCTGTGTACTCATGTAGCAAGGCCAGCAGGAGCGGGACCCAACCAGACTGGCTCTGCAGGGACTCCTGGGCTGCAGAACCAGACAGGATGGAGAAAACCTAAGTTGTTCTGTGATTCCGAACCAAAACCTGATATGACAAGCCTCTGTGCCTGTCTTCAGCCTGGAGACAGGGGTTGAGCTTTTATTCTGGTTTCTTGGGTTTGTCCTAAGCTGAACCAGGACCAGAATGCTTCTCTGGAGTTACGGATGAGCTCTCCTAGGACTCACGGCCTTGCCCTCCTCAGCCTGAAGCTCTGCGTGCCTTCAGGAACCAAGGAACTGTTCTTATCAGTGCTTCAAGGAAAGCAGCGTAGTATGGGTGCCTGTCACTTAGAGATGTTGCATCGATGGACGTTTCTCCCTGTCCAGCACAGCTCTTAGGAAAGCGAGGAGATGCCCAGCCCTCCCCTTCCCTGCCTGGTATCAAACATCAGCATCCTGAGCAAATCAGGAACGTTCCCGAGGCTTTACCACAGACCCATTATTCCTTTAAAAGGCACAGCAGACTCGAATGACAAAAGAAGCTTGCACTCACCTTCCTGCAAGAGCGCGTGGATGGAGGTGGTGTGCTGGGACAGTAGCGCCGTGCGAGGGACGGTGAACAGCACCTCTCCCGCCTCCAGCTCCTCGGCGGCCAGCATCCCGTACCCCGCCACCGCGCCCTCCCTGCTCAGGCGGACCTGGGGGGGGCCAGAGGGAGCGGTGAGGGGCGCAGCGAAGAGACCAGGGCGAACCTAGGGCATTCCCGGGCCGGCCCGCTGCGCCTCACCTTGGGGTTCAGCTCCACCCCGGCCTGCCCGCACCATGCCAGGAACCCGGAGAGGGGGTCGGCACTTGTCTTCCCCTGGGCACCGCTCTCGACCGCCGCCTGTGGATGGAAACGTGGGGTGAAGGGGAAGGAGCCGTGAGGCCGATGACGGATCCTTTCAGCGCCGCCGTCCCAAGAGCCGGTGTGTCCCCAGTTCCCCGGGAGCCCCCGGCTTTCCCCTACCTTGAACCTCTTAGGCGCCGACGCCATGACTCTGCCAACACGTGGTCCTGCACCACGTGGTCCCGGTCAGGCCCTTCCGGGTGGGCGGGGGCTCTGCCCCGTGGGCCGGGCTAACGGCGGCCGAAAAGGGACAGAAAGGACCGGGGGAGCAGCGGCGGAAACGTGCGCGGGAGCGTCCTGCTCGCGGGGCTCAGTGGGGCTCACAGTCCTTCTCCGTAGGGCCCAGCCTCCGAGCACCTCCCTTTAGGGTCTCAGGTCCTTATAGTGCCTCTCTGTGGGATCCGGGAACCACCACATGTCTTTCTGCGGATGAGTCTAACCCGGGCCCGGTGCACCTCGGGGGGCTGCGGTGCCGCCGTAGGGCCGCGCACCGGTGCGGTCACAGCTCTAGACATAGGGTAAAAGCAGCGGGCTCTAATAAATCAGGGTAATTAAGCTTGTGCTCGTGTTCAATCAACACCACCCAAACTCCCACCGAACGTACGGGCTCTGATGTCCCCTCCAGGGCCGTCCCGAGGCCGCCGTTCCCCCGGCTCATTAGTACTGGCCCCAGCCCCAGCAGAAGGGGGGCTGATGCCATCACTGGCTGCTCTAATGAAGCCAATTAGTGCGCACGAGGTGTTTGAAGAGGCCCCACGGGGCTCTCTGCGGGCTGTCCCTGGGGCTTCCCCACCCCTTCTGCAACTGGGGTCGGCTTTAATCTTCTCCAGTCCCTTCCGAGCTGGACGAGGCTGGACTGGCGGGGGGGGTTCCCTATGCGGCAAAAGGGTCCCTTCCTGAAGAATGGGAAGGAAGGGCAAGAGAAAGTGGGGTGCCCACCGCGGGCTCTGTCTCTGTAACCCCACCCCTCGCAGCCGCCTCCCTCCTGCTTTAACGCGGCTCCTGCAAAAGCGCCGCTGGGCCTCGGCTCGAACCGAGGCTGCTGCAGCCACAGAGCCGAGCTCGGAGCCCTGTGCGGCCGCAGCCACCGCCGCTGCTGCTGTCCCCCGGCGGGACCCTCCTGCCTCCCTCTGGGGGCGGCAGAGGTTTCACAGCCGCTCCCGCAGCATCCTGCTCCCCTCCCCGCCTGCGCATCCCTGCGGCCCCGGCATCTTCCCAGGGCGCATCCCTGTGCCTGATCAGTGCCCACTGAGATTCCCAGGAGCCGGGTGTTCAGTCTGGCCTGCGTTGGCAGCCTCGTTGGGGTGGCGTGGGAGTGGGAAATATCAAAGTGGGTCCCCACGTTGTCCCCACAATGCTGCAGGAAAACGGGGTCCCCCCCGCCTGTCACAGACATGCCCCACCCCCCCCAAGCCCAAATGTGAGCCTGGATAGCTCAGTTGGGAGAGCATCAGACTTTTAATCTGAGGGTCCAGGGTTCAAGCCCCTGTTCAGGTGGATGCTTTATCCTTTAAGATAAAGAAAGAGAGCCTGTGGGCAGGAGCAGCATCCCCTTCTGCTGCTGGGGCCCTTTGGGGCTGCAGGGTCCTCAGGGCACCCCACCCTCCTTTTCCTATCACCAACTCCCCAGGCTGCTCAGAGCTAGCCCCATCTCACCTACACAGCATTGCTCCATTCTTCCAACCACCCAGTACTCAGAGAGATCCCATGTTGGATGATGAGGACAAGGGAGTTATCAGGGGTACACCTGAAAGGAGGGAGAAGGAGGATGGATAGAAAAAGAAGAAGAACAGAGCTGGAGGGAAGGAAGTCTGGGCTGGGTTTGAAACTGGGGGCTCAGGGGTGACTCGAGGCTGAGAGTGGGGAAAGCTATTGGGGGCACCCTGAGGCTGAGTGTGGTTGACTCTCATGGGGAGGTGCAGCACCCTCCACCCGTTTTCTGGCATGCCCAGGCCTTCTCTCCCCTTTGGGTGTTCATCATCCCTGTTCTTACTCCCATCTGTGGCTCCCCTGAGCTCCATTCTGGGCCCCTGCCCACCTCACTCAGGCAGATGGTCCCTTAAAGCCACCCCTGGTGCCAGGGAAGCCATTCCTTGCCCCCTGACTGGAAGGACAGTGATGTTTTTGCAAGAACACTGCACCCACATCAACCCACGACCTTATTTTATTGTCCCAACAAACTTTGCTTCCCAGCGGCTCCGATCCTTCCATGAACATGTGCCACAGCTCAGGCCGAGCTCCGGCCCACGCCTCCGTCGTCATTCATTTCTTGCCAGCAAGAAAACAAAGAGATAATAAATAGGAAGCTTATTTGCAGGGAGGGCCCAGGGGACGGCCTGGGGTCACGGGCCAGGCTGTGCCTGGCCCCGGCTGGGACTGGCGGGGGGGCTGCAGGCAGGACAGCCCAGCCCCGGGCCATGCACACTGTGGGGCTGGGGCATTGGGGGATCTGGGGGGAATATAGCAATCTCTATTTAATTACATTAAAATATACTATTTAAAAAATTATTTCTAGTAGTTAAAAAAGTGTCATGGTCCATCCCATTCCGGCAGGGTCAGGAGCTGTCCCAGAGGTTTTGGGACACACTGGCCAGTGCGGGGATGGACCCCCAGTCTGCTTCACTCTGGGCAGGCCTGTCTGGGGTATGGTCTGTCACAGCGGGTTCCAGGGGTGGGGGCTGGCAGGGTGGCCACCACGGGCGACAAAGCAGGGCACTGTGCCACGCACTAGCCCCACAGCCACCACAGACCAAAGGCAGGGGAGTGGGTGCCCTCCCAGACAGCACAGCCGGGCCAGTCCCAGGGCCTTAAATGACATGGCAGCAGTTGAACTGCCCCAGTGATAGGAGGCTCTCCTTGGAGCCCGGCCGGAGTCTGAAGGCCAGGGCTTTCTCGCAGAGCGGGAACTGCAGGAGCCTGTCCCGCAGGCTGCCTCCCTTGCTCTTGCCCGGGTCCAGCTTGATCACACTCTCTGCGCCCCCTTCAGGGCCTGAACTCTCCACCAACTGCTGGGCCAGGCTGATCTGTGCCCCCTGCCCTGGGGACGTGTTTGCAGGACTTGGGAGGGTGGCAGGAGTTGTCTCTGTCCCCAGTACCTGCGGAACTCCAGCCGAGCTGCTCTGGGGTGACAGGACAGCTCCCTTTTCCTTGGGGAACTCTGCTGAGGAGCCCTCAGGCTGTGTGTCCTCCTCCCTCCTTGGCAGCTCAGCTCCATTTCCCCGCAGCACCAGGGGACCCCAGCCCCCGCTGACACCCTTCTCAGCCCAGGCCGTCCCCAAGCGCCCGCCCCGGCCCCCCAGCTCAAGCCCCGGCCGCCAGACCTCCCCGCGGCCGGGCGGGCGGTGGGCACGCAGGAACGCTCGCATCTGCTCCTGGTTCAGAGAGCTGCTCTTCCTCTCCATTGCGCTGGGCCTCTCCTCCTCCTCCTCGTCCTCCTCTTCCTCCTCACAGATCTGCTGCAGGGCCGGGGTGCTCTTGGTGATGGTGGTGTCAACGGCAGGGACCTTCAGCAGGGTCCCGCTGGGCTGCCGGCCGCCAATGTCCCCTCCTGGGGGCAGCCGGCAGCCCCCGGTGAGGCCGCCTGTCTCCGTGAAGGGCAGGAGGCTGCCGGCACTGCCCACAGAGCCAAATGTGTCTGACAAGTTGGGCCTGAGGAAGGGGAGAGAGGTGTCAGTACCCAGCTGGGCATCACAAGGGCTCTGACAAGGAAAAGGACAGGGAACCGGCCAAGACCCCGCACTAGGGACCCAGGATGGTGGGGAGGGGTCCACAGGACAGGGGGCAGCAGGGGGGCTCACCTGCTCTGTACCTCCTTGGCCAGGTTGTAAACAAGACTGAGGCGGTGGCCCTGCTTCTCTTGCTTCTCGCGCAGCATCCTCTCCGCCAGCAGGAAATACGTGGCCGTGATGTGGTTGTAGCGGTCAGCTTCCAGCGCCCTGTGTGGGACCAAGGGAGTTGCATCAGCATACAAGGGACATGCTTGGAGGGACCCCCAGAGCCCTTCCCTGGGGCTCCCACCCCTGCGTCCCGTCACTCACTCCTGGATGGTGTCGCGATCAGCGATGTTCCCGCACATCATGGCCTGGAGGATGATCTCGTGCTCCTCCTCAGACACGCGCTTGTGGGAGGTGAGGGGCAGCAGGGAGCGGCTGGCAGGGGACGGGTCCACCCCCTGCAGCCAGGCGTGGCCCTCGATCTGCTCCAGGGACGCTCGTTGCTTCGGGTCCCGCTGCAGCATCCTGGAGATGAGACTGGGGGAAAGGAGTGACGCTGCAACCGTGCAGCACTATGTGAACCCCACAGCGAGCAGCTTTGCCCGCTCTTCCCACCTCAGCTCCCAGGCACCTGCCAGGGCTGGGGCACCCACCCCGGGGGCAGCAAGCTGGGGTCTGGGGGGTACAGTGAAGGGGCAGTGCTCACTCAGCGCACTGTGCCGAGACGTGCGGGGGGATGGTGTAGCGGCAGTCCATGATCATGGTGAGGGTTTCGCTGTCGTTGGCCTCCTGGAACGGGGGGTGGCCACACACCAGCATGTAGAGGATTACTCCCAGGCTCCAGATGTCTGCAAGAAGCAGCAGCAGCAGCAGTTCAGGTTGCACTCACCACGGCCCAGGAGATTCCCCACCCCAGGGACCCTGGGAGGGGCTGCTCCAGCAGAGACCAGTGCTCACTGGGATGTTCCTTGGAGGTAACAGCTCCCAGGTCTTGCCCTGTGGACAGGGGGACCATACTCCCACCAAGGCAGGGAAGGACCCTCCCATCCTCTCACATCCAACGAGGTCTCAAGGGACTTCACCAAAGCAGTTGAGGTGTTATCACCTTGTCCAGGCAGGGACAGGAAGGCCAGCCCTGAGCTCTGCCCCGCTCCCTGTTCGCCCCAGTCACACACACACCCATGGCACTGTTTCATGTCATTCCTCAGCTTCCTGATTCCAAAACCCCACCACAACCATCCTGGCACTGTGCTGTGCTTTAGGAGACACTACAGCAATCAGAGAGGGGCATAGCACTGATCTGGGCTCTCCAGCCACATGAGGATCAGCTGGAGCAGCATCGCTACCCTATCCTGGGGACAGGGATGGAACCAGAAGCATCTTCACTGGCTCCTTCTGCCCAGAACACAAATTCCTGCAGATGTGCGGGTTTAGGATGCTGAGCACGCCCTGGGGCACTCTGTTAATACCTTCAGCTGCTTAAGTCAAGTGTTTGAAAATTTCTCATCTGCGTCGATTTTCTCCCTTCATTTTCCCTTTGCAGCGCCACCAGCTTATTTTTCTACCGCCTCCATAAGCTATGCCTGTTCTCAACTCAGGATCCGCCTTTCCCTGAGCCAACGCTGAGCTTTTGCCTTTAAGGGCTCATGTTTTGCTTTGCTAAATCCTCCTGCCCTAATTCCAGCCAGCCAGCCAGCTCAAATCCTGCTTCCCTCCCACATCCCCTCTATCACAGCAGAGCCTCTTGGAGCCCCCAGCCCATCTCCCTGTGCCCTGGGACAGTCTCCCAAGACCCCTGCACCCTGGCCAGGGGAGGAAGAGCACTGGCAGCCATGGGGAGGAAGTGGTTTTCAGGGCGGGGATGGAGCAGAGGAAACTTTCGGAGCTCCTCCACCCAAACAGCAGCATCCCGAGCAGATTTCCTTCCGGCCTCACCCTGCCAAATAACCACCAGCGCCAGATTGCTGGCAGCTGTATCCTCACACTGCTTCTCCTGGCGGCTGCCACGCCAGGCTCACAGCTTGCTTGGGCTTTTTCCCCACTCCAGCAATTATCATTCTATGGGATCTCTGTGGACGCCAGGACGGTCTCTGCAGAGAGACCCTCTGTACCAGGGCAGGGCTGGGCAGCCAAGCACCCAAGGGACAGGCTTGCTCCTTGCAGGGACGGCAGTGCCACCATGTGCTCACAGTGTAAGGGGCCAAGTGGGGGGTGGTACCCAGCTGGCAGGACCATGCTCCAGGCAAGGGACAGGAGGGAGGCAGGTCCCGGGGCACCCCACAGCCCTTACCAACAGCCGGGGCATCGTACTCATCCCCAAGCAGGATCTCTGGTGCCGAGTAGGCCAGGGAGCCGCAGCTTGTGGTGAGCATCTTGCCGGGCTGGAAGCGGTTGCTGAAGCCAAAGTCAGTGAGTTTGACAACCCCTTGCTCCTGGAAGAAGACCACATTCTCGGGCTTGAGGTCACGGTGCACCACGTGGAGCTTGTGGCAATAGGAGATGGCGTGGACAATCTGGGCAAAGTAGTGCTTAGCCCGTGGCTCGGCCAGGCCGCCCTCGTGCCGCATGATGTGGTCAAACATGTCCCCACCGTCGCCCAGCTCCAGGATGAGGTAGAGCTTGGCATGGGTGTCGATGACCTCGTAGAGGCGCACCACATTGGGGTGCTGCACCAGCTTCATGCAGCGCACCTCCTGCAGGAGCTGCCCCGCCGCCTCCCCCGCCAGCTTGCTCTTGTCGATCACCTTCACAGCCACGCGCTGCCCAGTGAAGACATGCCGGGCCAGCTTCACCACTGCGAAGTGGCCCTTGCCCAGAGTGCGCTCCAGGTCATACAGCCCTGCGATCTTGCCCTCGCCGCAGCCCTGTGCCCCGGCCATGGTGGTGTCGTCAGGTGGGGACAGGCATCAGGTGCTGTGTGATGGAGGAGATGCTGAGCAATGTGGGGTGAGGGACAGGGTGCTCCCAAATACCAGGTCCCCTAGCACCACTGACACCGGCACTGCCAGGACATCAGGTCCCCAGCAGCCTGGGCACCCCTGACACTCCACCTCCCAGTCCCCATCCCAGGACCTAGATCTTTATCTGTATCCCTATCTCCAGTTCCTAGTACTTTGGAGATCTCAATACTTCCATCTCCTGAGTATCCTAGGGCACCCCATTAATCCCCATGTCCAGGTCCCCAGCATCTTAAGCACTCCAACACCCCCCTTTCAGTTCCCAGCATCCTGGACATCCCGATACACCCCTGTACTTCCTAGAACCCCAGGACATCCTGATACCCTCTCTTCTAGGTGTCCAGAACTGCAGCACTCTGGGCACCCCAACACTCCTCCCTCCAGTCCCTCATCACCCTGAGCAGCCCCATATTCCCTCTCTCGGTTCCCAGCAGCCTGAGCACTCCATACCCCTACCTTCAAGTCGCCAGCACCCCTGTCACCCCATACTCTCAGAACCCCAGCATCCTGAGCACCCCAATAATACCAACCTCCAGGTATTCGGCATCCTGGCTATCCTAATATCCTCACCTCCACTACCCAGCAACTCTGGGCACCCCGACATCTCCATCTCCAGTCCCCAGCACTCCGGGCCACCCCCATTACGCCAACCTTCAGGTCTCCAGCACCCCTGTCGCTCCCATATCCCCATCTCCAATCCCCAAAATCCGTGCAACCACCAANGGATCGCGCCTTAAAGGGCCCGGCCCGGCCCGGTGCTCATCGCCCCTCCTGAGAGGCAGCTCCCGCGGCCCGGCTCGTTACTGTCTGTTTGGGGCGACGGGGACTCGGTTGGCCTTAGCAGTAACGAGGGCTGGTGATGAGCTAAATGAGCCGCCTGCCTGCCTGGATGCTTCCAGGAGGGAGAGGGAGAGCCCCCAGCCCGGGCTTGTCTCTGCAGGGTCCCGCCGTTGGGGGCTGCTGCCCGGGATGCCCGCTCACGGGCATCTCTGCTGTGCCACTGACCCCCTCCATCGCCCGCTCCCACCCTCGCTGGGGCCTGAAACACTGAGCTGGTAGCGCAGCCCCGGCTCCCCCTTTCCCCCTCGCTTTAAGCCGTCTTTTCCTGGAAGCGGCCCGGCGAGCGGCCGGCAGCCTCATTTAGCTCGTTACTGGCCATCGGGATGCGCACAAAGCAGATGTTGCTCCTGCAGATTAAAAAGCTCTCAGCGCGGCCGCCCTCGCTGCCGCTAATGCCTTCCCAGAAGTCCCGGCCCGCGGCTGCAAACAGGCCCTAATGAGCTGCGCCGAGGGCTCCGTGCGGGGGCTGGTGTCAGCGGGGACTGCGGCCCCGGAGTCCCCCGGGCTGAGGAATGGATGGGCTGGGGCTGGATGGGACACTCGGCACCCACCTGGGCCTCGGGAATGGAAAGGGTTGCCAAACCTGCCTCTCAGCCGAGATGAGGCTGTCCAGGCATGTGGGGGGCAGGAGGCATCCAGACGCTGTGGCAGGAGATCCTGACTGGGTGTTGTGCCCCGGGGGACCCAGATGGGTGGTGAGTGTTTCCAGCAGCCACTTGCAACTGGAGAAAAAAACACGGGGCAGATGCGCAAATCATTGGTCCTGTGCCTGCTCAGCTTGTCACTCAAATGCAGCAGGAGTCAGATCATGTCGGGACAGGGGATGTAGGAGCAGAGGAAGCCTGCAAAGAGCCCCAGGGGTGGTGCTGCAGCCAGGAGCAGTGGCTCACACTCTGCTCGGGATGTCCTGGGAGTTCTTCCTGGTCTAGGAACAGCCAGAGGCTGTCAGCCTTCTCTGCTGGGTATGTCAGAGTCTGCTGAGCCCTTCTTATTATGTCTTATTGCCCCAATTCCTTGCAGGGCTAAAGCCACTCAAGGCCATAAGCGTTCCCCAAAGGAGCCTGGCTCTGGGGAGATGCAGGTTTTCCAAATGAGACGTGAGAAAGAGATGCAGTTAGCACAGGTTAACCTGGAGAATCTGCAGATGGTATGTGGTCAGGTGCTGGAGGACTTCTGAAGGCTCTGCACTATGAGTGGATAGGAGATACAGGAGATACAGATAGGCAACATTCCCTTTGAAAACCAGTCAAGTTTGGCATGGTTTTTGTGAGGAGACTGTAGCCGTGTTATTTCTGTATTTGGGAACTAGGAGATGTCCTCAGGCTGCAGCCTTGGTGCTGGAAAGGGAAGTGGGCTGCAAGGACAGTGGGGATTGCTTCCAAGAAACCTGGGTGTTTGGAGCTAACAGGGATCTGTTCCTTCCTGCAGCTGTGCAAGGCACAAAAGCAGGAGTCCCCCCTCCTATGCATCACCCCACTGGCTGCCACTCCACCCAGACAAAGCCCGTTTTCCAGAGACTCCCACCTACCTGGTAGTTAGTGAAGTCATGTGGCTGCAGCACTTAATTAATAAAAAGCCAATATAAATCCCAGTAAACATGTGGGGAGGAGGACACTGAGACAGAGAGCGGTAGTGGCGCTTCCAGCAAGCTCAGTGGAGCCGCGGACAGCAACCCCCTCTCTGCTCGGAGAGGTCAGTGCTTACCACGGGAAGGGTCTTGGGAGCGTGCGGGATGTGACACCCATGGCTGTGGGGCTCCCCACAGTGCAGAGGGGTCTCTCCCAGCAAAGAGCTGGGTGGTTCTGTGGGATGGGGAGATGAGGAGCGGCCAGCATTGGGCTGCTGAAGCCAGGTTTGGAATCCCAAGGCTGCCCAAGCAGCAGGCGCAGGGTTTCCCAGGATTTGGCTGACAGCAGCAACTGGGATACCACCTCCTGGCCCCTTTCCTTTTGCTCCCTAAGAGGTCACCTACTTTTTAAAGCCTTCAGGCCCCCAAAATCCACAGCCTGACCCTGCAGCTTCTCCTGTCCCCCAGCCGTGTGTGCTGTGGTCCATCTCCCTGCCCAGTGCTCAGATTCTGGTGGCACTTCCAGGCTCAGAGCCTGGCAGGAGCTGTGTCAGATGTTTTGGCCACACACCACCTCAATGATCTGGTGGCTACTGTGTGTGGGGCAGAGGGACCTGAACTGCTGCAAAAAAGATCAAATCTCAGTCCGTTCCCTGCTGGTCACCCCTTTCTGTGGGGAGATCATGAATGTGCTCACATGTGGAGTGCCCCACAGCACATGAGAGAGCTTTGGGGATGCCTGTGGGCCCAAAAAAAGGCTCTCGAGTCCAAGAGAACTAACAGCTGGGAGTGGTGGCTGTGCTGGCAGAGGCTGCCCCGCGCTGACACGGCACTTCTCGGTGTGGTGGGGGGTGATGGCCGTGGAGGGGACAGGCCAGGCAGTGGGCTGATGCTGGCCAGGCCCCTCTGCACAGGTTGTCCCCCAGGACCATGCTGAACGTGCTGCTGCTGTGCTGTGGGCTGCTGCAGGGGATCCAGGCTGTCCTGGATCTCAGGACTGTTGACCTCAGCTGTGGCCACCTGCAGAAGGCGAGCAGCGGGCTGGAGGGGGTGGACAGAGCTCGCCAGGCCAGCCTGCAGCAGAAAGTCAAGGAGGCGTCTGCGGAGCCGGCAGGTGAGTCCTGTGGCCGCCTGCTCTTCACTGACCCCCACCAGCTGCTCGCTGGCAAACCCACAGCCCCAAAACTGAACTGGGGATCCCACACCCAGAGTTATCGGATCCCCTTAAAGCAGCACAGCTTCTCCTGGCCCTGGCTAGTGAGAGCAGCCTGGCAGCCCACGGGGAGCTGGGTATGGGGTTTTTTTGTGGGGACACACAAGCAAAAGGAGAAGAATCGGAGCTGACCCTCTAGCAGCCTCCTTGTCCACCCTCTCTGTATCTCACAGGAGCTCCCCCAAGGTTGGGGTTTGAGCAGATGGCCCTGGGGGTCCAAGAAACTGATGGTGACCTTGTGCAGAGAGGCAGCCTGCTGGAAGCACAGGTATGGCTCCCTGAACTTTCCTACAGACACCCCTAAGAGCAGGGTGGCCTCAGGCCACAGCAGCCTTCCCTGTGCTGGGACGAGATGAGGCTGCACAGACCTCACCTGCAAGGGGCTCCAGCACTCAGGAGAGTGGTCCAAGCCTGTGCTCCTGTAATCCATTTAATTAACCTCAAGTGCAGCCCAGGACGACTCTGCAGAGCAGGAGATTGCAAGGCAGTGAGTGCCCTGTGTTGCCTGGCTCAGCCCCTGGTGCCTCCGTTTGGGCAGAAGGCACAGCACTGTTTGCAAAAGTCCAGGCTGAGCTTCAAAATAAACGTGTGCAGAAGGACCCTGAGACACCGTGGATGAGGCAGCAATGCCTGCAGAGAGTCCACAGGGCTCAGCAGTGATTTCCAACAGAAAACAGAGCCCGGAGTTGAACACGACAGAAGCCTCTGCTGATGGCAATGCCAGGTTTCAGCAGCCGCTCTTGGCTGTCTCCCAGGCAGTTCTTTTTTGCTGGCACAGTGGTCCAGGACCAGCTCTTCCCCTCCTCTTCCCCCTCTCTCCCCTGCAGGCATCATCCACAGAACTACAAGCTGAGGGCCGCGAGGAGCGCTCCCCTCGCCGCTGCGTTCGTCTCCTGGAGTCCTGCCTGGGCCACCAGATCCCCTGCTGTGACCCCTGTGCCACCTGCTACTGCCGCTTCTTCAACGCCTTTTGCTACTGCAGGAAAATCAGCACCAACTTGCCCTGCGGCAAGAACTAGTGCCCGAGGGGCTGCCAGCTCCTCGCCCCTGTGTGTGCCTCCTTCTCTGCAGCTCCAATAAAACAGCCCTTTGCAAAAGCCACTGCAGAGTGGGAATGGTGTGATGTGTCGGCTTGGGCTCTCAGGGCACAGGGGTGGCAGCAAGGTGGGAGTGCCCTGTGCACAGCTGGGCACAGTGTCCACGCAGCCAACACTCCAGGACACATCGATGTCAAACCAGATGTGCCTTTCCCGGCTACATAAGTGATTTTTCAATAGCAGGGGTACCCCAGGTGATGTTCTGGCTATGCTGCTGTTACCCACAAAATCGGGTTTGTTCCCTGGTGTGCCCCGAGCCAATAGTGACACGCTCCAGAGAAACATCGATTGTTTATTTCAGAGCTGCCGCAGCCTGGGTGCTCGGTGCCATTCCACAAATCCAGCACACTCCACTGGCCTTTTCCGGCCAGTATTTACACTGAGAAGTTCAGGGTTAGTAATTTCCCGAGCACAGCTCCACTATTAAGATTGGTTAGTAATTTCCACAGAAATCACGTAACTCCAGGTAACTTCTGCTCATGCTCAGGGGAAGGGTCTTCACCTGAACAGGTTTTTTTTGACCAGCAGGTATGATTTTTGGTGTTACAGTGAGGACAGTTCAGCTCTAGGATACCTGGAGCGCGAGTATTTCACCAGGTTAACAACGTACATATCAACATATATGAACATCTTGACTTACTACATCCTTAAAGCTTGTTCCCGGATATCCGCGAATGAGGGAGCTGGCTGCTGCCAATTCCGCCGATTAGGTCTCCTTTCTTCCTGATTAGGCTTGAAAGTATACAGAGGTCTTACATCATAGATTATCCTGCCTTAAGATAAACTTGACATATCCCACATTTTGCAACACCTCAACATCAAACAAAACTATTTTATTTTTTTTTACAGAGCAGCCCCTGGCAAAGCCCTTTAACTGGCGAGGTATTTCCTGACTAGTAGAGAAGTGGTGTCTCGGCAGTAGGCGACACGGCGAACTTTACTTGTGCATCTTCTTCTGCCTGTATCGCTCACGGCGGCCTGTGTGAAGTGACGGGGAGCCTCTCGCTCGGCGCTGGGCAGCGGAGCAGGGGCACCACGGCAGCAGGGGCACCACGGCGGCCGCCATCGCCTCAGGCCGTGCCCGCCCCGCAAGGGCTGCCGGGAAGGGCCGCGGCCACGTGACCCGCGCGGGTCACGTGAGGCGGCGGGCGGTAGCGCTGTCGTCTGGTCGCTGCCGCCATGTCGTGTTTCCCGGAGCTCTATTTTAATGTGGATAACGGCTACCTGGAAGGGCTAGTGCGCGGCTTTAAGGCGGGGGTACTCCGGCAAGGCGACTACGTGAACCTGGTGCAGTGCGAGAGCCTGGAGGGTGAGTGGCGGTAGAGGCCTGAGGCAAGCGGGAGCGGCACCCCCACCCTGCCGTCCTGAGGGGAATGTCCGGGCTGTGGGCTGAGGGGAGATGGTGAGGGGCTGTGAGGAGGCGAGAGGCTGCTTGGCAGTGGGGAAAAGAGCCGATAGCGGCGTTTATGAGGCGCTGTTCCCTCTTCACCCCGTGGCTGAGGACGCGGTCGGTGTCCCCTCCTGTCCCCACAGCCCGCCTCAGCTGACTCAGTTTCCCGGGCAGCCCAGCCGTGTGATTGCAGCGGCTGATACAGCGGTGCAAGGGCACCTGGGCTCCCACTGCTTTCTTGAGGTGGCCGCGTAGCTGTGCCCTCTGCCCTGCGGATTTTGGGAGCCTGGTGGGTTCTGACAGGCAGTGCTGGTGAGGCGTGTTTCTGCCTTCACTCCCCAAAGGGCAGGAAGCCTTTTTAAGGCCTGGAATAAGGTTATGGGTATAATCTGAGATCCCTGATGTCCATTACTAGTTTTTAAGGAGATCACATCACCTAGGAAAATACCTGCTGTTGTTGAAGGATCACTAGTGGAAAGAAGTCTAGTGTACATCTGAGTAAATTCACCAGTCAATTACCTGTTGCCTGTGATCTTGAGATCTTTCGAGGCTAATTCTGATTTGCAGCTGTCATCTTTTTTCCTAGATCAGTGTGTACAAACTTGCAGAACTGTGAGGATTTTTTTTTTACAATGAGGGGGGTGAAACACTGGCACATGTTGTCATGGATGCCCCATTCTTGAAAACATTTAAGGCCAGGTTGAATGGAGCTCTAAACAACCTGGTGTAGTTGAAGATATCCCTGCTCATGGCAGGCAGTTGCACTACATGGTCTTTGAAAGTTTCTTCCAACCCAAAATATTCTGCAGTTCTATGATCACCTGTGGTCAGCTCATCATCTTAATTAGTTGGTGCTACACTGTTCCTCTTATCAGTGATCTGCTTAGCAGTTTTCACTCTGTGGTGTACAGAACCCAGATCACAAACCACGAAGATTAAAACCAGGCCTGTCTTGAAATAAACTAGAAACACAGGTATCCAGAGATGCTGGTTGTTTTGATCAGTATAACTATAATTATTGGATCATTCTTTCTTCTAAAAAAAATTAGTTAAGCATCAGTTTTATCTAGACAGTCGTTGCTGAATGGTTAATTGACATTGAGCGTTTAGATGAATCTCTGGCCAGCTGAACCCTAGAGGCAAGTTACCTGGAGCTGCTCACTCCAGGTAACAATAGAATGGGAACAGAGTGCTCTGTTCTGCCCCAGTCTCTACCTTAAAAATTCCCAGTATATTTCTACTTGGGACAGAAGTTCCTTTTCTGCTTTTCCTTTTTTGCAGCTCTTTGCTTGCAGCAGTGGCTGTCAGTCTTGCTGTGGAGCCCAGGGCCTAAAGAGAGCCGTGGGAGTGACTTCTGCTCTCTCGGTAGTCACGAGTCTCAACATGCCCCGAACTGTGACTTTGCCACTTTTCCTGCAGAGAACTTCCTCTTTGGAGTCTTTCTGTACTTCGAGCTTCTCTTTTTGTTTCTTGATTTCTGAACCAAGCTGCTTAAACCTTGTTCTCCCTTGGAGTGGTGTTGGCTGCGTTTGGAATGAGTCACGCTGGAGTTCCCAAATGTTTGTCATGGTGTAGTTGCTGTTCTGTCCCCAGCAGCTCTCTGGTGGTGGCCGCTGCTGTGCGCTGGGTCACGCTCCATTCAGAGCTCTTCCAAATTCACTGCCAGTCTTGTTCCTCCTTCACTTGGCTCGCTGTGCCCCTGCTTAGTGTGCTTTTGGAGAGGGATTCTTCCCTCAAGGAGCATTGTTCTTCGTTGCTTACATAGGTCTCTGGTCAAACAATTTCTTTCCTCTGTCCTTTCAGTCCTGATTTTCCCATTTCAGTACTTGTTTTCTGTGCTTCACAGACTTTTAATGTGTTTCTTTCCCTCCCAGATGCTTGTCTGCACTAAATTCAGGCAGTGGCTGATGTATTAGACGCCAAAATAAGTACTGGGGCATAAGTTACTGATACATTTTTCCCTATTCTCTGTTTTGTCTTTGTGCTGCCTCTCAGTTGCAGTTAGTCCCAGTCCTGGAGCAAGCAATTGCCTTGGCCACAGAGAAGGCCTGAAGGGCCAAGGCTGTTCTGGGTCTGGCCCTGGGAACTGAGTGTCTGGCTGCTTGGAGGACGTTGTGCTTCAGGTCTGAAATGCTGCTCCCTCTGGTGTGCCCAGATCAGTCTGGAAGCATAAAGGGATTGACTTGTCTGCTTCAGGACTTAGGCTGGCAGTTTAGTGCAGCTGGAAGGGAGGAAATCCTGCTTTTCTGCGTGATCCCCTGTTGCCTCTGCTTGTCTGATCACAAGGTAACCTGATCCAAGCTCTCCCTTGTTGAGTCAGAAACTGAGAGCCAAATGGGCTGTGTGTGGTCAGGCAGGTTCCTGAGCTGGCCTTAAGAAGTGCAGAAAAACATGTCCAGGACTGAGGATGTGTATGTGAGAACTGTTTTGGTTTAAGCTTTCTCTGAAATAACACGTTTAATCCCTTCTTTCAGCTCCAAAAGTCCTGGTGCTCTGGTTGTTTCTCAGCCGAGGCCCTGTGCAGTACACATGAACTTGGAGCGTTTGGAGCTGCCTGGCGGTCGCTGTTGTATCCAGTTCCTGCTTCTGACACAAGGTGTCAGTGAAGGACCTGGAGCTGCTCTCCTCTGCTCCAGTGCTGTGCGCGTGGATCTGTGCTTGAGTGGAATCTGTCTGGGGCAACCAAACTTGGGAGTCACCCAGATTTCTGCTGTCAAAAGATTGGTGAGTCATCTGCAGCTCCTCAAGCTGTGGTGGCCTGTCAGAGGTCTGATATTCTGTCAGGAGAATGAAAAGCTGTTGATGCAGTTGAACAGTGGTGGTGCTTTTAAGCAGCAGGGTTCAGTCTGGGACCAGAATGCAGGTTATCAAGTGGCTTTCCTGTTGGTCTGCAAAATTCCCTTCTGCAAAAAGCATGCAGCGGCCAAGAAGTGCGTAAAAGCATCTTGAACCAGAAATGTCTTTAACCTTAGGTCAGTGTTCATGAGCCTCCTATTGCTACTACTTCTTCTTGCTTCCAGAGCACCAGTGTGGAAAGCTGCCTTCTTTCTGACCTGCCAGTGTTGTAGAGGTGATTGGTGGGTAAAATCCAGCAACAGGATGTGTCACCTTCTAGCTGGGTGATGAGGCTGAGGAGTGGCAGGGAGTTGGCTCAAGCTTGTGGGCCTCTTTTGGGAGAGGCCTTCCAGAGACTCTGCCTCTCAGCGCCACCACTCTTGGGTGCTCGTGCCTCCGTCCGTGCAGTCGGCACAGCTGGGAACTGGGATGCCATGGGAACAGTGGTGTGCTCTTGGAGGAATGGGATCTGTTCATGGAGTTTGTCTTCTGTACACCAGGCTGCGTGCAGTGTGTGCTTTTGTTTTCGTTGTCCCAAGGATCTTTTTTCTTCCCTGGAGGCTGCCATTGCTTTCAGATGTTCAGTACATCTCCTTTCACTGAGAGAAGAGCAGGGAAGTGTGTGCTACCCATCTCTTTTCCATTTTATCACTGTGGTCCTGGAATTTAGGCCCCAAGAAGGCTGGAACTGGGCTTCTCTTCCAGCATAACCAAATGGGCAGCGTGTCCTCTCTTGTATAGGGGTGTTGCAGAGCTCCAGACTGAGTTCAGGAGTGCTTTTGGTGGTGCTCATGGTATTCTGTGTGAAGGGGGGACAGCACAGATCCTTTCCTGTGCAGCTCCTTTACTGTACTACCAAGCAAGGAGAGGCCACTTGATGGTCCTGAGGTGTGACTGTGCTTAGATCCATCCTGAGCTCCGAGAAGTGGTTCAGTACTTGAGGGGTGTAGGAGCCAGGCCTTCATGTGGTGGGGACCTTTCATTGTCAGTCACACAATGATGATTTGTCACTCTCCTGACATCTTGGAGCCCTATGTGAAGAGCTGACCCCTCCCTGTCTGCTGGGACTGTGCAGCAGAATTGGCCACAAGAGCTTTCTCCTGCCAGAGGAGGCAGAGAGTCTACAGGCAAGGTGAGACCTGAGGAAAGTACAGACCATTCCTGTCCTCTGAATGCTGACTTCTTGTGCAGCAACAGAACAGTGTCCAAAATGCTGTCCTGCTAATCTTGGTGCTTTGTCTTGCATCCTGTATGGGTGTAACCACTGGGCTGTGGCTGTTTCATCAACTGTCCTGTTAGAACAAGCTCCAGGAAAACATCATTTATTGGAAGAATCATGGCACTTCCATAGCCTGCTAGATCATGGTGGCAAACAAACACTGTGGTCACTGGCTTCCTGCAGGGTTCAGCAGAGGCTCTTTGCTGTTTGTTCTGGCCTCCTTTACCAGGCAGAGACCTGCTTCATAGCTTCTCCTAGCTACAATTCAAGCAGCAGCTGAGGTCAGCTTCTCAGTACTGGTGCAGCTTCAGCCATTGTTTGGGTCCTGCCCCTTGTTAGATGATGATGGTGTCTGGGTTTCCTGGCAGGTATTGCTGATCAGCAGCCTGTTAGTGTTTTCATCTTGTTTTTCCTCAGCTGTCGGCTCCTGCAGCATGAGACTGTTTACTGCCCTGTTTGTTTTAGTTTCTTAGTGATTTGTGGCCTCTCCCTTAGCTCTAGGTGCTGGGTTGATGTCCTGCACTGGACTTCTGAGGTTACAGAGTGTCTTAGAGCACTCTGCTTTTGGAGGTTCAGGCAGATTAGGAGGGGTTACCTTGCCTTTTGGGCAGATTAGGAAAGGGGCTGCCTAGCTGAGGGGCTTCTCATGGAACACAACCTGGCTATGCTGGGCTTGAAACCCTGAGTGGCGTGGGTTCAGTCCCAGGAACGGATGGGCTAGAAACACAGGCTGCTTTTTGGTACTGAGGCCATCTCAAACTGGTGAAAAGTCAAAGGTGAGATACTGGTGGAGGAAAGGGCCAAAGATGATGCTTCTCTCTGTCTAACTGTGGCTCAGGTGAATTTGCTGCATGACAACAGAGAAGAGGTAGCACATCACTGCTGATGGTGTGCAACCACCGGAAATGTGTTAAATTCTGCAGGGAGCAAAGAGTGTCTGAGTTCTTCGTAAGCAAGATTTCAGAGAATCAGCTTCAGGACTGTCTGAGATAGCTATAAACAGACCAAACAAACAGCAGCAAGGCAAATGGTGATGGCTGCAGTCTCCTGAAGGGAGACGTGGGCGATGTAGCTCATCTGCAGACTGCTGTGTAATCCCTCGGCTGCTTTACTGCCTCCGGCCTAGGAGATGGCAAATGATATTTTAATTTTCTTATATAGGCAGTGATGGCCCCAGGTGCTTTGGAGGAAGATGTTGGGGTTACAGCAGATAATTTTTGTGAAAACATCAGTTCAGTCCAGAAGTTGCGGAAGCTGATTCTGTGTCTGTGTGTGAGAGGACAGATCAATCCTTGTCTGGAAGTGCTTGAGCCCTTAACTTGATTCAGAGCTCTGCAATGCAGTTACAGCAGGAAAGAAGGAATGGTTGGAAGTCTGAGCTGATGTGCCCATGGATCACTCTGTCTGAGTAGGGCTTAGAGGAAAGGCTTTGACTGACCGATGTCTGACAGACTAATGGCTTGGTTCCTTGTTATGTCAAAGCAAATTTGCAGGAGACGGTAGTTGCATTAGTGTGGATATAAAGTCTCTTGTGAATATGTCATCTGAAATGTCAGGATGTCAGGGTGGTGGCATAACAGTGTGTTGAATTAAGCTCTGGTCGTGTTTGTGGCTCATGTACAAGCATCTGCATGAAAACCAGAGGGCCTGATCTGAGAGTCCATGGGAGGTGGCTGTAAGTACATGTCACGGTAATCCCAAGCACTACCCTACCCAGCTGAAAAAGGCTGTCATCCTGACAAATGGTTGTGTTCTTGCACGAGGCAGCTTTCTGGGAGCAGTGACCTGGCCACAATTTCCTAGGTTTTGCGGGGGAGGAGAGAGAACAAAAGTGTTGCGGTCATTCAAGTGCTTCCTTGCCAAATGCTGGCTCAGTCTGTTACGTAAAGTGCGTGAACCGCTTGGAAAAACGCCAAAACAGGCAAATGTATCTCTTAAAATCATTCATTGGATTGAGGCCGTGGGCTGTTGTTGGTGGGTATCTGGAGGGGCTGGGCTCTAGGTGCAGGCCTCCCTCCTTCTCAGCAGCAGCTGGCGAAGAGGCACTGCAAAAGCCTCGCAGCCAGTGTCTTATCACCATGCAGCGTGTGGGGTCTCTGGCAGCTGCCCCTGCCACGGTTCTGCTCTTGCTGCCAGAGGCCAACTCCAGCTCAGTCTAAGCTTGTGTTAGGAACCTGAGCTTTTGGAGAGCTTGGGGCTTGCTCAGCAGTGGGTCCATTTGTTAGCCACCATGCTACTGGGACAGCTCCTCTGGCAGCAGATTTGTGAAACCACGGGATTAATTTGCTCTCATCTGAGAAGCCTGACATGTGAATAGTCCTAGTAAAAGTTCCCAAACCCTCTTGGCTGAGGCTTGGTGACTAGCCCAGCAGCTGGAGGAGGACAGGCTAGTGTAAAGCACTGATACATCGTGGGATGCACTGAGTCAGGGTTCATAAATCCGGTCCAATTTTTGCAAAATATGTTCCGTTTTGTCTGCTTGGATGCTAAAAGATTCAGAAAAGTTTAGTCCTACAGTTTGTGGCTGGCCTTCCTTGTAAAAATGAATTCCAAGTGTTATATAAACATGGCCCTTATTCCAGTTGCAACATAATGCGCTGGCTCTCATGCTGTGGAGTTGGGGGGACAACCCCTTTGTGGAGCAGGGCAAAATGTTCTGGCCAAGCAGCTCATGGGAGCTTGCTCAGAGCTATTGGAGAGCCTGCAAGGCACAACGAGCAGCCTGTATGCCTCTGGTCTAGATGCAGTGCAGCTCTGACTTCTGGAAGTACAGCAAACTTCTTTCTGTGTCACTGAGTCTGTAGCATCAAGTGACATGATAGCAAAGCAGCTGCTTGCAACCTCAAAAGCAGAGTTTCAGGTTGTGATGACAGCAAAACAAACTGATGGTGTTGGACTTGAGGAAACTAGCTTTGGCAGCTTCCCTACTAAAGGCAGCTCTGGGAGGAGATGCAATAGCTGCTTCCTCTCCAAGGTCCTGTAGCTGCAAAACATCACATGCCTTTTTGGGCAGCCTTAGCTTCCATTAGAGCCCTGCACAGCTACAAGAAGCTGTAAGTAGGAGGAATATGAGTGCAACTACTGCAGTTCCCTGTGCCTTCCCTTGCAATCTGAGCTTATGGGTATAATACTCTTACCAGGACCTTTTCTCTCATATTCACTGAACATATTAATTGATCAATTTTGTTCCATGTTTTCTCCAGTTTCTGCAGAAAGCAAACTAGTGAAGTCCTGATCTGTCAGGAACTTAATTTCCACTCAGACTCCAAAGTTCATAATTCAAGAGCTTTAAAAAGTGGTACAAAAATTCATTAAGATGTAGTTCAGGTAAATTTCCCATCTATCTTCAAAATTCATAAAATTGTTGAATGGTTTGGGTTGGAAGAGACCTTAAAGACCATCTTGCTCCAAACCCCCTTCCATGGGCAGGGACACCTTCCACTGGACCACACTGCTCCAAACCCTGTTCAATCTGGCCTTGAAATATTTCAGGGATAGGGCATCCACAACTTCTCTGGGCAACCTGTGCCAGTGCCTCACTGCTGTCTCAGGGAAGAATGTCTTCCTAATATCAAATCCAAACTTAGTCTCGTTCAGTTTGAAGCCATTACCCCTTGTCCTGCCATTCCATGCCCTTGTTAAAAGTGCCTCTCCAGCTATAGCCCCTTCAGGTACTGAAAGGCTGCAATAAAGTCTCCCTAGCGCCTTTTCTTCTCTAGGCTGAACAATGCCAATCCTTTCAGCCTTTCCTCATAGGAGAGGCACTCATAATTAGTCCCTCTAATTATCTTTGTAGCCTCTTCTGGACCTTTTCCCAACAGTTTGATGTCCTTCCTGTGCTGAGGGACCCAGAGGTGGATGCTGTGCTGCAGATGGGGTCTTACCAGAGCCTACTAGAATAGCAGAATCCTCTCCTTTCTACAAATGCCCCTAAAACTCTCATGTTAACCACTGAGAAACATGACAGAGTGATATTTAAGTCTCTGGCCTTTATTTTCCTTCCTTGTAAACTCCATCTGTTTTCTGCAACACTGAGCAGTGGGAACACCTTTGTAACCACAGAATGCTGGGTTAACGTCATCTTTGCTAGACCTCCTTGGAAGTACTCAGAAGAGTCAATTGGCTTGGAAGCCATTTGACCCCCGATCCCTCAGGCTGAGAACAGTATCCTGCTGCACAAGCCCAGGTTGGAACCTGAGGAGGAGCTTCATGATGGGGTGTAATGTCAAAAGATCAGACTCCTCAAACCAGGCTGAGTGCTTGCTCTGACCTCGGTGCTGTGGATGCTTGTGCCATAATGCTGGGGACTTGTATGGCTCAGTGGAAGGGAAAGGCAGCCTCAGTAATGCTGCTTCAGAAAAACCAGAGAGAAATGTCTTTTTTTGTTTTCTCTAGATGGTGTGTTCACATCTGGTTTGACTCAAGTCTTCCAGCTCCTCTCCTTACCCCATAAAGGTCTTGAATTCCTGGGAGGATGCTTGCCTAAACTGGCCCTCTGAGGTGAAGCTGAAGGGAGATGAACATTGTGTACCAATGCAACTAGTAGGGCTTTGAGGAGTATGACTGTATGACGTTCCTTAGTTCTGTATTCAGTTTTTCCACAGGGACACTTAAATGCTTTTGGCTCAAACAGGGCTTTTATCTTGACAGAACTCAGCATGTTGTGGTTGCTTCTTGGCCAGGACTGCAGCTTGGTTGGGCACCTGACCTGCAAGCCAGGGTAACAGAGGAAACAAAGGTTTCCTCTGCTTGAAACTGGAGAAGGGGAAGATTTCTGAGCATGTTCTTCCATCCTGGGCAGGGATTGCCTACCCTGTGAGAGGGATTTAAATGGCCTTCATCTTCACTAGCCCCTCTCGACCTATTAATTCCTGAATTCTGTTTACCAGCACACTTAGCTGGGCTGCTTTGATAATGTAAGACCAAGATGGTTCAGAATTTCTGAGTTGCTATTTCTGTCTTTGAAAGCTTTCCAAATGCCTGCACATCACTAGTGTGCTTGGGGAGGCTTGCTGTGCGTGCAGTTAGGTTCTTGGTTGTGACTTTTCAGAGGAGCCTGCAACCAGAGCCCTTTTGGCTAGCCCTTTTGGAGTGCTTAAGTTATTTGTTTTTTTTTTCTCCCCCTAGATTTCTAGCAAGTATCTCCTAGAAAATCAGTAAGCTTCCACCTTGACCTAGCAGAGTGAACAGCTGGCACCAGTGTGTGTGCACAGTTACACAGATGATGTCACAGATTTGTCTTTAAGATGTGGCAAGGCTGATATGGTGAAACACTGATCTTGTCCTGCGTTTGGGTTATCCATGATAAAACTGAGCACAAATATAAGTGTATGACTTAACACATGGGTTTTGTCTAGGTGATCTTTCAGAGAAGAGAGTGCTTACAGAAGTGCTGAGCAACAGCTTTCTTGGGGCTGCCGAAAAAAAACCCCAAACCCAGCCCAAAACCCTCTAGAGTGGAATTATTCTTCCTTTTTCAGACTTGAAATTGCACCTGCAGAGCACAGACTATGGGAACTTCCTGGCCAATGAAGCCTCCCCGCTCACTGTGTCCGTCATTGATGACAAGCTGAAGGAGAAAATGGTGGTGGAGTTCCGTCACATGAGGAACCACGCGTATGAGCCCCTGGCAAGTTTTCTGGACTACATCACGTGAGTACCAGCTGGTCATGGACAGCATTTGAAATGCTGGTGTTCTTCCGGACTTGAGAGCTCTCAGACCAGCTTTCTACCCTCACCCCTCTGCCTGTTGTGTTTTATGCAGCTTCTTGAATGAAAGGAGTGTGGCTGTTATCTGGAGGTCTCGAAGCAGCAGCATGGTATCACTGTGTTGTTAAAGGCTTCTGTTCCCAGGGAGCACGTGCTCCATGGCTACAGCTGCTTGGCTGCCTTCCATTGCATTGATTCAGTCTCTTAGAGGTACCATTTATCTTTGTCTCTTGTGTTAAGTGTTCTTGGTTTTTTAAAACTCTGGTCCTGCTGCAAATCATAGGCATGCCATGCATGTGCCTTGCAGCAGTTGCCCCGCTAGTTGTGAGCCACTGAGGTTGATCAGCCTTCATCAGGGCTGATGTGATTCTCCTGTCTTACCCCTGGGGCTGTAGGCCTTCCTCTGGCTCCATCACAAACTAGTTCATGGAGTTGAACTGGCCAGAAATTGAACAACTTCTCCCTTTTGGGGTTAACCTTTGACTGATTTGTTTTTCTTGGACAGCTCAGTGGGATCCAGCAAATGCCAGCCCTAGGGGAAGGCAGGGCCTGGAATGCACAGCAGGAAAGCACAGGGCTGCAGCAGCTTCTGCACATCTGTCAGATGATGGAAACACATGGGGCTTCTGCAGCAGGTTCAGCTGATGTGAAAAGCTTGAAATAGCCCAGCAGTCTTGAGGTATCTTCTCCCAGAGGTTTTGCACAACACTCTGCTTCCCAGTGTGCTGCTCTTGTTTTGTTCAGTAACAAAACAGAATTGTTAGTGACAGAGGGATACTAGTTGTCCTAGCTTGCATCTGAAGCATGGAAGTAAAATTGACTTTTTTCTTTTCCTTAGTCTATATTCCTGTAAGCTCTAGTTTGGCTTGCAAACTGCACAGCCAATGGTCCCCTCTAACCACCAAGGAAATGGCTCATGGACAAAAGTGAGTTTCTGGTTCAGCAGAATGTGACTTGCATTTCTGAGAAGGAGATCATACTCTATTCTCGAGTGGGATAATTAATGTATCACCTCTGGTACAGTGAGCCTGGACTCATCACAAGCGCTCTGGCAAGTGATATTTAATCTTGCATTTTTGGCAGCTGTGTGTTCTCCTGCTTACCAGCTACAACTTCTTGAATGATGCAGGCTGATGTAGAAAGATCTTTGTGGTTGATGAAAAAATTTTAAATTTTCATCTATCTGTGGCGTCTTCTGCACTTGGAAATACTGAGTATACACCCATCTCTCTGCCACGTGCCTTTGTGTTCACTCCTTTCTGTGTCTGGGTGCTACTGCTATCTCACTTTCTAACCCAGTGGCTCGGATCTGTTATTTTCTGTGTCAGCGTGTTAAAGCTGTCTCCTAAGCCTTTCCTGTTTTCTAAGAAATAGTTTTTACTTCTAAGCTTGTAAGTAAAATTTCTGGAATTTTCATATTTGGACTCAAATATGGAGCAGAACATTATTAAATTCCCATTTTGCAGCAGCGTTTGCAATGAATGAACCAATTTCTAGTTCATCATCTTTGTTTATGGAGCATTCTCTTCTATTCTCTCAAACTTAAGTTAACTTTTAAAACACCTCTTTGCCCATCTTGAATTCTCTGTCAAGACATCAGTGCTGTTTGAACTTGGCAATATTAGGTGGATGGGCCTTGACTCTTGCTTTTCCTTTGCTGTGTTACAGGTTTATAAAAATGCCTCCATGGAATTATCATAGTAATCACTAATGCTTCTGTCATATCTGTTTAAAGGCAATAGTTTGGGCAGCACAGCAGTATCTTGCAGACCTCAAAACCTTGCTGTTGCCTAACAGTCTCACTTTAAAAACCAGTGTGTGAAAAACATGAACTGAATGGTCTCAGACCACGCCTGCCTTGTTACACACTGCCTGACTCGGTAGGAAGGCTATGGATGGCCATGGAAATGCAATTCCCTCTTACTTCAGTCCTGTTGATCTTCATCCAGTGTCTACATCCACCTTGAGTTTTGCAGAAGACCTTAAACATCTTGTGTTATCAGAAAGGCTGGTTCTTACCAGCTATTGGAATCACTTTTTAAAACTGGTGTTCTGCCCTCAACTTGATTTAACTTTGATCTTGTTCTGCTTCAGTCATTCTGATGTCTGATGAGTTCTCTACAGCAAAACATGATTCTGTGCAGAAACCTCTATCTCTTGCTACTGCATAATCTCTTTTTGAATATATTGGTTCTGTTCAGCACAGAATGTTCCTTCCTCAAGTTCTCTTCACTCTTATCTCTTCTTTTCCTTTTTACCCACAAGATTTGCTTTAATGCCATTGGCTGCAGTGCTGGCTAGAGGAAGGCAAAAGGTGAAGCAGGAAAAAGCTATTTTCCCATATGGAATGTCTGCACTCTCTTGTAGAATTTGTGCAAGAAGGTCAAGTGTTCAGTTGGGTTTTGTCATGGTTCTCCTGCACCACTGATGGAGGGGTCTCCTCTGGGTCTGCACTCATCACAGCAGCAGGGTATTGTTGAAGTAGTAGGGTATTCTTGGAGTAACTACTGGGGTATTAGAATCTTTAATAACTTGTAATGACTCTACAGGCAGGTTAAACAGAAGATACAGTGAACCACAAGGAGTTTGGAGAGGGTGCTGCTTTTGCCCAATGGGTCTTAGTATCTTCCCTTGATAAACCTTGTATTTTGGTGACAGGCCTAGTAGGAGAGAGGGTAGACTAGATGTGACGTTTTGGGCTGCCTTTCAGACTGTCTTCCCTGAATTTGTCCTTTGAGTTGTCATAGGTCTTGGTTTGGGGCAGGGGACAGAAATTTCAGAGATTTTGTGTGCTGACAGTGTAAAATTTTCCATTTGTGTCCCAAATAGTTGGAGTGGAGAACAGCTCTCTTTGGAACTGATAGCACATACTTGTGCCAGTGGTTTTCATCTAGCTCAGGCTTGTATGGAGGCAGTACCATAAAAAATGTTTAGCCAAAGGATGTTGGCAGTGCTGGGGATTTTGTGCTTGTGCACCCAGAGGTGCTGTGTCATCCCACCTGCCTGCCTGGGGGACGCTGGGACAAGCCTATGCCTCTTGATTTTTCATTCTGGGTGCACACGCAGATAGGGGGTGATTTATTTTTGCCTTTTGAACATGACTATTTCCCACTCCATTCTTTCAGGGTAGTTAACGAAACTTGAGCAGGAAATGATAAAGACCGTTCCTGGTAGACAGCTCAAGGCAATTGAGGCACCAGGTGGTCAGAAGAAGAAATTGTACTCGACTGGATATATCTGTGTGCTAATAGTATACAGGCTGAAGTGAAATAAAAAATAGTAGAAAGATGTGGAAAGTTTGAGCAGGGCTGGCTTGTGCAGGAGGAAAGCTTGAGTTCACTGAGGCCTCTTTTGAGTTGTAAACAGAGATTTTTAACTTTAAGTGGGATTGTAGGAGGTGTGTCTGGCTCAAATTAGAAGGAAATGTTTTGTAGCATGTCCAGTTCAGCTTTGAAACTCACTGCTGCTTGGATGTCTTTGTATGTACTTACTTTTTTGGCCTCCTTAGGACTCTTGGATAACATCACGTAAGATGGGCACACTGTGGCCTGTTAACACTCGTTGCTAGTGGCCAGGCTGCGCGTGCCTGATGCCAGGAGGTGGATCAAGCATTTAAAAAACAGTCAAGCTTTCTCCTTCCTGAATGTCCTGCTGAACCTTTGACGTGGTTTTGAGTGGATCATCGGTTGACTGTTGTGCTTGTTTTTTGGGGATGCTCCAATCTGAGCCAGGACACATTGTTGAGATCTGGGGAAATGCCTAATTGCAGTAGCAGCTGTAGTCCTTGTCTCCTCTGGCCCCAGCACCAACTTGCCAGGAGCCATGCCGTTTGTCCCAGGTGGAATGATAACATGTCATTTCACTTTCTCTTAAAAGCAGCCCCTGCAGTAAGTGAGGCCAGGGAAAGGAGAAGCAGCAGCAGGGGCAGCGCGGGCTCTGGAGCAGCGGGGGTGTGTGTGTTCCGTGCCCGGCTCCCGGCGGGGAGGCCGCGCTGCCGGTTGCTTGCCGGAAGGTGGCACTCCAGCCCCGTGCTGCCCGTCCCCAGGTGCGCAGCGAGCCTGGGTGAGCGTGGTCACCTGGGCAGCTGGGCAGGAGTTGGCCTCTGTCCTGAGTATAGGAGAATAGACAGCGTTTAAAAGCTCGTGAACAAAACTGACCCCAGAACGCGGCTAGGCAGCAATCCCAAAGTAAGGTCTTTGCTCCCCAAGTCACTTGCTGACGCTGTTTTTTTTTTTTTTTGTCCTGTTGTGCTCCTCTCCTGGCACCACGGTGACTCTTTCCTGGCTCTGGTTCTCTCCAGGAACTCTTCTGTGGCAAGTGTTGTGTTCTTAGTACCAAAATAAGGGAAATCAGCCAACTTCCTCAATTTGTTTTTTCAAGTGGTGGCTATAGCTGGCAGCTTCTGCCACTGCAAGCAGAAAGCTTGACTTGCGGAGCCTGCTGCAGTCTCCATAACACACCTACTAGCTCTGCATCTTGCCACGCAGCTCCTTGCTGGGAGTCTGCTGCTGCTTCCCCGTGTCTTTCAGCCAACCATAGTAGGTTCTGAGTGATAGGCGCAAATTGCCTGTTAACATCTCTGCTCCAACACAAACAATGGACTGTTTGGCTGAGGGAATGCAGTGATGTTCTGTAGGGCAGCAACAAACAGGTATTAAGTGTTCTTGAAACAGCAAAAGCCACTTCCTGAATTCAACAAGCACATATTGACTTGTGGGATGGAAGTGGGTTTTAGGTTCTTCTTAGTGATGTGCTCCCTTGCCTTTCTATACGGGCTTTGTTCTTTGTGTTAGCCTGACATGGTGCCATGGCCTGTCTCTCCCTCCTTCCAGTGTTCATATATATGGTTTAGGTAGGAGCAACATTATGATAAAGAATCCTGATGCCAGCCTGCTGTAGCCTGATCAGATTGTCAGTTTTAGTATTTTTCCCGTGGCAGGGAAAAGGGTTTAGTGGGGTTTTGGGGTTGGTTTGTTTGGTTTTTGTTGTGTGGTGGTTTTTTGTTTGGGGTTTGTTTTGGGTTTTTTCCCCTCCCCCTTTCTATGGCACAGTCTCTTCCCTGCTCTGGGGAATCTGGCCTTGCAGCAGAGCAGTGTCAGGGCCCTGGCAGCTGCTGGGCCCCTTGAACCCTCCCAGCAAACTGACGGGCAGAGAAGGGTTTGGTCCTGTCTTCTGCGGGATGCTGCTGGTAACTGTGGACACTGAGTGTGCTGTGGGAGTGAGGGCTAGGGAGAAGCTGGGTCTAAATACATCTTCCAAATCTGGGATCAAGCCTGTCATTAGAGGACAGAAAGACTAGGTCATCTTTTATCTTTATCTTACCAGCCTACGAGGGCTGGGAACCAGGTTCTTTTTTTGCCCTGAGGATGCAGCTGGGAACTTGGCTTGCAGTATGTTTTTGTGGTCACAAGATGTGTTTTTGATGAGGCTGCATGTACCTTTTCCCCTTGTGCGTGCCTTTTCTTAACTGAGACTTCCCTGTGTTACCTTCTCCCTGACCCAGTCCTGCTCTGCCTCTCCCCTGCACTGGATGGGTCTAGTTTCTGCAGCACAACTTTGAGTTCAATTTTAATTTTGCAGCAGTGGTTTTTCTGGAGCCAAATTGTTTCAATTGCTACTTAAGCTGAAGAGCACTAATCCTCCTCTCTGGAATAGGAAGTTGCCTGTCTTCATTCTAAAAGTACTGGAGTGTGCATCCTGGCATAACTGTGGAGGTTACAAAATATGACTGCATCCTTTTGAAATCCTTTCCTGCAGAAGGAAAAAACCCTCCAAATGCTTTACATTAGCTGTAGTTCATTGGGACATGTCCAGCAATCTGAAGGATCTTTCCTAATGCTGCTGCATTTAAAATTACACTGTACTATTTCAGTCAGGTTCCTTGGTGGCACTGGGGTTAGGAAGCAAAAATTACCGTGGTGGCTGAGGATTCTGCAATAAAAGGTTTAAGAGCCTTTTCTGGCAGAGATTGTTTTGGCAAAGCAGCACGGGTTTCTGACAAACAGCTTCCCTGTTTGCAGGGAGTGCAAAGTTGAACTGATAAGCCAAGTTCTTGGAGGGATTACGCAATATTCAAAATAAGGGGGCATGTAGCTAATGGTCTGGAAATGATCAGAGACTTGTGTCCTCTGGATGGTGGCATCAGAGCTGCATCTATTTACCTGCATTCCCAAAGGATGCTGATCTCATACTGGTTTCCCAGAACCAATGTCTGTGATGGTGGACTGGGTTTCATGGTGGTGACTGTGGGAGTCATGGTTTGACAACAGGTGCCCTCATTAGAAGGAGAATCTTTGAAAGGTGTGTTTCACTGTATATTACATTAAAAGGATGTGGGGTTTTTTTTTCCTGATTTCATTTGGCCAGTGGATTTGAATGGGAACAACCTAACTGTTCTTGTACGAAGCAGCTGTTACTTCACAGTGTGTTAACACGGTGCCTGGCAAACAGTGAGCTGTGGTAGTGATCAGAAAAGCTAACAAAATGTTACTGGTGCCAGTAAAGATGCAGCAAATAGCGAGTGATGAGCTCCAGGTGTCAGCCCAAGTGTCACTAAGATTAAGTCTTCGGTGAAACTCTGCAGAGTCTGAGAAGGGGCTCTAGCATGCAGGCTCTGCGTGATCAGGTGAGTGTGCACTCACTAAGCAGTTCTATTCACATGTAACATGCTTCACTCCTTGACTGAAACCATTCCCTAGGTCTTTCATGCTCGACCTTAGCAGCTTTTATTTTCCTTTTATCTTTCATTGATTTGCCTCACCCAATGCTCTAGACAGGCAAGTTCAGCCCAGAGAAGGTCTGGAGGCCAAAGGCGCTGCTTCTGAAGGCTTCCTGAAGGCATCTGGGGACCTAGTTCCTTCTCCTAGGTCCATTCTGTAAGCTAGTTTGAAGTCTAGCAAATACTTGTATAGAGCTTTGCATAAGTACCACAATATTTAGAGGCTGAGCTAAATCTTGTGTTTACCTCATACGGTTTACTGCACGTCAAATGGGGTGATGAATTTTCCTGTCTGTGCTGGCAGCGGGTCTGTACGCACGGAGACGTTCTGCACATTGGCTGTATCCACTCCACACATTCACTGAGAAGTAGATGGAGGCTTTTAGGCCTCTAAACTGATTCAGATTTTTTAGCTACTAGAGACAGTTTGGGGGGTAATGTGAACAGTGTAGCCTTTCCTCTTATTTTATATCTGTGAAGTGTTTTGGGGTTTGTGCTTTACAGATAAGAAAAACTTTATGCAAGTTTGACTTCTGCAGCTGGTCCCCGCGAAAGCAGCATGATTGCATGGTTTTGGTCAATATTTAAAATTTAATTAGGGCTCAAGTCTGCTCAACATGGTGCAGAGTGCCAGGGCTCAGCTTTGCATCTTAGCCATGTCCTTCTCAAACTTTGAGGCATCAAGTTTAGGTAATCAGAGATATTTGCACCAAGCAGTAAGGTGTTCAAAACATTCCCTGGTGTTTCAAGGGGTTTTTACAGATCAGGAGCACTGAGTCAAATTCATAAAGCCTTAAAATAAAAAGCCATTTCTTGTAGCTTTTTTCTCGTTAGTCTTTAATGCAGCTAACACTGTATCACTACATGTAAGTTAACAGATGATACCAGTGGAAAACTGAGGTCAGTATCCCAAGAGACTTAGACTAGAGGATGGTAAAAATCATGTGGCGATACAGCTAAATATAGATTAATGCTGAGAACATTCCTGGATACTTGGTTTTGAAAGGCTGCCACAGCCTCTGTAGTACTGTGAAGTTATAACTCTGCTCTCAAATGGTCTTGTTGATCTAAGTTTAGCAGAGCACCCACTTACTGGCTGAGTGCCCTTGGTTTGTGGTGGCAATCATGAAATTCTCAGCTTTCTCTTTGTCAGGTCCACCAGTGTAGCACTTAGGTATGGTTTGTATTGGTGTGACTCTAGGAAGGACAGTGTGCAAAGATAAGAAGAGACCAGCGAGGGCCCTTAGAGCAGGGACCCTCACACACTGCATCTGCTCTTGCTGTTATGTGGGCTCTCTGAGCTTCAGCTGCACATGAGGTGGACCTGCTGCTGATCTGACACGTTCTAATACAAGCTGAAAAACTGATTAAAGGATTTGACTCTGTTCATATCCATTGTCTATTACTCAAACAAGTCTCAGTGAGGCACTGAGATCTTCCTGATGTGCAACATTCCTCCCCTTTCCAGATCAGGACATCTGTGCAGTTATTTACTAATGATCTTAAGCTGACCCTGCAGATACAAACATCTCAGCTGTTGGCACTATTCTTAGTGTCAGCCACTGCTCTTTTGGGCTTAGAAGTCTGTGAGCTGCTTTCCCTGGTGGCTGCTTAACATTTGCAGCTTGAGAGAGGTGTGACAAGTGGCTCTTTGTATCAACACAGTATCCAGTGGGATATAGATTAATCTGTGTATTTATGCACAAACCCAGGGACACAGTGGTACAACCAGCCTGAAACTTTTTCCCTAAGTTACTTCTCCCTACTCCCCCTGAGTATATGAACTGAATGAGCTGCAAGAAGGAAGCACTAGATGCTAAAGTGACTATAGTCAAAACAACTTCATTATCTTTTAAAGCTGTCTCTAGAATTCATGCCGAGTTCAGACCACTGCTCAGATCCCACTGGAAATTTCCCTTTTTCATCCCGAAATAAATACATGCTTCTATAGTAATCTGAGTAACTGCCCAATGCAGTCAAAGAGGAACTTTGGCCTTGCTCACAGCAGTCTGAGTTAATGTCTAATGCTGGTTTTGGAAAGCATTAAAGCTGCCTGAGCAAGACAATATCTTAATCCATCCTGACAAAACCTCGGCTATGCATCTCTGCATTGGCCCACTGCTGTCTGTTGGCTGTGACATGGAGAGCTGTCCTCATGATCCCTTGCAGAGCAGCTGTTAGGCTACAGTTCTGGCTCTACTTTTGGAGGATCCCTGAGAATCTCAGGTCATGCAATGTTCCATCATTAGTCATGCTTTGTGACCACTTGCAGTATTCTTAACGGTTTTTTTAGTATCCTGGAACAGAAAGCAATAAAAGACCAACCTATCTGCTGTAGGACAATGACTCTTTATGATTAGATTAGATTAGTAAGTGGGGGAGGGAGAAGCTGTAACTGTTTTGGGGTCATTGCCTTGCAGGGCTGTGCTTGAGTGCCTTGGGGCCAAGTTGTGAATGCCCTGTGTGATGAGTGTTCATGCATTTCGTGTGCTCCCCTGCTAAAACAGCCTTTCCAAATATTCAGTGGGCCACTGCAGTCTTTCTTGCATATCTCATTTATCAGTGTCAGTACTTACCTACTTGTGGCTTTTGCACTTGTGCTCCACTCCTGCTCGATTCCGCTCCATAGCTACTCCTGGGTGGCTATGTCAGGATTTAGCTTTTGGGGGCTGGCTCTCCCCTCTTCTCTGTGAGGGGACTCTGCTGTGTCTGCCTGAGATCATACCTCCCAAAACCAGCAGTGAGAATGAACTCTGGCCTGCTACTGCTGGAAGGAAGGTTTCCCCCACCAGCCCCCCTCTTTGGGCTTCTCTAGGCATATCCTAGCCTGACTTTGTTCTTGTTATCTGAGTATCACCCAATGCATATTCTGCAGTGGAAGTCGCTGGAGGAACAAAGATAGTGGCTCCAGTTGTCTCGGACTTCAGGAAGCTGTAAATCATCATCTTCCCTGTTGTGGATGATGCCGAGGATATTTCTACGTTGGCTGACTCTTTTCTGTCCTTTAATAAAAAATCATACTCTCCTGTGAGAAGTTACTGACACTTCTCAGTATTGACTAAAATTGTGTTTCTGTGAATGTGAATTTCTGGAATATACCACACCTCTGTTCAGTGAGTGACTGGAAGGGTTATGCCTGGTGTAACTGTGCATGTCAGACTCTGGCTGGTTTTGTGCCCATGTCCCTGGGTGAGCAGAAAGCAGCTCAAAGCAGGAGTCTAAAACATGTTTGTGGGCAAGAGAGTTTTGCTATGAAGAGATCATCCAAGTGGGCTGAAGTAAGACTTTGTGGTGTTGCAAGTGACAAACTACTTCTATTTTCTCATGTGTCCCAGAACCTGGTCCTCTTACTAGCTAGTGAAGGTTAAAATGGTCTTGGAGGGGTCTGAGCAGGCGTTAACCATGAGAGCTGAAACATTTGAAGCTGGCCAGAACCTTATAGGAGATGAGGAAGATGACCACAAAAGTTGCTGTATTACACAAGTAGTTGGAGGTTCTTAGAAACACTGCTGCTACTGTACTTAATGTATTTCTTTGGGCCTGGGAGAAAATGCCAGCATAGCCTGGACCTCTGCTGTGGTCTTGAGACTGCTTTGCTAATGGAGACAGATGTATCCTTGTTGAAACCTGGTACAGCAATGTGACTGTTGCCCCTTCCACAGATGGAAAGAGGCTTTTCCAGCTGCCCTGGCACTGGAAGACTTGCCTTGTCACTGTGAGTGGCTAAGCTGTGACTGGTTTTATTGGGATGAAGTAGGGACCGAATGTGAGTAAGGATGGTCTGGCCTTGCTTGAAGTAAATGGAACTATCGTGAAGGATTAGGTAATGCTGCTGGTGTCTGCCTGGCCTTGACAGGTACAAGACCTTTGTCCTGCTGTGCCTCCCTTGTTATTGTGAAGGTTTGAAATGCTGTCAGAAGGGAAATTTGAATGAGAATTCCCCTTATGTCCCATGCATATTAACTCTTCCTGTGGGGATGAATCCTTTGACAGCAAAATTTAAGGAGGTGAAGTAATCTTTAAAACACTTGGTACCTCCTTGGCATTTGGGCTATAGACCATGCATTTCCCAGATGTACCAGAAGGATGAGGAAACAATTAAGGGGTATAAATTTAACAAGTTAAGGGGTATAAATTAAACAAGGAGGGCCATGCTTTGTTCTCTGGCACTGGAAGCCCGCTGGGTTGTTTTTCCTGAGACCGTCAGTCCAAAAGCAGGAGCTTCTCTGTGTGAAGAGAGTCAGATTTTGGCAGCTCTCCTGAAACCTGGCTGTGGCTTTTGTGCTGAGCTGTACTGGGAAGGCATGAATGAGCTTGATGGGACTCCAGTAAGCTGCTCTGAAAACCTGAGAGCAGTAGGGCTTTGGACATTTCTCCTCAGTTTTTTGTACAGTTGACTTTGGCCAAGCTCCTGGCAAATACCTTGTGGAGAGTGGTATCTATAGTAAACTGGGGACAGGAAAGAGTCCTGCTGACATACCTGACTGTATTTCCTTACCTATTACTGTAGGCTGGGTTAAAGTAACAAATTTGGTCTTGATGTATATTGTTGCCTTGCTTGGAGAGAAGTTCTGCCTGTGGTCTTTCCTTTAAGCTACTGTGTTGCACTGAGGAAACTTGCATGTCGAGGGCTGATGGTAGAGCTGGGAAATGATCTTCTGTGTCCTTGTTCTGGTGCACCTCATGGAGGAGCATCTGTGTTAGAGTGCAGATGCTTTTATTTACCAGGAACCAGCTGCTTACTGCAGGAGACTTACCTCAGTTCTCATAAACAGGCCCTTCTTGCTGTCCTGGAGATTGCAATCATCTCCATGGTGAGAGCTGCACAAACAGGAGGGAAGATAATTGACCTTGCGGATTAAAGGGCAAGAGGAGGTTTCCTAGTACGTGAAGCTTGTGCTGATTGCCCTGGTTCTAGATTGAACCAGGAAAGGTAGGCTGCAAAAACAGAAGGGTGCTCAGCAGAACTCATAGGGCCAGGAGGTGCATTACTCAGCCTTGCAGTGTGGAAGAAAAAAGCAGCACCTGTTTGAGGAACTAAGGTGTGGATTTGATTTGTTCATGGACGTGCCCTTTGAGCATATTTGAGAGGCAGTAAGCCCATCTAATAAAAACTAGCAAAATCTGCCTTTAACTGGCTCTGCTTACCTGCCTTTGATGTGGTTAAAGGGAAGCAGGTCTCCACTGTGCTCTTCATTAGCTTGGAAATACAAAGACCAGCAGCATCCCAATATGTGTCTGGCAAACATTACCGGAGGCTTGCCATGTCTGTCTTCACCTCAGTCCCAGAATGCTGGCCTTAAGTTCCCTTTCTTCAATACTCAAGTACCTGTGGGAAGCCTGACTCTCAGCAGAGCTTCAGCTCCAGATGTGCATAGCTCCTTCTGCCATTCTAGTTCAGGCCTGATCTCATTTGTTTTGAAGCAAGTCCTGCCAAGGAGCTTCTTCAGGTCTTTTCCATCATCTAGCTTTTTAGAGTTAGAGTTCTAGCAGTGAGATCAAGGGAGTGTAAAATGCCACCTACCCTGCTATTCAGCATCTGTACCTCCCTGTGCTCCTGGGGGATATGTGCAAAGGCAACTTCTGCTGACTAAAAAACCCCCTCATCTCATTTGATGCTTTTCAGAGTCTCAGCTTGGTTGGCATGTGGCTTAGCTGGTGGTGAGGATGCCTACAGTATTACTGCTGTTCTGGCTGGAGACACTTGGTATTTATGTGATGCCTTGATCCCTTGCTTGGACCTTCTACTTGGAGAAGGCTACCAGCCTTTCATGTATTCCCTGTCTTCAGGCCAGCTGAGTCTCTCTTCTCTGGCTGGACTGGGAGTACTGGGAGGTATTGTTTCTCCTCTGCTCAGTGGAGGCTTCACCTGCCATGCTGTGTGCAGTTTTGAGCTCCTCAGTGCAGGATAAAAATGGACATACTGGAGAGAAGGGGCACAAAAGGCTTGTGTTGTTAGAACTTACACCAGGTGCTGTGATTCCAGATTGAATGTCCCATTGCTGCAGTGCCAAAGACTGAATCTGCTAATCCTGAACAACATAAGTGAAGAACTTAGTTTGAGGCGTTATAACATGGACTAATGTGAACAGGTTTGTAGCTTTTGGTGTAGAGGTGTGATAAACCTTGTGTGTAGTTTTGTGAGGGTGTGAGTGAAGGTTGTGCCAAGGCTTCCAGTCCTGTTGTTTTTGGAATGGAGTGAGGCGGCAGAAATGTGACCCTTCCTCCTTTCACTTGGCAAGATGGAGCAGTGTTGCTGGCCCTGAAACTGGAGCCAGGCTCCTCTTGGAGGTGTCTGGGGTTAGAATGAGAGACAGTAGACAAATGACCATGGGGGAACGTTAGGAAGAGCCTTTTCATTGGGAGTGTGGTTGGACGCTGAAGCAGAGCTCCAGGGAAGTTGTGTGATACGCATCCTTGCAAGTATCAATTCAAAGTTCACATGAACATTCAGGAGTCTTTTTGCCTGAGCAGAGCTGGCTGTGCTCGGAGCAGGGTAGGGGGCCAGAGACCTCCAGAAGTCAGTTCCAATCTAATGCTTTTCTGTGGTAGGTGGTACCCAGATGGTGTGGTTCAGCTGAGGCATAACTCACACCCCGGGATTATGCCTGACTGCCTTTTCCTAGGCTGGCATGATAAACAGATGCTAAGGAGGTGCCTTAGTACTTCTTTGTGGGAAGCGTGCATCTTTCTGGAGATGTTCACAAGGAGATGATGTGTACCTGTTGCTGGGTTTCGTATTATATGTACTGTTTCAGTCTTCCTCTCATTCCTCCAGGTACAGCTACATGATTGACAATGTCATTCTGCTGATCACTGGGACTCTGCACCAGCGTTCCATCTCTGAACTGGTGCCCAAATGTCATCCTCTGGGAAGTTTTGAGCAGATGGAAGCTGTGAACATTGCTCAGACACCTGCAGAGCTCTACAATGCGATCTTGGTGGACACTCCCCTGGGTGAGTGGAGCTGTTCAAAATACCTCTCAGCTGTGTGTGGTGGAACAGATGTTCCTTTCTCCCCCAGTCTAACTATCTATCTCCAGCTAAGCCTGAGTTGTGCTCCAGGAAGACAGAGTGGTGGATAATGTACAGCTGTGGCTGTGCTGCCTGTGGTGACTGGGCTCAAGTTCAGGTTTATGCCTGTCCTAGGCCATATTTTCCTCTGGAGGACCAGCTAGCTCTATGTACCCTTCAGTCAGTGTCCAGGCCAGCAAAGCAGTAAGGACGACTGCCGGACAGTTTGGTTTTTGTGAGCCAGAGCTTGAGTCTCCTTAGTGAAGGGCTGTTGGGTCTTCTGCTGGAATGAATCACTTGATTTCCAGCACTTCTAGTTGGACCATTGGGTAATTTCTTGTATGCAATTTTTATAGATAATTACAGAGATCTGCACATGCCCAGTCTTGTTCTGAGACTACTAAAATTAGCACTAGTTAAATAAAAACCCTTTATGTAAACAAAAAACAAACCCAAACAACCACAGCAAAACAAAAGAATCTTCAAAAGCCTTTTAAAACTCATTGTATAGCAGCATCCTGGACTGAGGTATGTCTCAGGGCTAAAGGCTTGTTCAGGAGGCACATAATGCTAAAACCAAGTGTCTTATGAAGAGCTAGTCAGACAGATCTGTTTTTTAAAGATAAAAGGTGTAGGAAGTGGTTCTGGAGAAAATATGGAAGTCTTTGCAGTAGTAGGGGAGGTAGTCACAGGTGACTTGCTAGTTTAGCATCTGTGGGCAAAATCGTAATGAGATATGCCTGAGTCAGTGATTAGTCATTCTTTTGGGGTTGCTAGAAAGAACAAAACACTCTTAAGTCATCATACTGTCTTTGATAGAAATAGTTGGGTTTGGAACTGAGAGTGCTTTTGTAAATGCTCTGTGTAATAATGGGGCAAATGAAGTAGTTGTCATGGAAAAATGACTTGTGCCCAGTAAAGAAGGGAGAATGTGCCTCAAGAGATCTGGGTTGCAAAGGCAGGGCAACAACACAGCAGGAGAACTGAGGCTCTGCATGAGTTGAGCCCACTGTAAGGATGATGTGTGGGAAGAAAGAAAATCCTCCTCACAAGTAAGTGGGATTCTTCCCATTTTGGCAAGAAGATAGAACAGAATATTTCAAAGATATTATCTCTCAGAAACCTTAAAGCTTCCAGCAGAATATGGAGTGAAAATGCCCTGTGTCAGTGTTGAGGTGCTTCTGGACAGCATGGCTGGCAATTGAGGGTCTTTGCCTCTTGCATTCGTGTACTTGTACATGAGTTGGTTTTGCCTGCTTCAGCCCTGTCTGGGCTGGCTTCTCCAGACCTTTGCCCTGGCCATGCCCCTGGGGCTGTGTACCAAGCAGTGTGGCGTTTCTTCAGCAGGGGAACATGGGGAGTAGCTGTGTTGCCTAAACAAGCAGGCATGCAGGCTTCAGTTGTTTAACTTGCACTCTTTCCAGTGACCACACGCAAAGAAACAGCAGCTCTATCTCCTAAAAGGACTTGAGTAGCTACGTGGCTTGGTGGGAATGCCTAACCCCAAATGGCTTTCATAGGTTAACAGGGCAAAGTGAGACTTGCTGTAAGCTTAATTTGGGATATTGGAGGGCCAAGAACTGAAATAGCAGTGTACTCATTCCTCAGCTACTCTGAAGTAGCCACTGCTTAGCTATCCAGGCTGGCCAGCGCATCCTGCAGTAAAAACCAGTCCTGGCACACTCAGTTTGCGTTTTTGCCAACCATCAGGAGCAGCGTTCCCCTGGCCACGTGGCGTTGTGCTCTGGTGCTGCAAAGAAACTTCTGGGGAGGTTAACCTCTATTCAGGACCCTCCAGACCCACACTGTGGCTGCTGTCCTTCCAGGCAACTCATACTATAGAATTGGTGCAGGCCAGAGGTGTGAGCCTGCATTGCAGCTGGTTTGTTGCACAGAGCAGAGCACTGGTCAGTTCTCAGCACGACTGTGGTGTCTGTTCCGCACAGCTGCACTGTGTAAGCTGAGACAGATCAGATTTCTCTTTGTAGCAAATTCATCGAAGTTGGTTACTGAGTGAGAGTTGAAGTCAGGAAGTCCTGTCATTGAGTTTGATTGTACCACTTGTTAGCTAGCAAGAACACAACAGCAGCATTGCACTACACTGTAGGTGTACAAGATTCTTCTATATCTGCAGCTTGCAGCTCCTGTTTGGTTTGAAATCTGCGTTCTTTAAGTGGCAACAACTTCTCTAACTCCCTCCCAGAGGTATTCTGGCAAAGTATGTAGGGCTGAGCATCCTACCAAGTCCTACTAATTTATTCTGTCTCCTGTTACTAACTTTCAGCTAGAGAAATAAAAGCCCTTGGAAAAAATGCAAAATGAGACTGATAGACTTGAGCAGGAGAAACAACTCCTGACTCCAGCCATGGCCAGTGTCATGGGCTATACAAACTGTGGCATTACCATGCCTTCTTAATCCCCTCTAAGATATTGTAGAAGGAGGGAGAAGCATCAGCTCATTGTGTCTCACCAGCTGCTGTCTCATAGGTGCTTAAGCGTGCCTGTGATGCTGTAGTAGGCAGTTCAAAGCTACCTTGTCATCTCCAAGTACCTGCATCTGGGAACAGTTTGGGGATTGCTTATTTTTAAATACAGGCTTCTCTGTCACTGATACTGGGGGCTACAGCTGAGAATTTCTGCTGGGAATAGGCTGGTAATAAAACTGTAGGACTAAGGAGTGAAGAAAGATTTTCATATGAGAACCCCAAAAATTATTATGGCCTAAGGAACCATAGTGGAGCCTGAAGTTTTGAGTCATGACAATTTGGCAGCTGAAGATAAGGGCCAGGCTTAGGAGGGATAAGCTCAACACGGGGTGTGCTTGTGCCTGGTATTGTTGAGGAGTCTGGAAAGTACCGAGCATGGGTCTGGTTGGGGCAATGCTAACTCTGTCTCTGTTGCAGCTGCTTTCTTCCAAGACTGCATATCTGAACAGGACCTGGATGAAATGAATATTGAAATAATTCGAAACACCCTTTATAAGGTAAATGAATCACAGCATCACAGAATGGATTAGGTTGGAAAGGTCCACAATGGGTCATCTGGTTCAACCTCCCTGCTCAAGCAGGGCTATCCCAGAACACATGGCACAGGATTGTGTCCAGATGGGTCTGGAATATCTCCAGTGAGAGAGGCTCCACACCCTCTCTGGGCAAACAGTTCCAGTGCATGGTCACCCACAGAGTAAAAAAGTTCTTCCTCATATTCAGGTGGAACTTCCTGTGCATCAGTTTCTGTCTGTTGCCTCTTGTCCTGGTGCTAGAGTCTCTGAGAAACGAAGGAAATGTAAACTACCCTATTTATTCCCAGCATGGTGTTTAAACATGGCCAAAACCGAGTTGCATCCATTGGAAAGTAAAGGTAGCACTCCTGGGGGGGGG
>WBMY01009729.1:176657-200737 GCA_013397315.1 Donacobius atricapilla | reverse complement strand
GGGGCGCTGACATCCGATGACACAGCTCTGCCAAGTCAGAGCACCAGAGCTAGGCAGAGAAGAGGATTTTCTAGCAGCTGTCAAGAGTCTGTGCAAGAGATTTTGCAGCAGTTGTGTCTTTGAACTTACTCATGCCCCAGGCAGGCAGGAGAAATCTGCTCCCTCACCACACAGGTTCAGATGTGTAGTTAACTGCACTCACAGTGACTAATCTTAAACTTGTTTGAAGGACTCCCATTGGCTTTGCTCCGTTTGAGCCCTTCCCAAAGACCTACCAACTGTCTGCTCAAGCCTTCTGTGGCTGTTTTTTGGGGTTAAATGTTCTTGGTAGAGCAGTGTAAAGGGTGCAAGCTGGAGAGAGTGTTGGCAGAGGGATGTGGAGGGGCTAAGGATCTCCTTATCCTGAGCACTCAGCTCCTCTGCAGGCCCTGTCTGGTTTTAGCTGGCAATGTCGAAGTGTATGTTTATGTGCAGGCTGTGGCTATCGCTCCATCTCAACTCTCTGGATCAGGGGTGGGATGTAGATTTTTATCTGTCAATCTTGTTTCGGCTGGCCACAGCCAGCCTGCTGTTGGTGTGACCTCTTCTTCCCAAGGAAGCTGTGGCCTGTTTGGTGAGGCAGAGAGCAGGTCAGGCGTGAAGGGAAGAAGGCAGAGGGAGGGAAAAGGAGCGGCATGTCAGCAGTCATGCCCAGCTGCCTGTGGCCTCTGGCATGTACTGGTCTCTGCTGTAGCAAGGAGGGACACCTGTGTGCATAAACACCACAGCCTTGCAGGGCACAGGCCTTGGTCTTAAAATGAAGCAGGAGGGGGAAGGCAGGCAGCAGAGTGGGCACAAGGAAAACTGGTTGGGAGGGAGGTGGGATGTATCCCCTTGGATCCCAGCTGCTATGTCCTTTCCCATATCCTTTTTAAGGCTCAATACTGCTTTGTAGTCTGCTCTTCCTACCCACAAATGGAAATGTGGGTGCCTGTAATGCCTCAGTGTATGCTGGCACTGGTTCTTGCTTAGGAGCAGCCCCTAGGGAATACAGGGGCTCTGTCCATAACAAATCACAGAGATGAAGGGGTGGAAAAGGTGATTGCTGCTTACAGACTCTGCTTGAAGCTACCTTTCTCCCCAGGGACTGGAAAATGTATATTACAATGCAAATGAGGGAAATAAAATCAGATCTGAAATCTGCAGAGAGCTGCTCTGAAAAACACAACAGGCCCAGGACAGATGCCTGCATGTGTGGTGTGGAGTTGGCATGGGAAGGGGAAGTGCTATCTCCCAAATGTACTGGAGGTCTTTTTTTCAGGAATCTGTGAGCATGTTGACAGAAGGTTTGAGCAGGATTCATAGAAGGAAGGCTATTACAAAGGCTTCTTGTTAGCAATGAAGGTTCTCAAATGGAAATATGATTAAAATGGGGAAAGAGGTTAAAAATGGTCAATGCTTAGTGTAAAGTGCAGTCAGCAGCCAAGTCTTGCAATGGAAGTGTGCTGGCATTATCTTTAGTGCTGGCTTTATTATCTTTAGTGCATACTCCCTTTGTTCCATCTCTTGTTGAAGTGAAGCCAGCTGACTGTTGGCCTTTGCTGGTGACTTTCTTGGAGGAACCAGTTGAAGGAGCTTAGTGACTGGACAATAAAACAAAGCAGGCAAATCAGCGTGGATAAATGTGGAGTGGTGTATGGGAGAGGCCAGGAGGAAATCCTAACTCTGCTTGTACAGTGAGGGTCTCCTTGTTCCTTCCTACTACTAAATGGAATCTGGGGTAGTGATTGACCTAAGTAATTGTCCCTCTACAAGGTAACATGTTCCTAACAGTAGAAAAGAACTGTATGAGTATCACTGTGCTACTGCATTCATCTGTAAAGTGTGTTTGCCCTGGACACTATCTCATTCCACTCATCTCAGAGTATGAACAGCAAAACAGGACATGGTGCTAAGGCAGACACATTTAGAGCTTGAGTATGATGACTTCTGTGTGGAAAACTACAGAAAAAGGCTAGGACTCCTCACCTGGCAGAGGAGGGTGATAATCCACAGGTCACGTTGGAAAAGTCAGTGTGGATGGACAGGCCACAGGCCTGTCTTCAGACTGGCTTTGAGGACGGATGAGCCTCGCAGGGGGCAGAGGGGGGTGGGTTCATGAAAGGGAGGACCCACTGAGGATCATTAAAGGCAAAGACACTCCCGTTCCTGGGATAAGGGCTTAGTACATAGGAGTGTTTCTGTCAGTTGCTGTCACTGGAAGGGCACCCAGGGCAACTCTTTGCAGGCTGCTTCCACACTGTCTGTGATATTGGATCCACATTCACTGCTGGATATTTGAGTTCACCTATATTTGTTTCTAAAGCCTTAGGTTTGGGCATGAGCTCTGATAAGGGCAGAGGTAGTGACTGAATCTCTTCTCCACATTCCCTTTCCTGTCAGCCTCAAACAGTGTCCATTATCCATGTCCTTGTTCTTGTGGTAACTCTGCAGACTGTTACTCTGTGCTGTCCTCCACCTAAACAACAGCAGGTGCTGGAGAAGCTTTCTTTGATGAGTGATACTCACCAGCACTGTCCTCTTGCACTGTGTGGTAACAAATATTTACAGAACACAGTAATCCAGGTGCTTTCCTAGTGCAGAGGCTGAGGGTGTCCAACTTGTACACTTTTGGTCCATCTTCCTAGGTCCTAGAGTTGTTGTGATAAAGCAGAGATTTGTGATGTCTCAGCATCCTTTTATTCCATCCCTTTGAAGTGATACTGGTTGCAGCTCTCTGCCCAGGGAGGTGTTTTATTACTTGATCACTTCTTCTGAGAACATTTTTGCTGGATACTTTTAGTCATCCACAGCCTTCTTAGGCTCCCCCTGGGAGACATTGTCATCTTCCAGATGGATTACGGAACATCTCCACAAAGGATTACGTTTCCTGGAGGCAGCGTAGCTGTGCCTGGCCGTATGTTTTCTGCAGTGCTCCAGTTGGGATAGAGACCAAGTGGCCGCAGTGTGAAAAGAGAATTAGAGAGAATGGCTGGTTTCTTTCACAGATGTCCTGTCTCATGTCTTGACTCTGCTTACGCAGCGCTACTTTCTGAGAGTAGGTCTTGCAGCTATGGTTGTGTGGCTTGGCGTGTTTGTGGAGGCTAGAGCAGGGTCAGGAAACCACGTGAGACTTCAGTAAATGAGTTAGGCGACTCAAAGGAGAAAAATAGGCTTTAACCTTGCTGCCTGGGGATCTTGCCCACAGTAAGCTCATGCAGTCACTTGAACAAACCCAACCACAGCCCTTCATGTCTCTGGCTCCTGGGGGAAGCACTGTCCTTGTGTGGGCAAGTTCACATGGGGCCAGAGTGCCTGTACTGTGTTGCAGAGTCTGGGAGCCTCCCTGCTTGCTGTTTGTTCTCTGCTGAGGGGCCCTGTGGGTGAGTAGATGAAGCTGTGCAGAAGAATGCTCATCTGCCCTCTCTCTCCCAGGCTTACCTGGAGTCCTTCTACAAGTTCTGCAAGACACTGGGTGGTACCACAGCAGATGCCATGTGCCCAATCCTGGAGGTAGGTCTGGAAACTCCCATAGCTGGATGGTATTACAGTGACAGTCATCATGCCCTGCTGAGGCCCAGCTTTTCTGCCAGTTGTTAGGCATTCTCCAGTTACTGTTCAGCATCCCGATGCCCACTTTATCTGCTCACTGGGAGACTGGAGAACACGGCCTGCATAGGACTTTGGTTCCCTAAGAACTGATTCATTTGTTACCTCTGTGGCAACATCTTCATCCTCTCATGTGGATAACAAGTAGGAGAGCTATCAGAGCTCTTAAGGTCACAGCCTGTCTCCATGCCAGGGCTTGCTGTGAGATGTGCAGGACTCAGGAGCAGTAGGTGGGAGACACTCCTTGACTTGAGCAGGATTTGGCTTGTGCCTGGGGTGGGGATTTCCTCACCTGAATGCTCCCCAGGTACTGGGCGTACTGCGAGACTGCACTTGTAGCCTGCCCTGGCTGAGCACTGGAGACCTGTACACATCCCAGCAGCCTTCTCATGCTCCCTCCTCCCCACCCTCCTCCTGTGATGTGGCTGCGTGCAGAGCAGCACTGACATCTGCCAGCATCTGGTAAAGATACTGCATCCCAGCATGAGCCACTCTTTTCCCGCAGTTTGAAGCTGACCGGAGGGCCTTCATTATCACCATCAACTCATTTGGTACCGAGCTGTCCAAGGAGGACCGAGCCAAGCTGTTCCCACACTGCGGCAAGCTCTACCCGGAGGGCCTGGCTCAGCTCGCCAGGGCAGATGACTACGAGCAAGTCAAAAACGTTGCTGACTACTACCCTGTGAGTGCTCTGGGATGAGGGCCATGGGGATTGGTACAAGACTCTGCTCTGGATCAGAGCTTCTTGGGGATCTGGGGGAACTTGTGGCTTGACGGCCTGGGGAGAGAGGTGCCAGTCTTCTCTGATGCTGTTAGTCCTGTGCTCTGCTTGGCCAGGACTTGGCTTGCTTGAGATGTCATTGGCTTGTTAGTTGTGGCTGTCATTTCAGTGGTGATTAGGAGACTGTGTTCCCTGTCCCAGGGTGTGGGGACTGCCCTCAGCCCCAAACCCTTGAGGTGCTGATGTGGCAGTGATGACAGGCTCTCCTTGCCTGAGTTGGGAATGGAAATGTGTCTTCAGTGAGAAGTGGTGTTGCCTCACTTCCAGCCCTGAGCTCTGGTTCAGGTGAAGGTGAAATGCTGACCTGGGAGGACATGTTTGGATTTGTCTGTGTTCAAGCCACTTTGTGCATGGCTGGGGACCTGTTTGTAGTCAGAGAGCTCAGTGTCCATTTAGTAAGCAGCCTCTGTGTGTGGCCCAAACACTCTAGTGTGTACATGGAGGAGTCTGATAGCCCTTTTCCTGTGGCTCAAAGCAATGATACAGCTTTGAGAACTGCACATTTCAGAGAAGGGGTAGGACTCTTGGTTTCTCTGTCCTCTGACTTGACAGGGTGGCTGGAGTATCTGTGACACAGGGGGCCCTCAAGTGCTGCTGAGCGTGGGTACAGGGTATATCCTCATGTAATGCCTTCCTGCAGGAGTACAAGCTGCTATTTGAAGGGGCTGGCAGCAACCCTGGAGACAAAACCCTTGAAGACCGGTTCTTTGAGCACGAGGTGAGTGAGCCCTGAGATGCTTTTTGACATGTGCCATTTGCAAAGCTCCAGGTGTCAGAAAGCTGGTCTGCTGCGCTGTCAGCAGTGCTGTGGATGAACAGGGTCTGGGGGAAGGAGAAGCATGCTTGCCCTCTGCTCCTGCATGAGGACGGGGGCCTGGCATAGTGCTTGGCCTTTTGTCTCACCCAAACAGATTAGAGCAGTGTCGGGGAGGCACGTTTGGGGCTGCTAACGGATATTTGGTCCATCAGTAGCAAAACCAGGGTGTAATTACATGGAAAATAAGGACTTTCAGGGTACCTGAGTTATATTTCTCCCTTCAAATGTCAGAGCCTGTCCTGAGCCATGTGCTGTAGGTTAGAGCTGTCCTGAAGACCTAGAGAGATGCAGAACAGGATACCTGTGCTGAGCCTTCCAGCCTGTTGGGAAGTCATGGGCCCTTCCAAGCAGCTCCATGCTTGCCTTGACCAACTCTTCGTATCTGAGGTGAACAAATGACATGTCCTTCTCTGGGCTTTCCCCAGGTGAAGCTGAACAAGCTGGCCTTCCTCAACCAATTCCACTTTGGAGTCTTCTACGCCTTTGTGAAGCTGAAGGAGCAGGAGTGCCGCAACATTGTGTGGATCGCAGAGTGCATTGCCCAGCGGCACAGGACCAAGATCGACAACTACATTCCCATCTTCTAACTCTGCTCTGCTCCTGTCCAACCTGCCCATCCCTGGAGTCCAGAGGGACCCCCAACTCCCTGAGTTGTCCCTTGCCCAGACTCCAGGGTTGTCCCATCTGTGGAACTGGATCAAATGAGGAAACTGTACAGTTGCTAGTTAAATTATTCACAAGCTGAAGTTTGAGTTGTGTGTACTGTGAGACATCCAGAGGGACCAATGGTCCAGGCTTAGCCCTGTGCAGCAGGAGGGCCTCCTGTTGTGCATACAGTAGTTCCAGTGTTCCTGTACTAATTGCCGTGTGTGCTTATGCTCATAGAGCAAGCTTGAGCTGTGGAGGGCTGCCTCTGAGGGGGTCCCACTGCTGCAGATTAACAGGTCAGGTCTGCTATGGCTGGGGAGCCCTCTGTCAGTGCTCTGCTCGTCTCCTACTCAGTGTTGTTCCTGTGAGATATAGTTAGAATGTGGTTTGTAGTGTAGCCCATGCTGCTGTGCAATCCCTGCATCCCCTTGTAGTGAACCCTGACCTGGGAGAGACCAAGCAACCCTGGCCGGTACTGGAATGGAGCCTGTGGGAATGTGAGGGCAGAGCCAGAGTGCTTGTGGAGCACATTCCTCCCACTCTGGCAGCGTTTGCACTTGTGCAGCCTCTCTGTATCTGCAGAAGCAGCTCTCATCAGTCTCTCTGCTGCCCTGGACAGGGCTCCATAAGCTGGCTGAACTCCTTCCTCAGAGCTGTGGAGACCCACAGCTTGCAGTTTACTGTCAAAGCCATGCAAGAGCTGGGGCTTCTCTGGGCTCTGTGGATGGTGGTGGACCCCTGCACCCCTTCAGGGCAGACATCCAGGCTTCTTCCCTGCAGAGGGTGGGTTGGCACTGCCATGGAGCTGTATGGCACAGCTGGTCAGGGCACAGAGCAGCCTTAGTCACCCTGGTGGGGGCAGGGATGTCCCAGGCCCTGCCTGTCTGGGCCTGGTGTGGCAGCCCTGCTGCTCTGTCCTGCCCAGCTCCTACTTGCACTTGAGTTTTGGGAGATGTGCAATGGCAGCAGACAAGCCTTGCTGGAGGGAAACACGCTGGATGCTGCTGGGGCAAAGGATCAATGGCGAGTGGCTCTGTCCCAGCTTGTGCTGTGGTCACCTCTGCAGTTTGTTTTCCTGTGATCCCCTCGTCTCTGCACCAATAAATATCTGCCTACTGCACTGTGCTCTCCTGCTTACTTGGGCAACCTGCTCCCACAGCCCCAGGTGGAGCCTCCATCAGTGACAGGGACTCTGGTAGTTGTGGTAGTGGTTCTTGTTTCTACCACAGACATGGTGGTGGTACCAGCCCATGAGGCCCAGGGTCCTCCCTCCAGCCCGAGCCATGACAGCACCTGGTCTGTGGGTGCTGCTGAGCTAAGGGGTGCCTGAGAGTTGCAGCCTTATGGGAATAATCCAAAAGGTTAGGGAGCTGCATGGCTTCTCCCTGGTGCGTGGGGCTGTCCACATGGAGCACTGTCACCGCTTCCATCCTTGCCCCAGCAGGGCTACAGCGTCAGAGCGAAGCAAAAGAAAGCCTTCGGCATAGGGCTGGGGAGGAGCAGGGAGTGGGCACAAATCCTTCCTGGCAAGCTGACCCCTTTTCTGGGAGTACCTGTGGCACCTTCAGCTGCATGCGAGGCTCCTGCCACAGTGGTTGACACGGTGCCAACCATGACCCATCTCAGCTCTGCCCACCAGCCGGGTATCCCTGAGCAGCATTGAAGAACTGCACTGCGGAAGGAGACAGCCAGAACCTGCTGGAATGTCAAGAATGGATTTATTTAAAAAGTGACAATCACATAGTTCATCTCATAAAGAGCTCTGCAGCACTGGCAGCCTGGTCTTGTCCCCTGCACTCGTCGGGAGTGTGTGGAGTGTGTAATGAGTGGCAGGGAGGCAGTGGCTGCAGGGTCCCAGCCCTGACCTAGCCAAGAGGGGATGGAGACAAACAGCTCTGTGAGCAGTAAGGAAGGTGGTGGGTAGCTGAGGAGGTACATCCCAGCCTGTGGTGCAGAGCTACTGCATCAGGCAGGGATGGGCCTCTTGGAGGGTGCACGGTTAGAAAAAATACAAAACCAAGGTCTCTAGAAAATGTTGATTCTTGCACAATAGAAAATAGATCTACCTGATTTTGGAAAGAAATTTGGTTTTTAATGTCTAGTGCTGATTGTTCCCCCACAGTGCAGGAGGGCAGTGCCTTTGGCTCTGCACACGCTCAGGAGCTGCTGTGCCTGGAATGCCTGGGAGAAGGCCGTGTGCAGGCCACGGTCAGGCCTTCTTCACGTCCTTGTGATGCTCTTGCCGCAGCGCTCGGGGCAGCTTGGGGTTGATGAAGAATCCTTTCAAGAACAAGTCTCGGACAAAATAGGGCAGGTAACGGTGTATGAAATACATGATCCCAAGGCCCTGCCCTGGGTAGTAGCGCACGGCTGGGTTGGCAGCCAGAAGCCCGTCTGTGATGCTGTTCACCACCGCGCCGAGGTCCTCCACCGCCACCTTCATAAACTGGATGAACTGCTGGTTGATCTCCTCCACATACTCCTTGCCATAGGCCTGCAGCAGCTCCTGGGGGAGGCTGGCCAACAGCTGCTGCTTCTGCAAGTTCCAGAAGGCAGGGTCACATGTCGTCCCTGCAAGGAAACAGTCCCCATGAGCTGTGTGGGTCCCCCAGTCCAGCCCCGCTGCCATGGGTGCCAGCAGCCCCAGTCACCTTCCAGCCTCACAGGAAGGTCCAGCTGAGAACCTGACAAAGATTGCCATGAGGGAAACACAGTAGTATGACTATGGTGGCTCTTGGTAGCCTGAGACTGGACCAGAGGTTTTAGACCCTGCCTGCAGTGGGTCTGCTGCTACCATAAAAGTGACTGAGCTGTTTCGACGAGCCCTAGTGGTATGGGATCTGCTGGCAGGACTTGATCCAGATGTTCTTTCCAATCCACCAGAGCCCAACAGCCGCAGGATAACCACTGTCCCTGTATGGCTGGAGATGCTCAGAAGCTGCATGCTTGCACCACCAACTGCTCATCCCATTGCTCCATCTTCTGCCTCCCTGAGATACCTGTCCTTTGCCCACAGGCACCGACAGGGAGCAGGCACCAACCCTCTTACCTGTTTTGTAGTAGCCAGGCAGGATGAGGCTGACTTTGATGCCCCAGGGCTGCAGCTCGCTGCGGAAGGTGTCCATGACCAGGCTGAGGGCTGCCTTTGAGGCCCCATAGGCTGCCAGGCAGGGGAAGGGCATGTCACCTGGAATGAGTGAAAGATTGAGTGAGCCAGTGCTCCAGCAGGGACAGAGGGGAGCGAGTAAGAAGGGCAGGGCTTGTGTAGGGCTGTGTTCCTGGCCCCTGCTCAAGAAAATGGCTTAGGGTTTAGTTTGCTGAGAAAACAACTGAAATTAGCTTCAAATTAATGTTTTAATGGGAGAAAAAAAAAGTGGTGAGGGAAGAGGAAATTGATTTTGTTCCCTGTCCAGCTAAAGCATGGGATTGGCATCTGCAATGGAGGATTAATGTGTTTTAGTGGGCAAAAATAGGGGCAGGGGAGAGGAAGTTGGTTTTCCCACCCTGTCTGGAACTGTCATCCCCAGTGGAGGCACACGGCAGCTGCACTGGGGTTGCCCATGCTGCCTGTGACCAGGCTGACTGTCCCCAACCCGCATGTCTTGGTGGCTGCTGTGGGGTTCAATAATGCTGCCAGCTCATCCTAGAGTTCCTGGTGCCAGTTAGCTGTGAATGAGGGGGGTTGGGAACTGCACCACACCATAGGGATGCTCAAACCATGCCTGGGCTGAGGGTGCCAGGGGTGCCACGCTGGAGCGAGGCTGCTCACCTGCAGGGCTGCTCACGGTGACAATGCGGCCGCTGGCAGAGCGCAGCAGGGGCAGCAGCCCCTTGGTGAGCTCCAGGGAGCCAAAGAAGTTCACCTCCATGCAGGTGCGGAACTTGCCCAGCGGCGAGAGCTCAGCGTCAGCGATGGTGTCATTGAACCCGGCGTTGTTCACTAGGCCCCAGAGTCCTGTGGGAATGGGGTGCCTGAAGAGGTGACCTGAATGGGAAAGCCCCTCCCTGGGATTCCCAGCTGCTCCCCAGGCTGATGGGGGTCCTGCAAGGGAACTGTGGGGTGCCCCAGGAAAAGAAGAGAGCTTGGCAAAGGCTGTTGGCGCAGGTACCTGCAGGGACACAGCCTCCTGTGGAGACACATGGAGGTTTGGCACTGCCATGCTGGCTGCAGACTGAGGTCCCAGGGAGTTCTGTGGGGTCCTGTGGGGTCGCCAAAGGCTCCTCCTACCTGTGCTGTTGGTATGGGCCTGGATGTGCTGCAGGACACGCTGGATATCCTCCGTCTTGGTCAGGTCCATCTGCAGCAGCGTCAGCCTGGGTGAGGAGCTCCGGCGCAGCTCCTGGGCACCAGGACTCTGCAGGTCCAGCACACTGGCAAACACCCGAAAGCCCATGATGTCCAAGTGCCGGGCTGTTGCCTGCCCAAAGCCTGAGTCACATCCTGAAAAAGATGGGAAGAGCCTTGCAGTGCCCAGTGACAGCCACTGTCTGTCCCCAGCCCCCGAAGATCCCCTAGCCCTGCCTCTCCATCACCAGGAACCAAACATCCGTGCCAGCCAGCATCAGTTTCCCTTGCCTGAGGACCACCCCGGCTCCGAACCCCGCCGTAGCTCCTGATTCACCAGGATGTGACCTTGCTCTGGGGCATACGCAGGTCACAAAGCTGCTGTTTTCTCTCTCTTTCGGGAGGAAGAGAACACTCCCTTTATCTGCAACCCCATCGCCCAGAGCACCTCCCTGCTTTAAGGTGCAGGTAAACCCGCAGGCACCAGCAACACACCGGAACAGCCCAGAGCCCTGCAGCGATACGGGGCCATCAACCCTCAAAATAGCCTCTAAAAGCTTCATCAAGCACCATTCAGAGCTGGCATAAGGCTCCGTGGGAGACGGATGCTTAAAGAATGCTTTTTGCTTCCTAGAAAGGGCTCAAGAGGCAGTGGTCACCTGGCTGGGACATGAGGACATTAAAAAGGGTGAAGGGAAAAAAGGGATTCTGGTCTGCTCCTTCTACCCTGCATCCTTCAAGGGATCATCCAAACAGGATGGACCACTCAGGAGAGTACTGGTGCTCCGTGCCCAGTCCCAGCCTCATCTTCTCCATCTCGGCTCAAACAGGGGCAGCACAGGTGACACTGTCACCCGCAAAGCCACCATCGGGGTGGCTGGGGAACAGCCTGGGCGGGAGCTGGCTGTTGCAGAGCGGTGACAAGGCCAGTGGCCATGGTGGAGCGGCCAGGATGCAAACAAACAGCAGCAAGGTACAGGCTGTTCCCGGGGCCGATGGCAGCACTGATAGCTCGGGGAGTCTGTGCCACAACCACTGCCCAGTCACATTAACCATTAACACGGGAACACTGCAGGGGCAGCCCCATGGCCCTGCACCTTCCTGCCTGGCACCTTTGGGTGCTCCTGAGGCCATCCCTGAAAATGGACCCCGTGTGGCACCTGGAGCCACCCTGGGATGGGCACAACAGTAGCCCTGGGGACTGTCACCCCACAAGATTCAGCACTCCTCCACCAGCCTTTGGGGCAGGACTGGGCACAGGGACTGGCTGCCTCACTCTTCCATACCCCCAGGCTGGGATCGGGCACTTAGAGCTCTTGGAGTGCCAGTTAAGCGTTTCTGTCCCAGTCCTGAGCTCAGTTTTACTCAACTGCTGCATCAGAAACTTATAATTAAACCCCTGGCCAGAGGGATAACACAGCCCGGAGGTGTGGGCAGGAGGGGGCTGCAGAGACCTCTCTTTCCCACATGACACCCAACACTCATCATGGATATGTGCCAGGTTGGCTCAGCATTCCCCAGCATCACCCCCAGTACTCTGGTCCACAGGGCACGCTGAAGGTGCTGCTGGCACAGCACATCCACCTCTCCCCCCTCCCCAGGAACGGTGCATGCTGCCAGCAGACAAACAGATAAAGTGCATTTCACCTTTCTGAGCAGTGTGGGAGAAAACTGCAATAAAGATAAGGTTTACAAATAAAAGTGCTTGTGGCCACAGCTTCACCATGACACAGCTGACAGGAGGGGTACCTGTACTGCTCCCATGCAGCCAGCAAGGAAACCTTCCAAACATGAAGCTTCCTATCTCAAACTCTCAAAACCCCAGGAAACATCCCAAAAAACCAAGAGCCAGGTTTGCCAGCTTCTTACAGGCAAGTCTGGCAAGAAGGGAGCAAACACGGCCACATGCTGTCCAAGTCAGGCAGGGTTTGTTTTGCCTTAGTGGAGCAGGGCAGGCAGAGGGTTTGTTTCGGAAGTTCCAATTTATTCACACACATACCAAAAAAAAAAACTCCTGGGAGGCTGGCGGGAGGCCCAGGGCCAGGAGGGTGAGGATGCTCTGGTGTTATTTAAGGTCTCCACCGCTGCTCAGCTTCCCATCTGCTATGCTCAGGCATGGCCAAGAGTGCAGGGAGGGACAGTGAACCCACTGGGCCCATAACACGTGGCCCCAAAGCATGGCAGCTTGCCCAGGGCTATGTTCACTCCCCATGGCCACCAGCACATGAGCTGCTGGCCACGCTGGAGCTGGCGCAGGAGCCATTGCCGCTGGCCCGGCCCCGCCGGGAGCACTGGAGCCGTCCAGTCTGTGCAGCCCCAGCAAGGCTGGCGCTGGGCTTGCTGCCCTCCCAGGATGCTGCATCACGAGGAGATGCCGGCGCCAGTTCCCCCCGCCCCAGCTCCCAGCTTGCCAACTGGTTTCACAGTCGTGCTGGAGGGAGGGACGTGGTCAGATCAAGCACAGGAGCCCAGCACTGGGAGCGCAGCAGAGGAGAGCAGGTACCTTGAAGCCCCCCATCACATCCTCATGGACCCTGGGCCAGCAGACAGAGGCTTTTGCTGCAGCAAGAGCAGAGCAAAGCCTGAGTCCAGGTTGCAAAATCCAGCAGCCCTCCACAAGCTCAGCAAGCCGGGACAAACTCCTGCACCAGGGGCCGGACAGCCATTTTCCAGAGCAGCAGGTCAGCAGCAATTCCTGAGGACTTTGCAGAAGCTCCAGACATTTCAGCAGCTCCCCAAAGAGTGAGACACAAGCCTCCACTAGAATTTTGGCATGACAAGCCCCAACTTTACTTATCTTGAGCAAGCAAAAACGTTTGGCCTCCAGCATCAACATAAAGGGTGCCCTCCTGCTCGCTCAGGGAGGGCAGAAAGGACTGACCCCAGAGCATCTTGCATCCATTGTCCAGAGTTGCTCCTCACCGGTGACAGCAGAGCCACCGCCGGGGCTGAGCTGGGCAGTTCCCAGCCCGCCTGCATCGCTCGTGCTGCCTTGCTGCCAGGAGCCAGCTGAAGCTGCAGTCCCGGTTTGATGTGGACACATTTCTTTCAGGTGAGTCAGGCATGGCATGCTCTGACATTTTACTGTCTCAGGTATTCACCCTGCTCTCCTGCACCAGCACCAAGGCCACCACACACAGACATGCTCAAAATTAGTGCTATAGGTTTCTGATTGGAGCAGAGAGGGTCAATAACACAGTTGCGACACGGGAGCTGCTGAGCCACGACCCTGCCCCCACTGCTGGCACGGTACATGATGGAGGGCTGGTGGCACAGGTCTGTGGTGCTCACCCCAGCACAGCCTAGGAGTGACTTCTCTTCCCAAGCCACAAGCTGAGTCCTCATCCATGAGCTGTGTAGCCGCATTCTGGAGCTGTGGAACTGCAAGCTGGGCATCTTAAGCTCTGAGCTACAAGCCAAGCATCTTCATCCTCAGGCCATGAGCTGTGAATCCACATCCCTGAGCCATAAACTGAGCACCCTCATCCCTGAACCGTGCACAACAAGTGAGGACCAACAAAAACCTAAGCAGTGAGAAACACAGCTTGGCTGAAGAATTCCCATATGGCTGCAAAAGTGCCCAGAGCCTGATGGGTACAGCAGCAGACCCTGGTGTGGAAGCTGAAGAGGGGTGGCCCCAGGGCTGAGCACCCCTGTGATGGACCAGCTCCCCCACGGTCACCCTAGCAGTGTGGTCAGTCAGCAGCCCTAGAGGCTGCTCCCCAGGCACGCAGCAGCAGGGTAGCTGGAGGCACCCATGAGGATGCTCCATCTTCCACTGACTGGGAGCTTGCCAGCTGCGGTGGGCGCTCACAAGGGCATCACCTCTCCACCCTCATCAGCTCAGCTGGCCCTTCCCTGGGTGCCCCCTGCTGCCCCCCAAATCCCAGGACATCAGTGCCACCTCCCCAAAGAGCTTTAGGGTTGTGTGTCCCACCACCCTGTCTGAGAGGCCTTGCCAAGATGGAGCTGACACTAGCCTCAAGAACACCATCAATGGGGGGAGCTGAGCTGCCAAAGGCCAAGTGGATTAACATGCTGAGCCGCTCATTTCCACAGGCTCAACCTCGAACCCTGCCTGCGATGCCAAGCTAAACATGGCCTGTCTCTGACAGGATTCACTGCCACTGTGGATCCAGCTTCTCTGGGCATGGTATGGGATTTAGCTGGGCAGCACTGAGGGAGGCTCAGCTGGGTGCCTGAGCAGGCACTGATCCCAACTCAGCTGTTCATCTCAGCTCCATCCTGGGAGTATGGGCACCTCATGGATGCAGAAGTGCAGGACAAGGTGGCACCAACTGGAGATGGTACCATCAGAGGGGATGGCAGTCCCCCAAAGGTACGCGAGGGGGTCCTTGCACAGTGCAGGTCCAGGCAGGATCAAATGCCCAGCAATATCCTGCGTGGGCAGGGCAAGGCCCTGCGGCCAACACCTCCCAGATGCTGCACACATTTGGAGCAAGGAGTGATAAAGGGGTGATGTCAGCCCTGGGCAAGAGGGAACAAATTCTTGGCAGGGCACAAGAGAGGGAGGGGATGGCAGGAGCACCTGTCCCCACAGTGGCTGGGCCACCACAGCCACATGCCAGCCCTGGCCTCTCCAGCAAGGCATCAGCCACCATCTGCCCACACCCAAGGTACTGCTGGGGGAGTGGGGCTGGGAAGGGGCGCCCCCAGCCTATCCAGTGTCATCACTGTCCACAAGAAACCATACCCCAGCCAGTGGCTTGCATGGCATGCCATGTCCCCACTCCCCATGGGAGCAGCCCTCGTGCCCAGGCACAGGCAGACGAGGCTGGGGTGGCAGCAGCCCTGGTGATGCTGCTGCTGGTCCTCAGCACTGGGCTTCAGGAAGCCAGAAGCCTAATTAAATTAAAACCAGAAGATACTTTTAGGGATGACCCAAATCCTATCCCCAAATCCCTATGAGTGGATAATGCAGGACCCCTCCCACCCAAGCAGCCTGGGTGGGCATCCGTGCAAAGCCTCAGCCTCCTTCCTGAAAAGGACCTAAGCCAAGGGGAGCACACACTGCCCCTGCTCCCTAGGACACCCTCCCTGCATGACATAGCACAGGCAGCTGGAGGGAGCTTGCTGATGGCTCCCACAGCCCAGGATAGACACATCCCTCCAACAGGTCCTATGGGTCAGAGCAGGGGTCAGACAAACCCTCAGCCCCACAAGGAGACCCATGACAGAAGGCAAAGCTGGGAATGACAATGGCAGGGGTTACATGGGTGACCTACCCCTCCCTGTGCCGGGGACAATAGCCAGATGGTGTGAATTACAGTGGATTAGCCAAGTGCTCCTGGGGCCTCACAGTCATCACCTCCACCCGGGATGTTATCTCCCACTTAACAAAGAGAAGGGGGGAAATCTGATTTTCTGCCTAGACAACAACGGAAACCAGGCAGAGATGACAAGGAGCCCCCAGGCCAGTGTGAATGCACCCACAGCTTCTGGATTAAAGGCCATTTCTCAGAAGCTTTACTGATGCCTCCCTAGTGGGGACTCGATGTCACATAAGCAACTGGACAATAAAAAAAGTCAGATGCCACAGCCCTCCTCATCACTGTCACTAAAAGCCATCTAGACACCTTATCCCCCATCAAAGCTGCAAGCAGCAGATGCTGCTTGCCACCGGTGGGGCTCATGAACGCTGGATCTTGTTAGTGCCCTGGGACCGCAGGACAGGAACGAGCCCAGCCACCCCCGACAATGCAAGGCCAGTGCCTGGTGGGATGTTCAAAGAGGTTGGGACCTGGGAATTAACCCAGCCCCCGGCATAGCCGTGATGCTGCTGCCAGTGAGCACTGACCCTGGGCTCACAAGCTGGCAGGTGGGGGGAGGAAGTGCCACCTCCAGCATTGCTGCAACACTTCGCAGAAAGAGAGCACAGGAATTTCTTAGAACCAGCCACTCACCGCACCCCAGGGCTGGATGGCATCTTCCGGCAACTGCTATCTCCACCGAGTGGAGATCCTCTACCCAAAAGGAGGGGTGAGGCTCTCACAGTCAAGAATTTGATATTCCAGCAGGCAGGGATAAGCGAGAGAAGACAGCAGCACAGACATCACCTGGCACAGGCTGCACATCAGAGCTAACCTGGGGTGGATGGATGGATGTCCTTCTGAGAAGAGGCAATTGTGAAGAGCTGTGGCAATAGCCGGGTTAATAGTCATCTTCAAAGGGAACATGGTGAACTGGGAACATGGAGCTGACAAGGCTCAAAAGCCATCCATCAGGAAGAGCTGTCACTGGGAAGGACACCCATGGCCCAGAGACAACTCGACCAGATCACTCAAGATCAGTGCCAATGGCAAACTGGCACTGGTAACACATCCACCTGCGCTCTTGGAGAGGGAGAGGCTGGGTAGGAACCAGGCTGAGAAGCCAGAAAACTCCACCAACTATTGTCTGGAATGTGACAGTGAAGATGCTCCTGGGGAATAAGGTGGTGGCAATAAAGCTACAGCTGGGGCACGCGCTAGTGTGCACCTCTAGTCTGCAAAAAGGCTCTCCAGGGGAGTCCCAGCAGGGTGGAGAACCACCAGCTGAGCCCCATAGCCATCCCTCCTGTGTGCTAACATGCAAGGAGAAACATCAGGTCATGCCTAAGTCCTGCTACAGGCAGGGCTAATATATCCACAGGCAGCTGAAGGGAAGAACAGCTCTTCTGCATGGACCGCCATGAGCAATCACCACCCAGGGACATCTCAGGGAAGGTGTTTCTATCAGGACAGCAAAGCACCACAGCCATGGCCTAACCAGGAGAACCTCTAATCATGTGGTGAGACAGGTCAGCCATGGGAGAGCTTTGAAGTGCCACCCAGACAGCACTGTGGACAAGCCACAAGTGATGCCACCAGGGCCAAAGCCATGCTGGGACATGTTCTGACCAAGGCAGTGGGTCAGAGCAACCCCAGGGGATCTGCATCTCAGAGTTTGCAACACCCCAATAAGGCTATGGCAGTTTCAGTGGAGCACTACCAGTTCAGGGTTATTTTGCTGATGAGATATTTCTTTTCTTGTAAGGTGCCATCTCATCACTCTCCTTGTCACAAGAGTAAACTCCCACTACATGCCACAAGCTCAAGCAAGCAGAAGTGGTGCAAGCCCTACCCATTCCCACATCATGATGGTCTTTACAGCTGCACTGACTATTTTCTTTTGCAGCTTCCAGATCCATGTGAAGCGGGGGACTTTTTTTTTTTTTAGAAACAGCAAAATACTTGAGCAAACAGCAACTGAGCTTCTGCCAATACAGCTTTTGAAATACACTGAGCTGTTTAAGCCCCCAGGCTCAGAGCTGTGCCTCATGATGACCTCAAGCCACCTGCCCTTCCCATACACAGTTCAAGTTATCCCCTCCTTACTCTTCACCTGCAGCTGTTATCAGCTCTTCAGAGTAAGAGTTTGAGTATCATAAGACTACTTTGGTGCATTTTCCCCAAAATACATTAAGGTGGCCCTCTAGGCTGATGTGCTTGGGCATAGTTGTGCTGACCCAGGCAATGCCAGGGCAGAGTCCACACGTGCCCTTCATCTTAGGCATGACAGCTGAAAAAGGGAGACAGAATTCATCCTGGGATGGCTGCACACTCCATGTTGGAGCTTGTTCCCATCTGGTAACCAGGACCCTAGAGAGGAGCAAACATCGGTCACTGTGGGTTACTCATAGCAGAATGAGCCCTGGTAACCCAGAGAAGCTGCAGCTGCCCCCTCCCTGGAGTTATTAAAGGCTAGGTGGGATGTGACTTGGAGCAACTTAGTCTAGTAGAAGATGGCAGGAAAATAAGATGGTCTTTAAAGTCTTTTCCAACCCAGACCATTCAGAGCTTCTATGATTCTGAGAGGCCAGACTTTCAAAGCTGCCATCAGGGCAGACACCTGAGCTTTCTAGCCATCCCTTCTCTCTGTTCCCAGCCTGCCTGGGAGTTACTCGCCATCTGGCTCCATGGGGTCAACCACCCAGCAAGAGGAAGCACCGCCGAAAAGCTCGTAAAGCCAAAAACTGCTTTTCAAGATTACAGCCTTAGAGCCAGCAAATCCCAGGCCAGCACTATGTGTGACAGGGAAGCCAGCTCCCGAGGGGGAAGCTGATAAAGCTCAGGGGCTGGCAGCTCTCCAGGGGAGAAGGAAGCAGAAGTGATATGTTGCACATGCAAGCACACACAAGCTGAGACAGAAGAATGGGAGATGCTGGATATACTGCAGACACTGAAGGGAGCAGGGAAGGAGGTAATAGACAAATGCTGGGGAGGTTAAAAATAAAAGGTCCTAAACTACACCTGTAGGAATGCGCTGACAGTATGAAGGCAATTTTTCCACCTTATCATAGAAAATTTGAGCATTTTCCACCCTATTATAGAATAGTTAGGTTGGAAGGGACCTTATAGGGTCATCCAGTTCCAACACCCCTGCTGTGGGCAGAGACACCTTCCACTATCCCAGATTGCTCCAAGACCCATCCAGCTTGGCCTTAGAGGCCCTGCAGCAGTACCTCAGGTCTGAAATTACAGGGGGGGACATCAGGAGGTAAAGAGGTACAAAAGCCCTGCAGTCTTTCCTCCTGGGGAAAAAAACCCCCAAACCTGCAGCTGGAGTTTCAGACCAGCACTGAAAGAAGACTGTGGGGAGAAGGCAAATATTTGGTGGAAACACCTTGAAGAGCCCCCTCAAACAAAACCCTAGCTAGGCAAGTCCACCAAGCCTGCACTGTGCTCCCAGTAGTAAAAGCAGCAACTGCCTCTTCTGTAACCGGATCCTGGCTTGAGGGGAGCTAGACTCAACAGTGGGTAACCCAATCCCAGACCTCATTAAAAATGTGCTGCTCATTGGACTAGAGGGCAGCAACTGCCTACACTTCTCTCCTTCCGAAAGCATCCGTTCCCATCTGACAATCTCATTTCAGCAGGGAAGTCTTTGCTTTGTTGCTCTCATGTCCCCGCGTAACCCTGAGGCTAATCAAGCCAGCTTGGGTTTCTCTACCAACTCCAGTCTCCCACAGTATGAAACCTCAATGCGTTTTTTCTCCTGATTAGCTGTGTTCATCATTTTTGGTTAACGGTGCTAAAAACTCCCACCTCAACAGGTCTGTGTCATTAGTAGGCTTCAAAAGTGCTTATTTTATAGATAAGTGAGAAAAAGCCGAGCATATCTATCCACATGCCTGCGGTGAGCAGGGGTAGGTATCTATTTCTGAAAAAACCTCACGTGGGAAAGAAGAATCCTAAATCCATGGAGGGCTGCTGACAAAGCCGGGGGAGAGCTTCAGCCCTGCAGATAGAGGCAGAAAAAGCAGCTTTGCTGCTCTGTTCCCAAAAGCCAGCAGCAAACCCTAGAACTAGAGTTAAATGCAATTTTTTTACTTCAAGTATACCAGGAATTGCTTGTACACCAGGGCTGGAGTTTGGGTGTTTGATTTTGGTCCTGTCCCACCCCTCAGCTTGGAGGCAGCAACTGCCTCTGCTGTTAATTTTTAATAGATTCTGGAAAAATCAGAGCAATTTCAGGGAATAAGCTGATTTTCAGCCTGCACTTATAGAATCACAGAATGGTTTGGTTTGGCAGGGACCTGAAAGATCACCTAGCTCCACCCCCTGCACTTAGGCTGGGGAAAGATCCCAGGTACCTCTGAGCTGGATCACTGGCTCAGAAGCAGAGTGGAAGTCACCTATGGAGAGCTGCAGCACTTTTGCACAAAGCATTTCTCACAGCAAGGCTGCTGGCAGGCTCAGCACCAAACATGGGCTGTGAGTGCACTGTGCAGGTGCTCCAGCCACGCCATGGTGCAGAGGTGCCCATCCTAGAGCCCGCCCTAAATCCTTGACCCCAACATTTCTCAGTTACCTTGTTTAGCTGGGAAATAGATCTAAGAGAACATCCAAGTCCAGATGGGAGCAACACCGCATTTTTACCTGACAAAGTGATTTACCTTAGTGGCAGAAAGCAGGAGTCCTAACATCTGGATTGAATCATTCAATCCTGCTGCAGCCCGCAGATGCTTCTGGTCTGTGGAGTCCATGGGAAACAATGAAGCGCTGCAAGTTGCAAAGCCTCTGTTAACCTTGAGCATGGTCTGAAGCTCTGACCCATTTCAGATTGTTAATGGGGCATGCAATTGTAACAAGAACGCTTCACCAGGAAAACCACACTTTCCCTGCAGCCAGGAAGGAGAAGAGAGGAGGACAGAGCAGGTTTGGGTCTGGGCAGCCTGACTTGCCAACCAACTTTGCTCACAGAGATGATTTGTTCGAAGACAGACCAGTCTGCAGATGCTCCTAGCTTCCTTAGTAGGCTGCACCAAGGAAGAGCAAGGATACAAGAGACCCAAACTGCCTCTCTTAGGCAGCCATCCTGATGTTTGACATTACTGGAGAACTGATTCAGGTACCACCATTATAGACAAAACAATACACTATTCTCAATTTTCCATCCAAGCTGAAGCACATGAACCAATACCTTGTAACACAACTCCTGTCCTCCCTCTGCAGGCAGGCAGACTCTCTGGGGTGGTTTGCATTTGGTGCTGTCCAAGGATTTGCAGGGAATCGGGCAATTGGCTACTGTCCAAAGAACCACCCCACACAGTCACACATGGCAGAGCTACACAACAGCAAGAGGCTTCTCCACCCGCTCAGTGGAACCCCAGGATGCTTCTGGCCATCCCTCCATGTCCAGGCACCCCGTTGTGTTGGATGGTTTGAATAGACTCACTGAATTCTAAAGGCACCTGCTAAGACCACAGAAACCAAAGGATGGTGTAGGTTCATGTCTAAATGGACCCAGTCAAAACCCAACCTTGCACACAGGACTGCCAGCCTGAATCTGGAGAGGCCAAAAAATGGCAGCTCATCACCTCCCTCCAAGACTGCTCTCGCAGACCATCACCCCTGCCCAGGCTCCAGAGGCTGGACTGCTTTTAGTATCAGTTCCCAATGGGAAGGAGTATGGGATATAACACCCCTCCTCTTTGCTCACACAGCTCTGAGGAGTCCAGTGGCCATAAGAACACCCAGCAGTGCTGTTTCACATTTCGGAAGGGGCTGCACACACAAACCAGCCATTTGATGTTCAGAGCAAGCGGCTGTCAGTGAGCCACTGGCACTACTGGCCCACAGGTGCCAGCCAGCAGCACCAGCACCCTGGAGTGCCTTGTCGCATACTGTGGTGAGGGACACCAGTGTTGGCTGCCTTGCAGCTTCCCAGTGCTGGATCAGGCTCTGATCAGGCAGCTACCCGTAACAACCCTGCCCAGACTGCAGGTATATTGGGGTTCCTGTGGTTTTCCAAGTTTGGCCAAAGCCTGTGCCTGGTGTGGGCTCATCTTTAAGGCATGGGCAGGTTTAGGACAGCAAACCAAGGGAGATATGGAGATGGCTGCTGTCTCCCTCCCAGCCCAGCAGCTGATCTCCACTCCCCTCCTCATCCCCACCATCCTCCTGGGGCTGACCTCTCCCAGCCCCGGACTGCACAGGAGGGCATTCTCCTCCTCCCTGAAAACAGCTGTTACATCCCCTAGGAAAACAGGATTAACACTTCCCTCACCCTCTGCCCCCAGCCAGTCTGCATCCACTGGAGCAATACTCCCGGAGAAGCTGGACAATTGGGATGCAGAACAAATACCCCAAGGTCACAGTCCCAGACAAACAGCTCTGCAGGGACTAGTAACCACTTACTTTACTAGCCCAGGGGATGCATCATGGGAAAGCACAGCATCCCTTGCTCCCCTCTAGCAGCAGGCAGCTGCCCATCCCTGCTCCAGTCAAATCCCAGTCCCACATGCAACAGTCAAAATGCAAACCTGCAACAGATGGGAAAAGCCACAACTTCCCAGTCCCTGCTGCTACCACAGGGTCAGCAGCTTTGCTCTGCAGCAGCTCTGCTATTTTCCCACTGAGTTGCACAGTTAGTTTTCCTTCAATCCCTCCCATAACTAAGTTTTATTTAGCCAGCAATGTCCGGACCAGCACATGGGGCTGGAGTATCACATGCAGAGCTCAACTTAGGGTTGTTCCTGGGGAGAGTGAGCAGCTGAAAGAGCTGAAACTCATCACCTGAGAGATAGAACAGCACTGCAGCCACCTTACCTTGCCCCAGATAAGCATCACTGAACCTGCTGCAGGACTAAAACAGCAGCCAAGGTGTGTATACAAGGAAATTACGCCCAAAGATTTTCAGGCTGAGACCTTTACTGCTCCATAGGGAGGGGACTTTGTGCCATTTCTCAGCTGATCTGCAAGGTCCAGCACAACACACAGCATGGCAGAAGTTCTGTCCCTGACCTCACACACCTTCAATGAGGCCCAGCATTGCCAGTTGCCCATGCTGCTTGCTCTGCCAGGCTTTGCTTCCCATTGGCAAGAGAAGGAAGCCTTTCTCCCAGAGCTGATCCTTCCTGGCTGCTCCCAGAGGAGACATGAGCGGCTACTCAGTACCTAGTTGCCTGGAAGTAATCCCTAAAAGAATCAGGCTAATTACTATGCAAATACTCAAGTGAGGGATGCCATCCCCAGCAGAACAGCCCTCGCATCTGCCCCTTGGCAGGCGCTTGCCAGAGCAGCAGCACGGAAACGCCAATCCCGCACTGTGGGCTGCACCTCGAACCTGTAAAACCACAAAGTATTTACAGCCAAGAGCAAACACATCAGAGCTGCAGAGGTGCCACCTCAATGCACTGGGGCAAGAACACCTTGTTCCAGTCACTGACTCACTAATTATACAGGCAATGCCAGCGAGCCAGGGCTGCCAGAGCCAGTATGCCACAGGGCACCTGTGAGCGCATGGCTGTCAGACATCCTCCCCAGGCAGCCCTACCCTGCTGCAGCTTTGACCTTCACTCAGTTGAATCATTCATTCATCCACTGCCTTGCTCCTCTAATCTTCCTCCTCCAGAGAGGATTCCGTGCACTTCCCACTGGTGCCACCAAACCCTTCAGGCTGAAAGGGGTCCCAAGTCTTGCCTTAATTTTTTAGGAAACAAGCAAACTGCCTTCTCCAGCTTCAGCACCTTCAAGCCCAGCCTAGACATCCCCACCAGGATGCAGACTCCTGTCCTTGGGAGCGCTGCCAAGGTCATGCCCACAAGTTTCCCTCCTCACTGCATCCAGCAGTACCTTCCAGACACACCTGGAGCAAAAACCACCCCAGCTTCAGTACTTCCTCCTCATCTCTCCACTACCACTGCCTCACAGCAAAGCACTGCTGAGCCTGGCTCTCATCTTCCAGTTCCACTGCCAGGAGGAAGGAGTGAGAAACCATGTATATAGCAAGATATCCTAAAGAGCTTCAGCCAGCAAGCCAGAGCTGCACAAAACTTGGTAGCACAGCACATTTTCTAAGGAGTTCAGGACCACAGATGAGCTCTGGACCAGGCAGCCCAAAGAGGAGGCAGGCAGCAGCTGGGCAGCATTTCCCAAGGATACCCACACAGTGGAGGACCTTGTCACCAGCAGCTCCCTGGATGGAGCTCTGGATGAAGCAGTGATGCTCCATGCTAGGTAGCCAGCTCTGTTGAAGCCTCTAGAGATACTATGAGAACCTTTCCAAGAACAAGTACAACTCCAGAGGGCAGGAAGGGAAGGGGAGGAGAGGGAAGCCCTTGGGCCAGCTGAAGGGCTCCCAAGCCAGCGCTCCAGCTCTTTCCCATCTAATCTCAGGCTTCCAGAGGAAGCAGCTCTCAGCATCGTGCTGCAACTAGTGGTCAACACTCAAGGGGCCATTGCAAGTCCCTGCTTCGCGGGGCAGATACAGCCTGGCCGGTTCTGCTTGGACGTGGAAGAGGATGAAGGATGCGCTGGCAGCAGTGGTTGGTCCCCAGCAGGACCCCACTGACAGCAGCGTCCTGGTGCCTGCGGGACACCCCGCTCCGCTCCCCGCCGAGCCCAGGCGGTGCCGTCGGGGCGTTGAGGCCGTGTCCC